>OX246743.1:31470719-31648877 GCA_945910005.1 Isoperla grammatica
AAAATTAGATTTTTCTAAGCCGCTAAGTTTTAATCTAAGTTAAATCACATTTAATTATGCACCTAGTTGTTACAAGTACGCGTGCAGTTTTAATGTTCACTCCATTTTCGGTACCGACTTTCAGGAAGTAATGTAACCGTGTGTTAACTTCTAGCGCATTCATGCAGTACGGTACTCCAGTGGCGGCGAACAAGTTCACGTCACGCCACTGGAATGTAGGTACACAAGAGATGGAGCCAGCCTGTTATTACCCACATGATCTGAGCGTTTGTATAGTTCGCTAATTCCACCCATAAATAATCATATCCATTTTTCACGCCTGATTTTGAAACAAAGCGAGCATGGTTAATAATTATTGTAATTTGGTCCATGTTGCTGCAGCGAAGCGGTTCTGGCTTCAGCATGGGGTGTAACTGTTTAGACTTGAACAGACAGACCGTGGGAAACTGATCCGAGACCGAGGTGGTACAATTTTTAAATTAGGGAATTTTCGGGGAGGTTCTAAATTGGAACGTTTTCAAACGTTAATAATAATAATGTTATAATAATTGGTGTGAGTGTGCATTAATTATAATGCGGAATGGAAATAAAGTGAACTATTTCGACGAAATCAGAACGGCACGAAAGTCACGATTGTGAGCACTGTGGGTTTCATTTATTAAACACTTGTTCTTGGTTCTCGATCACGCCCTGCGAGAGAGTACCGGGTGCCTCGCAAGTAGGTATACTGCCGTATCCACCACGCAATCACTTGCGCGCGATCAACAACTGTCTCACTGGGGGGCTATCACATCCCTCACACAATCTCACTTTGTTTTATATATCAAATATCAAAATGTGTCGTTCAAAATAAATGACACCATCATTTTCTTTTGACTTTTGTAATCGTTATACTGATCGTTCACCATTCACCATTAGCTAGCCCCCCCTCCCCCCCCCCCCCCTCTTTTTTGGCCGGGTTATAGAGAAAGCCCAGAGTAGCAATTTACCTGTCGTAAGTGTATACAAAGTGGCATATTATGACCTTGTGGTTGAGTAGCCTAAGTCGTTAAGCGACAAATGTAAATATAAACACAATTACAGGAACCCTCTGACAGACTACGGTTTTTTGTCTGACTGGGGATTTAAACTTTCCCACAAATATATTTGACATTCCAACACTAGTCTAGTCGGAAACACAATATCATGACACAATATCATGCATTTCGCAGGGGGGAACTGTTACTGAAGTCGCGACGCATTATAATTCATAAACAACTGAAAATAATTGTAAGATTGAATGTTGTAACATCTCTGTAGTCACAGATAATTAACAGTTATTATTGATTACTGACTTTTTATGCCATTAAAGAGGTTAAAATAGTGGCAAGAGTGGATTTTTGTTTTTTCATCCTATTCGTAACCGAGTTCTTCTTTTCCGTGTTTAGAGCAATGTTTTGAACATAAGTTTTTGTTAATTTGTCTAATAATTTGTTCTAAATACCTCATTTTTATATTTCTTTGTTGTATTATACTGTGCTTTTTGGCAACAGCTAATACCTAAAACCAGCTCGTTCTGGCACTTCTTATTCGTGGCGGCGGAGTGTGGGGGGGGGGGGGGGGGTAATCTTCTATATTGTCATGTGCTGGGCAATAAAAGAGACGTTTTAAATCTGTAAAATGATGTAATACTGTGTGTAAAATTATATATTATATAATATTACTTTTACTTATTGTTGTATTGTTGTTTATGACCATGAGTTTCCATAAACTAAACCCGGGTGTAATGATGTGGAGAGTGTATGGGGGAAGAGAATGTAAATATATGGGGGGGATGATAAGAAGGACCGACCTCCCATTCTCATTTCAAAACCTTCCGTATATTACACAGGTTACCCATGAAATCAGTCCCGAACTCATTGACGCCCTGTTACGAGCATACAGGGTGCTCAAGAACACGACAGCCATACTAGTATGTGTGTGGCTCCCATGACGGTTCTTCGGAAAAAAATACGAAACAAAAAACAGACACACACATATGAGAAATTGTGTAAGAACTATATATTCATTTCAAAACACTCCATTAATAAAGTATTTTTTTTTCGGTTTTCATTAATTTCCAATTAACTGTTACTCTAGTTTATAATTTAAGTCTCGTTAAGATTTTTTATGATAACTGTATACCAAACTCACTTTAAGAATTATATCTTTCCATGTATTAAGAAGTCCAATCACCATGTTTTTGTAATGTATTAGTTAACATAATCGTATTGTAAAATAAATAATTTTAATGGCTCTAAATACACACATCCATCAAAGGAGAAACTATCAACTTCACAACTATAGCACATTCACATCACGAATAATTGAACTAGCCGTCTTTATTTCTTGTTCCCGTAACAACAATACATTTTGTCCATGCATGCTTAATGTTATGCATCAATTTCACAAAATCAATAATGTGACTGTTACTAAAGTCCCATCCACAATGGAAATTAACACCAACAGTAAAGTTTCAACAAACATACAGGCTAATGAGAGCCCATTGTTGCTCATCTGGCTGATTGGTTAAAACCTTACTGTTACTGTTACTGTCATTGATATTATTGTTACTGTTACTATTATTATTACTGTTACTGTTACTGTTACTGTTACTGTTACTGTTACTGTTACTGTTACTGTTACTGTTACTGTTACTGTTACTGTTACTGTTACTGTTACTGTTACCGTTTACCGTTACCGTTACCGTTACCGTTACCGTTACCGTTACCGTTACCGTTACCGTTACCGTTACCGTTACCGTTACCGTTACCGTTACCGTTACCGTTACCGTTACCGTTACCGTTACTGTTACTGTTACTGTTACTGTTACTGTTACTGTTACTGTTACTGTTACTGTTACTGTTACTGTTACTGTTACTGTTACTGTTACTGTTACTGTTACTGTTACTGTTACTGTTACTGTTACTGTTACTGTTACTGTTACTGTTACTGTTACTGTTACTGTTACTGTTACTGTTACTGTTACTGTTACTGTTACTGTTACTGTTACTGTTACTGTTACTGTTACTGTTATTGTTACTGTTATTGTTATTGTTATTGTTATTGCTTTAGTATTTATTTAGTAGTTAATTGTTATTATTTTTGTTATTGTTATTGTTATTGTTATTGTTACTGTTATTGTAACTGTTACTGAAGTTAATTTCCATTGTTGATTGGCCTTTACTATTCGTCTTTGGCACCACAGCCCACAGCCGTTGCTATATGACAGAATAACAGAACCATTTATACTTTTTTCGTAATTCACCTGCCTAGTCCTCGCTTGGCTTCAATATTCTTCCAACCCTCAACATCCCCGCCATATAATTAATCTTGCATCAGTTCTTCTCCAACATTATTCCCATGTGTCAAACTGACCAACTTTCTACTTCAACAATCACACTCGTTTTCTCATGACACTCATCTTAGATAACAACAACATTCGTAATCAATAAATGGTAAAACAAATGCATTCAGCGAAACAAGTTTGCCTTGCACTTAAACGAATAATTATTGGCAAGGAGTTCTAGGCTTTCAGCATCACGAAGCAATTCCTAAAAGTTCTAGGAAACGTTAATAATAGCTGCTGGTACTTATGTTGTTTCCCATGGTTCTGCTATGTCCATTATTTACAGCTATCGCCGCATTTGTAAACAGATAAATCTTGAAATTGAATTCATATAATGAATGGCTGCAGTGTTGTCAATTATCTAGACACTTTTTATTTTACCCATTATCTAAATAATACTGTTTATAACTATCTTAATGTATGTTATTGTTATCTTCGTAATAGAAAATGGTATACTGTCTATGAAACAATGTTTAGGTAGAAAAATTCGAATTCAGAATGTGGGTCACAGGTACAGATTTCCGTACTTAAATCTTACATTATCAATGATATATGAAGTACACGATTGTAATGTTTTTATGAGTTTGTATCGCTTTTATTAACTGCCAGTTCCATAAATTGAAGAGTGAGTACTGACACAATCATACAATTAACAATCTTTCAATTTGCAAACTATGATACAATAGTACATCGATGTGATCCAATCCATTTCAGTTAAAGTTCGGACAAGTTATAGTTAGTTGGACTTAGTTATACCAAAAATACCAACAATCTTGTGTAATCAAATTGTTTAACAATTCGTTCGGAATTAATTCACTGTATAGTATAATGTTGCAAAATATTTGCAGAAAACAAAAAGTTAGAAGAACTTGCAGTCCTATTTGGTATGTTCGATCTTACGTACAAAAGAGAAATATTAAATTGATTTGTTGTATTGTATTAACAAAACCATATTTTTGTATCGTATTTTTAAGTATTCTCACAAATTAATTTATTCGTCTCGATTAGCCAAGTTGCAAAAATATGAGACGTTAAGCCCAAATATCAAATCATCATCACAAATTAATTTATATAGACAAATCTAAATCATACAGATAATTATAAGGTCATTGTTACTTTGATAAATGCTCGTGCATTTAAATAAATCCGTATATTTCGACTGTCCTCCACTGAAATACAAAGCTGAGGATGCGTTATTCAGCTTCATTGCCATTTAGTGTATTATTGTTGAGACTAAGCTGTCCTCTTTGTTAAGCTGTCCTCTTTGTCTGTGCAGTTACCTCCTACTCACCCAGTATCTCTGTCCTCATCACTCAAACTTGTTACAGAATGATCCGACGAATTTATAATCCAATTATTATAAATAACTACCCGTAAACTGGTTACAATTAGTACTTAGTTCTGGAAACATTACCGGTAATTATGTCTGGACACGCTGGCTGTTATTACTAGGGTGTTATTAGGCTCAAGCAACAGTGCCGACTGTATCCATTCCACTGTGGGACACGCCCAAGTCTCTCAGCTGGACGTGGACGTGGACGTGGACATACTTGAAAAGCATCTGTGAAAAATCATTGAATATTCCTCAGTCTTCAAACACACCAATCAATAGGTATATTGTTGGCTTCAAGAGGTTTTGATTGTTATAGATGATTTGGTTTCATACGTTGATTTGAGATAATCTTGAAGATGTAAACATTATTAATTCACGTCGCGTCCTTTGCCAAGGTTCGTTAGTATTCAAGTTAAATAAATGACAGCAGACGTGATTTTCATAAATTAAAATTATATCTAGAATACAACTAAATATATCTTCAAAAAGATCTGCCGTCATTAACAAGATACTAATACCATTTCAAGGTTTGCGCGATTCATAAACACCATAAAACATTAATTTGTCCCGTTTAAACATCATATTTTGGTTTAAAAATTGTTTTCCTGGTATGAGAGTAATAAGCGACTTCTCGGTTTTGCTTGATTTACAGTTACGTTGGTAAGTATGTATCCTTGAGTTGAAAGTATATATCCCTAAATACATAGGGGAGTACGCCTTTATGCTGATATTGTGGCGGACTGGGGGCGCAAGTGGAGCGGGTCTTAAAAACGCTTGCAAATTTTGCATAAAATTTAAAATTTATTTAAAATTTAAAATGTATTTAAAATTTGAAATTTACTTAAAATTTAAAATTTATTTAAAATTTAAAAATTATTTAAAATTTAAAATTTAACTAAAATTTAAAATTTATTTAAAATTTAAAATTTATTTAAAATTGTATTGACTCTTTGGTGTATATTGAAAGCAATTTCCTTGAGTATCAGTTTGGAACAACAAACATAAAACCTACAAAATGTTTAATATTACACAAGATAAAATTCAACACGAACAGCTTCTTTGGCAGCGTAATTAAAAAACATAAAAAAACTGTTGAAACATCCGGTACAGCTCATAAATCAACACATTCGATTTGTTTACAACATGAAACCCATACTTAAGTTTTTTGCACAATACTTTTTATAACTTTTTGTACCTTAAACGTTTAGCGTGTAGTTTGTCATTGTGGTCCAGTGATGCTTCTTGTTTTGCCAGAAAGATGTGATAAAACTTTTTGTAGCTGCAATAAGTTCTACATCCGTTATACAACAAATAGTTGTATACAATAGTAGCAATTTACACTACTACAATTATTAGTTATTACTATTAAACTAGCCGATTGTGTGGCCGTAATTGCCTTGATCCAAGTTTAAATCCTGTCAACTCATTTCCTAGCCATTTGCCATGCATATATGTTTAAATTCCTTTGCGGGGAGGGTTCGAGAGATGGGGTCTTCCGTGTGTTATTTATGTTTCAAATACAATTTTTCTCTACATACATTAATAATGAATATATTATAGAATAACCATAAAACAAAATACATTTAAAGGAACAATAAATTCGTGAAAATTTAAAACTTTTTTTACAAAATTGATTGTACACTGTTCCTAGTAACATCAACATATAAGGTAACATTTCAAGTATCCAACTTAATCAAATCAGCTCAGCAATGAAACGGGTTCAATTGAGCCAAATTGAAATAAGCTTCTCGAAATATTGATTTTAAATTTATTTATTTCTAGGTGACTGACTTAGGGAACAGTGTATAGATCATTCAATTATCGAATGGCATCCACCTGTTCTATACTTTAACTTTTCTTTTGTTTAAACACGTACTATAATCCTTTTTTAACCCTGCTATAGTATTAGTGTGCATATGAGTTGTATATGTTGTTAAGTTGTTTGGATGGTTGGGAAAGATTGTCCAATGACTTTATCTTATATATAAGAATCAATCCCAGTATTCGCCGTATCACTAAGGAAACATTTAAGAAAACCTTGATGGTCGTCCAAATTTGAGTGAGTTTGCGTCTATAAAAATGTGACTAATTTTATGATAATTATGTTCCTATATTTTAGAACACACATTCTATTGTAGTAATGTGTCTAAATTAAAATAAAGGATAATATAAAATACCTATCTAATTGCTGATTAAAATGTAATATAAATGGCAAAATTGACCAAAGTACCTAATCGCATCCATTGGTCATCATCCTATACCTTCTCCTACGTTCACACGTGATCCCTTGAAAGTTTCGTTCAACAGATTTTAATAAAAACTTCCTAAATAACTCAATTCCAAACCACTCTCCCACATCAATTATGCTGCCGTAAGATGCGTGTGCGTTTACACCAAGGCCGACTCGCATGTTTAAACGGTACCAGTCAGCCCACATCCACATTCATCAACAATTAATTGGGCGGGCTAACCTTTTTACCACCACACAGCTAGAGCGAGAGTAATTATTTTTGAGTACTTGTTTGTTTGGTTATTGACATAAATTGTGACTTGGAACTCGTGATCCCTGGAGGGCGCCCTTGTCTCGTCACGCATGACTCATGGGGGGCAGGAGGGGGGGGGGGGGGGAGGGGGGAGGATTAGATCCCACACTGACAACTAGAACACACAAATAAACAAACGAATAAATTCAAAGTTATTCTGAATTGGCCTTGTTGATTCTGGCATCTGTCCGCAGGTGTTCGCACTGTTCAATCACTGACTGATTCATGTGTTTCATATTTGACATATCGTTCTTTGATTGGTTATCCCTCACTCGTCGATGGTGCTTGGAGTCAAAAAGGAGGGGTTTAGTCACTTTAAATTAAAATCCCCTACTGAAAATCAGTCTTGTTACTGAGTGGGTAGACTCAAAATGTGAATTTATTTAATTTTATTTATTTAATGCTAACAGGGACTGTCGTTGATGATATTTAGTTTTACGTCCCATATTTTCGCAATGTTGGCTGTTCGAGACGGTGTTTGGGTGAAATATGAAGACGAAGATGAAAAACCGCCACATGTCAGAATCAGATCCGTTGCACACACCCAAATGGGAGGAGAAATCTTCAGAGGGCGTGGGGGGAAAAAGACCGGGTCTTCTTTTGTCGCCTCTCACGACTGGCAGAGCCACCCTGGCCCTATTCTACCCCGAGGCCAGACGGTTCAATAAGGACTGTTTCTTATTATTTTATAATACGACTATGGACGTGTCCGATTATTATTTTAGATGGTAATTCTTGTTCTTGTTCTAGGTCTGGATTAGGCCTTATTCTAGCATCCAGCTTTAAGATAATAACAAAGTTGTAAGATGTTAATAATAATAATAATAATAATAATAATAAATGGACTTTATTTGTAAAACAATGTACATTTTACAAAACGGCGAGGTTCGAGCATGTTGCTCGCTCTTCCACCTAACCTTGCACGGTATATGGTATGGCTTCCGTGATTAGTTACAAAATACAAAAAATGACAGTAAGGCTAATCATTATAATAACTATTCTAGATTAACACTAAAAAACCTCATAATGAAATTACTTATTTAAAAAATAGACAAACCAATCAACACGATTGGCTCAGATGTATTACAGAAATAAAACAAAACAAGTAATATATAATAGACATACAATTATTATTATTATTCTTAGGGTTTTAAGGCACAAAACAGCAAGGTTATCAGTGCCTACATAGACATACAAACTAACAACATTGTCAGCTGGTTTACAATCAAATTACTTGAAACTAATTTGGTAACACTTATCATTTACTTACTCACATACTTAAAAACCACGCTGATGCATTAGAAAAAAAGAGGAAAGATATACAAAATGTAAAAGGTAAACAAAACATGCCACACAATTGGCACCCGCTTCACTTTAAGAGCGGTAATTTTTTAGCAAACATAATACAGTAAACGCTATTCACCGTTTCTTTATAATGAAATTACTAATGAAGAAAATAGACAAACCAATCAACACGATTGACTCAGCTGTATTACAGAAATAAAACATAACATGTAACATATACTAAACATACAAGCAAACAACATTGTCAGCTGGTTGACAATCAAATTACTTGAAACCAATTAGGTTGAAACCAATTAGACGAGGCGCAAACGCACGGTTGCTCTATAGCCACCACGATCAAGACCTAAAACAACAAGTGTTCACTTTTAATTGTACTTCTATAATAGTTCTTACTCAAGGTCAAGTCGAGCGTAGTATTCGGACATTACTTGATGACGTCACCGACAATTGATGACGTAAATTCGAGAACAAGACCAAGTTTGAACACCGTTTTGGTACTATTCGGACACGCCCTAAATTATCGTTATCGTCTTCTGGGCCACACGGACCAACAATCGACAACACACACCGGCGTAAATAGGCTTCGGTTTACCCGGTACATACGCGGGTGAAAACTCTCCAAGTAAACGACATAGATAAACAGGGGTGTACACTTTACATGGCTTACTGAAATATACTCTTTTGTCAATCCATAGTAGGGTAGGACCCCATTTTAGGCACTTAAAAAAAGACAATAAAATGTTCGTCTCCGGCGGATGGGGCCCTGCCCTAGTTCCCTGTAAAACATCACGAGTCACATAAGACGTTTATAAGTAACCTTACCTTACCCGGGTTATTTAGAACTCCGGTTACGCCACTGCCAACAAAGATCTACCTATGACGTCAGCCAGTGAGGCAAGCAGTGGCGCATTCTCCCTACAGATTGTATTACTTACCCAAACTATTCCAAATGTACATCCACATTGTACCACGTGGCCACACCTACTTAACTTCCTTCCTACACGACCACTACTGTTAACCATCTCTTCCATTTACCTGACGACATCAACCTACCACCGACATCAATAAACGATGTAGGAAGTCTTCAGGCAGCATCGCTTGTAACCATCGCTTCCACTCAGTTGACGACACCATGCAACCTACCACCGACATCAATAAACGATGTAGGAAGTCTTCAGGCAGCATCGCTTGTAACCATCGCTTCCACTCAGTTGACGACATCAACCTACCACCGACATCAATAAACGATGTAGGAAGTCTTCTGGCCGCATCGCTTGTAACCATCGCTTCCACTCAGTTGACGACATCAACCTACCACCGACATCAATAAACGATGTAGGAAGTCTTCAGGCCGCATCGCTTGTAACCATCGCTTCCACTCAGTTGACGACATCAACCTACCACCGACATCAATAAACGATGTAGGAAGTCTTCAGGCAGCATCGCTTGTAACCATCGCTTCCACTCAGTTGACGACATCAACCTACCACCGACATCAATAAACGATGTAGGAAGTCTTCAGGCCGCATCGCTTGTAACCATCGCTTCCACTCAGTTGACGACATCAACCTACCACCGACATCAATAAACGATGTAGGAAGTCTTCAGGCAGCATCGCTTGTAACCATCGCTTCCACTCAGTTGACGACATCAACCTACCACCGACATCAATAAACGATGTAGGAAGTCTTCAGGCCGCATCGCTTGTAACCATCGCTTCCACTCAGTTGACGACATCAACCTACCACCGACATCAATAAACGATGTAGGAAGTCTTCAGGCAGCATCGCTTGTAACCATCGCTTCCACTCAGTTGACGACATCAACCTACCACCGACATCAATAAACGATGTAGGAAGTCTTCAGGCAGCATCGCTTGTAACCATCGCTTCCACTCAGTTGACGACACCAACCTACCACCGACATCAATAAACGATGTAGGAAGTCTTCAGGCAGCATCGCTTGTAACCATCGCTTCCACTCAGTTGACGACATCAACCTACCACCGACATCAATAAACGATGTAGGAAGTCTTCTGGCCGCATCGCTTGTTACCATCGCTTCCACTCAGTTGACGACACCATGCAACCTACCACCGACATCAATAAACGATGCAGGAAGTCTTCAGGCCGCATCGCTTGTAACCATCGCTTCCACTCAGTTGACGACACCATGCAACCTACCACCGACATCAATAAACGATGTAGGAAGTCTTCTGGCCGCATCGCTTGTAACCATCGCTTCCACTCAGTTGACGACACCATGCAATGCAACCTACCACCGACATCAATAAACGATGTAGGAAGTCTTCAGGCAGCATCGCTTGTAACCATCGCTTCCACTCAGTTGACGACATCAACCTACCACCGACATCAATAAACGATGTAGGAAGTCTTCAGGCAGCATCGCTTGTAACCATCGCTTCCACTCAGTTGACGACACCATGCAACCTACCACCGACATCAATAAACGATGTAGGAAGTCTTCAGGCCGCATCGCTTGTAACCATCGCTTCCACTCAGTTGACGACACCATGCAACCTACCACCGACATCAATAAACGATGTAGGAAGTCTTCAGGCCGCATCGCTTGTAACCATCGCTTCCACTCAGTTGACGACATCAACCTACCACCGACATCAATAAACGATGTAGGAAGTCTTCAGGCAGCATCGCTTGTAACCATCGCTTCCACTCAGTTGACGACATCAACCTACCACCGACATCAATAAACGATGTAGGAAGTCTTCAGGCAGCATCGCTTGTAACCATCGCTTCCACTCAGTTGACGACATCAACCTACCACCGACATCAATAAACGATGTAGGAAGTCTTCTGGCCGCATCGCTTGTAACCATCGCTTCCACTCAGTTGACGACACCAACCTACCACCAACATCAATAAACGATGTAGGAAGTCTTCTGGCCGCATCGCTTGTAACCATCGCTTCCACTCAGTTGACGACACCATGCAATGCAACCTACCACCGACATCAATAAACGATGTAGGAAGTCTTCTGGCCGCATCGCTTGTTACCATCGCTTCCACTCAGTTGACGACACCATGCAACCTACCACCGACATCAATAAACGATGTAGGAAGTCTTCTGGCCGCATCGCTTGTAACCATCGCTTCCACTCAGTTGACGACATCAACCTACCACCGACATCAATAAACGATGCAGGAAGTCTTCAGGCCGCATCGCTTGTAACCATCGCTTCCACTCAGTTGACGACACCATGCAACCTACCACCAACATCAATAAACGATGTAGGAAGTCTTCTGGCCGCATCGCTTGTAACCATCGCTTCCACTCAGTTGACGACACCATGCAACCTACCACCGACATCAATAAACGATGTAGGAAGTCTTCTGGCCGCATGGGAGGTTGGGTGATGCTATACCCGCACAATGTAGTAGTTGTTTTTTCTATAAGAACATGATGATATGAATCACTATTGAAAGACGAGCATCACGAGTCTTAGCCGGCCGTGCAGTTTATCTTCGGAGCAGTAATGCTGAAAACATGGATTTACTTGGTTTACTCAAGTTTCTAGACTTTACGGTTCTGTAAGCAAGATTGTAGGCGATCACACTTTCCATTCGACATACTTGTCAGATATATGTAGAAATACAACATTTCAAATATAGTGCAAGCACAAACAGAAAATGGGAGCACATAGTTTCAATTGAATTTAATTTCGATTTCGATTTCAATTTATTTTATTCTTTTAAAAAATAATACAAATAACATAAGAAAGGTTGATAATGTAAACGAAAAGAAGCCCATATAAGCCTCGTGTGTGGGCTAAATAAAATAAAATAATGTTAATAATAATCCAAACGTGACAATAGTAGGCTTAGTTTTATTTAAGGTCCTCCTTTGTAAATCAGTTTTTATAACTGAATAGGATAGACATTAAATAAATAAATAAATAAATAAATAAATAAATTAGACATGACAAGCAGTAAGTATATGTATAGTAAGTTAGTAACTATAAAAGTAATAGTAAGCCTAATTCTAATTACAAACAATAATAATAATGCCGATAATAATTTGTAACAGTAACAAAGATAATAATAGCAATAATAGTAATAATAATAATTGTAACAAGAAACAAAAAGAAGCAACAAGCATTCACACAGCTGACTGTTTAGATAGTAGATTAGTGACGTAACTGGTCGCTGACAGGTGTTATCTCGGACTGTACAGCAGGTAGTTGCATGAATCTAGCGGGCAGTGATGCAAGCTTTATGCACGACACTGTCCGGTATCACAGCTGAGTGTTGAGCTGTGACGTCACTGGTCGCTGACAGGTGTTATCTATCCCGGACTGTACAGCAGGTAGTTGCATGAATCTAGCGGGCAGTGATGCAAGCTTTATGCACGACACTGTCCGGTATCACAGCTGAGTGTTGAGCTGTGACGTCACTGGTCGCTGACAGGTGTTATCTATCTCGGACTGTACAGCAGGTAGTTGCATGAATCTAGCGGGCAGTGATGCAAGCTTTATGCACGACACTGTCCGGTATCACAGCTGAGTGTTGAGCTGTGACGTCACTGCTCGCTGACAGGTGTTATCTATCCCGGACTGTACAGCAGGTAGTTGCATGAATCTAGCGGGCAGTGATGCAAGCTTTATGCACGACACTGTCCGGTATCACAGCTGAGTGTTGAGCTGTGACGTCACTGCTCGCTGACAGGTGTTATCTATCTCGGACTGTACAGCAGGTAGTTGCATGAATCTAGCGGGCAGTGATGCAAGCTTTATGCACGACACTGTCTGGTATAGTCCTCCCAACGAAACTATTCTCATGCTTTCATCACAGGCCATGATCAGAATGGCAACTTAACTTGTCATTCCTCCGTGTGCTTGATGGAAGATTGCGTGGATTGTTCTCAGTTCGTGAGTTGGCCAACTTGTCCGATGTTGATAAATGGTAATTCTCTCATTTCTGTAAGTTGCTATTAATAATATTACACGATGAATATTCTTAAAAATTAAATACAAATATAAGTTTGTAGTAACAAAACCAATCAGTCGTGTTTGAAGAGAAGTGATAATTGAAAATAGATCACGGCAACCCAGCCATTCACAGCTTTCGATACCAAGAAATGGCGGAAACGCCGGTGTTTAAACGACTTTATTTCATAAAACTAAAGTAGGACGGACTATACCTTTACAGTTTAGACCTACCTCTAGAACAGAGTGGAATATTTGAATAAATATTTGCTGCGAGTAGTTACTCTATGGATCTACTCAGTAAAGTGTGCATTTTTATACATTTTGACAGGCTTTCAATAAAAACAAAAGACTGCCAATGTTGCTCACAGCTTGCTGGATTTTGATAGTTCCTGTGAACTTCTTCGAATTCGCGAACTCTCATTGGCTACACAACAAGATCTACTTGATCTCCGCCTAGCGGAGGCTCGTCGAACTCCCGAGTTCGATCAAAGCTATTATTTATTGCACTGCAGGAGCTGCTAATTTCGTCGAGCGCCATCTTAGTATTCGGCAATAGTGCGCGCATGAACACAGGCAGTAAACCGTCCGCGGAAGTTTACTTCGAGGCCTCAGGGGTTATGACGAAAGCATGAGAATAGATTCGTTGGGAGGACTATATCACAGCTAAGTGTTGAGCTGTGACGTCACTGCTCGCTGACAGGTGTTATCTATCTCAGACTGTACAGCAGGTAGTTGCATGAATCTAGCGGGCAGTGATGCAAGCTTTATGCACGACACTGTCCGGTATCACAGCTGAGTGTTGAGCTGTGACGTCACTGGTCGCTGACAGGTGTTATCTATCCCGGACTGTACAGCAGGTAGTTGCATGAATCTAGCGGGCAGTGATGCAAGCTTTATGCTGACACTGTCCGGTATCACAGCTGAGTGTTGAGCTGTGACGTCACTGCTCGCTGACAGGTGTTATCTATCTCGGACTGTACAGCAGGTAGTTGCATGAATCTAGCGGGCAGTGATGCAAGCTTTATGCACTACACTGCCCGGTATCACAGCTGAGTGTTGAGCTGTGACGTCTCTGGCCGCTGACAGGTGTTATCTATCTCGGACTGTACAGCAGGTAGTTGCATGAATCTAGCGGGCAGTGATGCAAGCTTTATGCACGACACTGTCCGCTATCACAGCTGAGTGTTGAGCTGTGGCGTCACTGCTCGCTGACAGGTGTTATCTATCCCGGACTGTACAGCAGGTAGTTGCATGAACCTAGCGGGCAGTGATGCAAGCTTTATGCACAACACTGTCCGGTATCACAGCTGAGTGTTGAGCTGTGACGTCACTGCTCGCTGACAGGTGTTATCTATCCCGGACTGTACAGCAGGTAGTTGCATGAATCTAGCGGGCAGTGATGCAAGCTTTATGCACGACACTGTCCGGTATCACAGCTGTGTTGAGCTGTGACGACACTGGTCGCTGACAGGTGTTATCTATCTCGGACTGTACAGCAGGTAGTTGCATGAATCTAGCAAGCAGTGATGCAAGCTTTATGCACGACACTGTCCGGTATCACAGCTGAGTGTTGAGCTGTGACGTCACTGGTCGCTGACAGGTGTTATCTCGGACTGTACAGCAGGTAGTTGCATGAATCTAGCGGGCAGTGATGCAAGCTTTATGCACGACACTGTCCGGTATCACAGCTGAGTGTTGAGCTGTGACGTCACTGCTCGCTGACAGGTGTTATCTATCCCGGACTGTACAGCAGGTGGTTGCATGAATCTAGCGGGCAGTGATGCAAGCTTTATGCACGACACTGTCCGGTATCACAGCTGAGTGTTGAGCTGTGACGTCACTGCTCGCTGACAGGTGTTATCTATCTCGGACTGTACAGCAGGTAGTTGCATGAATCTAGCGGGCAGTGATGCAAGCTTTATGCACGACACTGTCCGGTATCACAGCTGAGTGTTGAGCGGTGACGTCACTGGTCGCTGACAGGTGTTATCTATCCCGGACTGTACAGCAGGTAGTTGCATGAATCTAGCGGGCAGTGATGCAAGCTTTATGCACGACACTGTCCGATATCACAGCTGAGTGTTGAGCTGTGACGTCACTGCTTGCTGACAGGTGTTATATCTCGGACTGTACAGCAGGTAGTTGCATGAATCTAGCGGGCAGTGATGCAAGCTTTATGCACGACACTGTCCGGTATCACAGCTGAGTGTTGAGCTGTGACGTCACTGCTCGCTGACAGGTGTTATCTATCTCGGACTGTACAGCAGGTAGTTGCATGAATCTAGCGGGCAGTGATGCAAGCTTTATGCACGACACTGTCCGGTATCACAGCTGAAAGTTGACCTCACGCCTTTTAGTCTGTCTTGTAAGATCATAATTTACAGCACGTTTATTTGCTTCATTGCATTTTTACGACTAGTTACGAATTGAAATCTTGCTTTTGTTATAATATTATGCCGTTTTTGTCTGTAGTTCCGATGATACGTTTCTGCGACTCTGCAACACGTAATGTAAATTATCTCTGTGGGGATTGTTCTGTAGAACGGAACTTTTACAAGAAACCGAAAACATAACATTTGTTTCTTAAAAACACATACGGGTTCAGGTTTGGGGGTGGTTTCGGTTGTGAAAAGATTTTTATCTTAGTCGTGCTCGGTTTCTGGTTCGGGTTCCGGTTCCGGTTCGGATTCGCCGTCCAGGTATTAAATTTGTCCTTACGTGATCGATGTTGTCTGGCCAATGTACAAGCATGTCATTTTCAAGTGATTGAAGCGTATAGCCAGCCGCGTAACTGGCGTAGTTACGGAACTGACACTGACTCATTCCTCAATTACGTATGTCAACAACAACGCACGCCGACAAATCATCCCCGAACAATCGCTGCTCTCGATATCACTTTAGTCAGTCAGTGTCTAGTCGCCCGTAAGGCTGTTCAGTCACGTTAGCCAACATTATTTTCACTGTGCAAATATATTCATTAATTAGCCATAAAAGGAACAAATACTAATTGTAATGTAATTTAGATGCGAGTGAATCCAGTGCGTGCGTGGAAATAACATAGTGCGGTTTAGAATTCGAGCCTGGAAGCCAAACTCGAATTGATTACTAGATATAGGTAAGTGCAAAATATGTTGACAAACTACAAATCTTGATGTTTTCTTTAGTGGATTTGCTTCAGACAACTCGCCAAACTCTCATTTTCTACTGCTTGCAGTGGATTAATATTTCTTCGTGGTTATTGCAGTTCCTATCTAAGAATATGTTTCGTTTTTTTCTGTTTCTTTATTTGTGAAATATTCACATTTAAATGTTCTTTTCAATGATATGTTTTATTATCGATAATTTAATATCGACTTCTGTCCCATCACAGCCGTTATACATGAGTCAATTTAATAAACGATAACATGTACAGAAAGTTAACAACCTCCAATATGACACATTCAAATTGACTTTATTATGTTGGCACAAATAGGTTATCTGACCAGATGTATATTCCTAGAGTCGAATGTCTCGTCATAGCACAGATAACGGACGTTACAGCCTTGACGTGGAAGTAATGAGTAGTCGGAAGACACTTCCCGGTCGACTATTAGCCTGAGACTAAACGTCAATGTTATAATCACGTAAAGCTATAATTATTTCAAAATTGATCGCGATTAATTATTTTCCAACATGTACTTCGGTAAGTTACGATCGGCCGAAAAAGGCTTTGCGATCGACTGGTCGGAGACCAATGCCTTAAAAAGCGTTTCACATTTAGAAGCTGGTTCTAGACCACAATAGGCATCATCATAGCATAAACTGAATAGGTTTACACTTCGAATGCGGACGGAAAGATGTGGCTTGATGCCAGCATGGGATGTTTTGGTTCTAGGGGTTGGGGGTTCGAATACTATACCGCCGAAAATTGTAGTTCAAGTTTTCATGACAGGTTTCCTCAGTCATGGCACATAGTAGGATGGATTACTTATAGGCACACAATGTAAGTGAAAAGGTACACTCATCTATGAATATAAAGGATATCTTTACGTCAAAAACTGCAGCAAATTATCATGTTTTAAATATAAGAATGCACCTCGAAATCGAAAGTCTGCGAAATAAGCGTGCTGTGGTTTGGTAAGCCCTACAAACTGAATGATAAATGTATCTAAAATTATAATCAGTAAGCTATGTTAAGTATATTTATCATTCATTTTGTAGGGCTTACCAAACCACAGCATGCTTATTTTTCAGATTTTCGATTTCGAGGTGCATTTTTGAGATATAATTAGATATGACAATTTGTTGCGGTTTTTGACGTAAAGGTATCTTTCGCCTCTTCTGTTTAGTTTGTAAGTTGCACGCATGTGCGAATTTAGTAATGATGAGATTTAATATGTCTGCTGTTTATTTCGTTGTTGTATTTGTATTTATTGTTTATTTGTATTATTGTATTATATCCCCGTTTGCTGGTTTAATTCGGTTATAGGATTCAGCATCCGCAGCACGTATCATTCGCCACATATGGCTAATAGCTATCCGCGTAAGATACGATACAATAGGCATTTAAAAAGTATTATAACACAATGAGTGGTTGATTTTAGAATTACAGATTATATTTAAGTATCAAATAGTAACACATAAGAACGCATTAACACAAATGCTGACTGCAAGAGGAATATTATTCTTGTGTGTTCACAATGAACAATTAAGATGATCGGCGATGAAAAGTGTATTTTTTAAATCGGTAGTGAATTTTGTGAAGAGGGTTATTATTAGAACCTGAGAAAAGAATTGTAGGTGAAGGGAATTTGTCTTATAAAATATGTCGATGGTAATAATAAATGCTGCTATATCGGTAGAACCGATGAAAGTGTTGACAGATACAGAAGAAGTGTGAAAGAGAGGAGAGTTCGTATGTGATGCTATTCCCTAGCGATGCGAAGTCATAAAGCCAATGTTATTATTGTTGTAAATTATTTCAGATAAGCAGCCGCGGCGGCGTTCCTGTGTGCGGACTATTACGGTATTGTACATCATCAAATAAGCTATTCTGGCATTTTAATTAAATAAATCATGGACTTGTTTTTTTTTATTTCGAAAGAGAAAACATTTTCACTGAAATCTACACTAAGGTCACCAGGTCACAAGAAGGTCGAGAGAGGTTTTGAAGAGTGTCCGCATATGCGAGAGTCGGATTGTCGACCGCGCGTTGTGCGAGGGAGGGGAAGGGGGGGGGGGGGAGTCACGCCGGACCGACGGGTCGTGTGGGGGAGGTGGTGAGAGGACTGGGTCGACAGTACACCAATAATCACAACAATTAGCCTCGTAATGATATTAATCCAAGAGCAAATCGTTCATATTGAGAAAAACATACTCGTCGGGCAACTATGCCGCACGTAAATCGTGCCTCATTGCTTTTTAATGTGGACATACTTTTATACGAGCTAGCTAGAGTCAAGGCAAGGCTCGCTCAGCCGCTCGAAATAAAAATAGAGGATAGCTGATAGAGTGAGCAAACCTTGAGTGGAATTGTGGGTGTTTTCAAAGATTTTAAGGATCAAGGATGCGAACGTCGAGATTATGTAAATTTCAGCTCATCTGCGATTTAGAGAGGAGCAAGATTTAATGAATGTTGTAAAAAACATCCATGGTCATTGGTAATATTATCGAGAGCGCAGGAATTCTGCACAGTACGCTGCCGTGTTTGAGGAAACTGTAGACTTGCGAATACAATGAGAACTATCACGACGACGATACGTGTTTACATTATGTTGATTATGTTGAACGACGGCATGTTTTTAAGTCTCTCAAGAGGAGCTTACTATTACTATGTAACGGTCAAGTGAATAAATAAATAAATACATAAATGAATGAATGAATGAATGAATGAATGAATGAATGAATGAATGAATGAATGAATGAATGAATGAATGAATTAATGAATTAATTAATTAATTAATTAATTAATTAATTAATTAATTAACTAATTGATTGATTAATTTATTAATTAATAATATGAATAATATTAATTAATATTATTAATAATATAAATAATATTAATTAATATTATTAATAATTAATATTATTAATAATTAATATTATTAATAATTAATATTATTAATAATTAATATTATTAATATGAATAATATTAATTAATAATAATCAATTTATGGATTAATGAATTAATAAATAAAATGATATACGATACTATGAATCACAAACTTATTATACCGGTACTATTATACCCATACCGGTACCCCAAGTGGTATGTGGCCACTGCACTGGAACATAAGCTCTGCCAGATGATCTGAGAGTTGTCTGTGATCTGAGTGTTCAGTTCAAGCACATACAACAGCTGATGTTCAAGTAAGGAACAACTTGTATAATGATTTACGTCACACACCACCGTGTCCCACAACTGAATTGAGTTTGAATACTCATTGTTTGTTGCACTTGCACGTGGGATAATTGCGATGTAGACGTTTAATTTATTGCTAATGTGTCGAGACGTCCTGATTTCATTTCAATTGTAATTTCAGGAATAGCACCTTATTTTACAAACAAGGATGCATATACCAGCTGACACCAACACTTGAAAAGTGAACGAGAAATAATAATTTAGCAACTCGGAAACCACTAGAGAGTTCAACGCAAGTTTGGACGCGAAAACAGTAATTCTTATATCTGCGCTCCTCTTTTTCACCCGATTGATGTATCGGTACCACTGCCAAAGCTTTTCGCATACCTAACATTTCTGCCGAACTAAATTCCTTATAAATTGTCGGGTCGTATTGATTAGCCTTTTTGCATAGAAGAAGTTTGCTACAGTCAATGATTTCGTAACATTTGATTTGTTTATTACTATTCATACAAATACAATCATCAAAATATATACATGAAATTGTTGCTGGCCTACTGTACGGTATCTTGTATTGATTTTACGTAATCTCTCGATATATTCGTCTAATATGTCTATTTTTCACAACCTATTAAGAATATGTTAGAATTGTTAGCTCATTAGAAAGATACGATTTTATGACTAGAAAACTCTTGGAGAAAATTAAGTCTGCTTTGACCCGAACCTACACTCTTTCTATTTTGAACCCCGCGAGTAACCAAACAAACTGACGCCACCAAAAAATAATAACTAGACTATTAGCTGTATAACATCGGTGGCGATTTATAGTTACATATATGACAATACAGTGACCACACTACAATCTGAATTCGTTTAGCCGTTCATCTTCTTTGCATCATTTCCAGCGAAAATAAACCTGCGCATAATAGATTGCAAGGATGAAGTTGTTAAAAGAATTGTTTTGTGCTGGCAACTTTCCTCTATTAAAAGGCAGTGAGATGATATGACCTTGATATTCACGGCCCACTAAGCGCAATGTTTACCCCCCCCTCATCTTCAGCTCATCTTCACTGCTGAGTGGAATGTTTTCCTCTCAGTACAGGAACACGAAACAAGTTATCATTCGTTCTAGAGTATAGAGATCTCTACCTTCGACCCACATGCATGCGGTGATACCAAATTACGGAGTGTGAAAGTCAGAGGTTAAAGTAACCGGGGATCGAAACCAGGTCTCCTACATGTCGCGTATGTGGGAGATCTGGGTTCTAATCTTCTTCGGCGTAGGTGGTTTATGTAACATGTCCACCCTAGGTGATTGAGTGAACTAACAATGTGGGTTAGTATTTTGAATATGGTTCCGTTGTCTGAGACAAATGTTTTTGGGAAGCCATTAACCCAATATTGTTTTATCGACATCATCAGCAACAAAATTATCTCCAAACGCTCATATTCTGAAAACCTCTCAATGCGTAGTAGCTATATTATGTTATCCAAAACAATAGATGTATTTGTGTATAAAAATCACTCCAATCTATTCAGTCCAAGCTCTCCTCCAGATACGTCTCTTGATAATTATCTTTACGCCATGTCTCTGCCAATAATTCTTCTCAGTCTCTCCTTTTACATGCTTTAATAAACTGTTTAAGAGCATTTGCATAATGGACCGCTATCAAATTGTATAGTCACTTTCGAAATATGTCTACTTTATCAATCACATTCATTTTCACACATTAATAAAATGTGCAGCTTGACAACCTAGCTATTGATGCGTGCTTTTTTTTATCTAAGGCGCGAACTCATATTGTGTCTACAACCGTAGTAGGCGATTTGAAAATACATCTGTACTCACCGAATCACACTTTATAAATTCGAGCACTTTTATACATAATAATAACGGTCGTAGGCAATCAGGGACAATTCATGCCCCTCTTCAGGTGACTGACTAGGTTGTGTGTGGTACTTGGGATAGTTGGGAAGGATTGTTAGTAGAACTAAATCCTAGCATTCGCCTTGAGACTGAGTCAAGTCTCGGGAAAACCTTCAGTCACGATTGCTGGTAGCGGGTATCGAACCAGGACCTCCCACATAAGAGTCTCGTGTTCTAACACTGAGGTATCTCTATATGTGGCACCATACCCATTATGTTTAAAAGTTAAATCGGAATTCTTGTGATCTTCTGTACCAATAAATATATTGAAACTAACGCAGCGTGGCTGAAGTAATCCAAAGCATAACATCCTCTAGCCTACGTGAGAAGAGAGTCATAGAGGCAGCTGTCTTCCATTGAGCATCGAGTAGGCCGTGATCCATATTAATAGCGACATTAACGAGGCCGTGGTTGACCACTGTTATCTCTCCGAGCGATGAGTGCTGCCATCTCGCGAGGTGAAGGTGGTACTACTCAGCGCTCACGCTAAGGCAAGGAACCAGATACTCGTGCACGATTATTGCCTTTTGTTTTGTTGTAGATACTCAAATAAGCCAGCGGTCTTCTAACATATTTATCCACGTATTCAATTATTATTATTCACGTAAATATTAATTTTCCAATTGTCCTTGGTATCTACCGTAATTTTTATCGGAGAAACATAAATCAAAATGATTTGTTTATCGAATTATTCACATATTAATACTGAAAACAAAAATATACAAGATTATCATCAAAAAGGATATAAAGGAAACAAAGAGTTGTGGTTTTTTCGTTCATCTGAGCAATGCGACTAGGAAGGGTCGGGTAGGCCGAGTCGAAAACTGGCTTGAACGACTTTCGCACATTTCAATAAGATTTTCAGGTGACACAGAAACAACTGCCGTAAACCACCTTGATTAAGAATAATGTGCTTATTTTACACACCCACTTTGCCTCAAAAAGTCAACCAAGCTTGAAGGCTAGGGGTACTTGTTATGAGTGAATGTATAATAGTCACTAACCCTATTCACTCAAATCATCTAAGTATACGTTTGTGGGCGTTGAATTAAATCAATACATGAAAAGTACGAGACAATGAGTAAACCGAAAAGACTGCTTTATGGTAAGTGGGTGAGCGAGAGGGGTGAAGGGGTAGGTTTATAAATGCGTATTCGTGTGTGCTCTGGGGCAGAAGCCCCAGCCAACAAAGCCCCCGTTCATCAAAGAATATATTGGTGTACTTGCATATAAACATGTATTAAATGGTTGATATTACATTTATAATCTATATTCATCGTGAAAACGTAACCGATATAAAATATATTTTATTCCATTTGACTGTCTTCTTCAAATTACTTAAATTATTTTGTATATTTTCAATTCAAATTAGAGAGCTTGCTTGATTACATCATGTGTTGTGTTTCTTGCCTCTATTTTCTTTTTAATCGAATGATCGGAAGAAGGAGGTGTGAGGGGGGGCGTTTGTCTTCTCTTTCCCCTCTCCCCCCTTCAGGCGCATATGATTCCATCAAACGTGAGATGAGCTCATCAAATCCTGAATTAATGAATACCCGTCAATAACGACATCAACCGTTAATAGTGATTAGTAATCGACATGTCTGCAGACGAGGTGGTCGCGACGCTGTTACGTCACTGTTCGTGTGACATGACTCGACACGGTCCACTGCACGTCACTGTCATAGGCGTGCGCAGGGGGGGGGGGAGGTAGTTGCCCCCCCATTAGGATGTGTGCTTTGCTAGCAGAATGAGGCACTAGATGGGAAAAATCGTATTTAGTAGCGTCTTGCTCACAAGTCACAACACAGTAGAAATGTATCTGCCTCGACTTCTACCCACGGTTGCATCATGTGTGTTCTGTCACAGCTCGCCACTCGGCTGCACTCTACGTGTCACACTCAAACACGTTTAAAATTTGATTTAATATACCGCCAAGATTTTTTCTTTGTTACTGACCACTTCCATTACTTTGTAACAATGATATCATTGATATCCACAAAGAATGTTGTGCAATTAACCCATTCAACAGACAAACTGTGCTTCTCCTAATAGCTAAAAAAAAACACATTAAAAATGCATGTTTTTATTTTAAAAATCGCCCCCCCTCCTCCCCCCCCCCACCCCCATTTGCACCGCCGGGGAGTACTCTGGCCGCGAATTCTTTAATTAAAACGGAAACATAGTAGAACAGGTAAAGCGTTATAAAAGGCCTAGTAATTGTTCCTTGTCAAGATAAAAACAATTAAAACCGCAATATTTCGAACTCTGATCAGAGCTCTTCAACGGGCGAAAACACACTGCTCTGCGCGAATTTACTGTGTGTATTGATCAACCTCTGCGCACGCCTATGGTCAGTGTACGCGTGACAAGATGCTACTTTGCACGGCCGACTGGACGTAAACATACTTACAGAGCAGTAGCACGAATATAATGTTACCGCAGCTACTGCAAACATGCACAAGATATGTTCTAAAGTAATGTACGTACGGATACTCTTACATGGGCGACTTGATACACAAATCAGGGATACACACATTGAAGACTTGCGATATTCACAATCACAGTATATGTTTCTGCATTTTAATTTTATTAGTAACAACTTATGCCCGTACTTATGACCTCCAAATAAATATTGAAGTCCCCACTAACTTGTTTTCACCATGGCAACCACCAACAAGAAGCTTTGAAATCAATTCAGCTGACAACCAAAATGTTTAGTTGGAACTCATTTGACCAGGTAGGCCCTACAGTAGTTACACAAAATAAGACTTTACAACTAACAAGAATCACCGTTAATCTGGAAGATGGCATTATGCATAATCCTCTCCCTCCATAAGGCGGCACAAAACGGTATCGAGTAGTATCTAAGGGATTGGTCACCATAAATATGCATAAATATAATTTGCACATTTAAATATCTTTGAGCCAAGTGTGGACATTTTTCCGGCCCATGGTTGGCATTTTCTGTTCTTTACTCAGTAAATTCATATTTAATTAGCTTTATCGGTAATATTGTTTTGGATTAGCGGGTCAACACTCCTTTAATGTGTGTCGGAAACACTCTTTTATAATAAGTGTTAACTGAAAAGTAAAAATTAAGGGAAACAAAAAAATATTACTTAATATTTAAATTAAAGTCCCCCACTGAAAATCAGTCAGTGAGTGGGTATAGACTCTATAAATACGAATTTATTTATTTATTTTCACTATAACGGGCGATGTCCTGTTGGTGCCTTGCAACTGGTTGTGGTGTAGGTGGACACTCAGAAATAATTTGTCTCGATCAGCTTTGTAACCAAAAACCATCCCATGTCATCACAAATACTTCAACGCTTGAAATCACATATTTGTAATAACCTACATTTAACCTGAATAAAATTCTTCAGTATAAGAAACAAGATAACTAATTCATAGTTTTGCCTTGTTTTAAAAGGCCATTGTATGATAATAATGGAGAATGCTGGTGACCTCTTGGGAAGGTGCCTCTTAAGTATTAACAGTTAAGTATTCCTAGTGATGTCATCAAATTCCGAACTAGTTAAATTTATAACATCAGAGCGAGTTACAGTTTATTGTTTAGATCTTCCCCCTCTCTCTTTCTTTATCCTTCATCTCTCTTTTTTGCACATTCTCCTTCCAATCTCTACTCCTAACCAAATACTTTGGACAAACACCGAAATCAGAACCAGCAAACAACAGCCAATGTACAGTTTGGTGTGATTTGTAATAGTTGGAACCATAACAATGGTCGGGGTTCTCATACAACAAGAACAAGTTACGTTGCATATTATGGTATTGTCCCCCGTATTCATGCAATGTATTTAAATACTCATTATAATGGCGTAAACACAATTTACTTAGTACCTAGAAACTGTGTTCGGCCTTGAACACAGTAAACAAGTTACGTTGGATGCGGTATTGCATAGCGTTCCCTCAGGTTGCTTACACATTAGTATACAACAATTCTTGCAAAAATTAAGTGTAAATATAATATTTTTTCACCCTTTCACTCTTTTTAAAAATTGTTTGTATGGGTTAAAATAAGTTATCCCGCTTAGCATGAACTATATCTGCTGTAGGTGTTATCTGACAGAAAAAGTAAAAGGTTTTTGTACTTGTGCGCTTGGTTGCGATAAACAAGTCAAATGCCGCAATCTTGCGTCTCACAAACGGTAGATTTGCATAAAGGAAATGCAAATAATATAGAAAAGTGTTACCGTGTGAGTGAGTTATCTTATTATAACCATGGGTTGGCAGAACAAACAACAACGTATATTACAAAGGCGCCTAGTTTATAGAGATATCACGATACTGAGAGTTGGATAGTTCAAGTCAGGGTTCGAGATCCACCTGACTGGATGTTTTCCAAGGTTTTTCTTTAGCTTATAGGTGGGATTGAGTAAACAAAAATACTCGACAACATTCCTACACAACTTTCAACTTATGTTTGGATTTCTTCTAAAGAGAGATAGCGAAATTTAGGTATCTTCATAGGCAGGCCAATCCGTGATTATAACGTACATGGCAGCCAGTCCGTCACAAATAGAACCAAATACATGATGTGGGTTAGAATCCCACATAAGAGCCGATTTCTCTGGTCATCTTTCATAATGATTGATCTTCATTTGTGTATTGTCTCGAAAAATATCACTGTAGTGTCACCGTAAAATAACAATATAATACTAAACAAATTATACTTATCTGCACATGATTAATATAAAAATATTATTAAAGATACCGCACGACAAATATTTTTTAACATACTAACACTAATAGAGACTGTCCTCAATTGTCAATAATTATTCGTACATCCGTAAAATAGATGTTTATCTAAAACCCCTAGGGATAGAACATTAATTTGAAAAAATTAACTCGATTCACCTATAAATTTAGTTACAAAGTTTCTCATTGTTAAATTCTCAATAAAACGGCATGTGACATCATCGTTATCTAAATATCGTCCTTAATCTACTAATTTGTTACTCATCTACTTAAACAAAGATTCTATTTGTACAGGCTTCATTCGAAAACTAATATTTTAAAAATAATGTGCTTAATAGTTCACATAGCGTTATTAATTAAATTCAGATGTACAAGTATATATTGTGCATTTGATAAAACAAATTGGATATCTAATATGCTTTTATAAGAAATAAACATTTGTAATTTTCAATTTTGATGTGATATGTACCCTATCTATGATGATGCCCTGATTTTTTGGTACGTATAATGATTTGTTAAAACGTCATATAACAAACAAGAACAAAGAAAAACGAATGCTTAAAAATCTACTCCTGCTGGGGCTCAAACCCAGATCTTTTGGCATCCTGGCCAACTACAAAGCTTTGAAATCGAATGCCCGTCTTCACTGTCGAGTCTATCTGATTGAATTGAACCAGAAGCACAACACGTACAAGAATAAACATATGCACACATAAGAGCTATTGGCTTTCAACTTATGGCAAATTTGTACACATTGTCTCGACAGCTTCCAGTGAACAACCAACACACACAACCAACATTGTGATAATATCTTTGCTTGGATTAATATTTCACATCCACTATATCGCCTTACACTAATGGGCAGGTTCGAAATGATTTACACTTGTGTACAACTTCGCTCCCGGGTATTTTTCCGGTGGACGACGTCGAATAGGCCGTAGATCTCCCATCTAGTTGGCAGCGCAGCTCCCTGTACTGCAATTCCAGACGCTTATCATACTAGAAGTAATTGAATCTACTGTAGCTATACGTGGTTGTCTGCCAATATTACCGCCCTGCCCCCTAGATCCGGCTACTGAATGACCATAGTGTGCAGTGTGCAACCGCGCGCGGTGTCCAGTGTTGTGGTCGTAAGCAGACGTGTGTTGCGGTTTACATTAGAGTCACTATACTTTAGCTACCTATCTATGTGTGTGTGCAGAGAACCATTGCTACAATCTTAAAATCAAAAGGGATCACCGCTGGAGGGAATTATATTGTTTTGGGCGAAAGAGCAGGCATTATTTTTTAATATCCGGTAGGCGTGATTTAGACAAAAAGGGTTTTAAATTTTAAAATTAATAATGTAATTTGTATTTATGGGGACCACACCAGTGAAATAACCAAGATTTGCAGTTTTTTTTTTATACGTTCACCTTTTTTTCTGGAATGTTATAACTATTTCAAAACGTAGAATAATGCGAACATAATGAGACATTTCACATCCCCTTTTCATACATTTTAATGTGGATTGTAATTTCACGGACGATTGCAAACTTTGCGTTTGGTAATGAAATCTGTATGTTCCCACAAAACTAGGTAAAGGGTTTAAGAAATTCTGAAACATGGCCATGTTTAAACAAATTTTAGTTGTACTTTGGTTGCAATATATCATTTAAATGTAGTTGTATTATTTTGCACTAAGATCTCGTTTCTTGTCATCGCTTGACACCTACAAACAGATAGTTTTACGGGATTCGTTCTTTTAAAATAAAATATTGAATCAAAATAAAACCAACGCCGTAGAAAATAGAAATAACATTGTATAACTGCGTGCACGCAAACAAACCATAAGTAGATTATATGTATTATTGAAACTGTAATCAAAGAATAATTTATTGCAATTTGTCGTCCATACATTACATATAGGGCACTAGCAACACCAAAAGACAACAATGAAACAAATGAATTGAATCGATGGACAAACAACAAGCTGTCAACAAATAATTTCTTCTGATTTTGGAAAACAAAACAAAAAACAAACAAATACACATACAAAACTTTCACTTAGTCGTTGTCTATCATTAAAAGTTTTAAATGGCGAGCAGTTACTATTGCTACACATGTTTTTATTTCTATGGTTGCAATTTTATTATTTTGACAGCTGATTGCTTGTCCATCAGTTAAATTCATTTGTTCCATTGTTGTCTTTAGTGTTGCTAGTGCCCTATTGTTACTCAATAATTGTTGTACGGTCTCTGCATTCATATTATGTTCGTTTTTAACATTTACAGATATATTTTGTTTAGTATTTGTGACACTTTATGAAACAATTGTTTGTCAGATTACGTTTTTATGAGATAAACGAAAACATTGCTTTTCACTATATCCACGCGAGTCTACACGAAAGGTGTGCTCCTAAATACACCATTGTGCTCAAGCCATGTCCGTGAGTGTATTGTTATTCAGCTCGTGGCCGATCTCAGCCCCCATCTTGAGTTTGGACCGGGCAAGGATGTCGCCGAGAATACAACCGCAGCCTTTATGAGTATCACAGCAGTGATTCTTATTCATAATGGCAACGTGTGATGCATGTGTTCGCTAGACAAAGAGCGGCAGAGTCTGGAATCATAAACAAGTGGATGCGTAGCGCAGTAGCTCATTTGGACGTGCACGGTCATGTTATCCCATGCGAGAGACGCACGCACGCACTTGTATACGCACTTGTACGCGTAGCGCGGTAGCTACTTGCTTGGGGTCATGTGACAACGTCTCGGAGGTAACGTACGCACTTTCAGGTGCGGTTAGAGATGACGTACGCACTTTTAGGTGCTGTTAGGGATGACATACGCACTTTTAGGAGCTGTTGGAGATGAGACCCACGCACTTTCAGGTGCTGTAAGAAATGACACACGCACTTTCAAGTGCTGCTAGAGATGACATACGCATTTTGAAGTGCTGTTAGAGATAACATACGCACTTTCAGGTGGTGTTAGCTAGATGACATACGCACCGTGTTGTTAGAGATGACATACGCACTTTCAGGTGCTTTTAGAGATGGTAAACCCACTTTCAGGTGAAGTCAGAGATGACGTACGCACTTTCAGGTGTTGCTAGAGATGACATACGCACTTTCAGGTGCTTTTAGAGATGGCATACCCACTTTCAGGTGCTGTTAGAGATGCCCTACGCACTTGACGGCGCTGTTAGAGATAATCTCATCTGCTGTCAGACATAGACATAGCATTCGCACTTTTACGCGCTGTAAGAGATATCATAGGCACTTGATGATCAAATTTATCGTCAAAGGATATTCTTTCGTAAAAATTTTCTTAAAAGTTATGCCCATCACAATTTGATGATTTAGAATGTATCTGTTCCTCTTCTATTGAGGGTCCCAATCATGGCCTTTCCACCAAAATTACGTATTTACTTGTGCCTGTTGCTGTGTGTCTGATTGCCGCCCACGTCTTTGGCTTTTCGCCTTTTGTTTTAAACGACGCTGGAACTGTATGAACCCATTACTCTCACTTTCGGTGGGATTTGCCCATACTGATGCAGCTTTTTCTTCACATTTAGCTGGAGTTCCCAACTGGAAGTCGGGAGATAAATTTTAAAGATGAACGAAAAGGCCAAGAGAATTTGTTTTTTTCAACAAATTATACAACTATAAAACCCAGCACGTGAACTCGGGTATACTTCCTTAGGGGGCAGCACTGTTACCAATTGCAACTGATGTACTCATCTTCATAAAGATCTTAATAAGTTATCCTACCAGCCCAGGCGGTCCAATGCAGTCGTCCCACACTCGCCACACTTAACATGCTTCTAATGAGTCTGAGCTCAGGAAACGCAGGGGCGGATATAAGGAGTCACAGTTATGGTTATTAATGTCCATTTTCCCCCACACATTCTGTATCGCTAGCATGATGTATCGATATTCTCGTATTCTTTGAATACCTACTACTGGGAAGTCAGATATTGTCTGTCGGACCAATAAATTAATAATTAAATCTTGTAAATCGTTTAGTGAGCTTTACTTTTCTTAAATCACCTTTTCTTTACCACCTCAAAATGTGCGCCAATATCATAAAAATACTAAATCATTAATCTACTGTTTTGCGTCTGCGCAATTTACTCAGCGTTGCATTATTAAGCAACTGGAAAAATTACTTCCGTTATTGACATTGCTGGTTGAGCTTGTTTGTAATGGATTCAAAGCAAACGGTCAATCTTCTATCCCTTTTTTTCTTAGTAATTAGAATTCGTAACTGTATGTATTTGGATATACAACGATAAACAATAAACAATACCTTATCTCTATCCCTCTGTCTCATCTATTGGAATACTCTCACTCAAAATAGCAGTTCGGAAGCAAAAGTATAGTAATTGCAGCCAGCAACAATATGCGCTCTTAGAGTGAAAGCGAGACGTATCGACCAAGTTTTACCACCAACTTAGACTGGCGTGATAGCCGCGGTCGATTAGGCTGTGATGATACAAATCCTAGCTTGTCATGTGGCGTGTTTTCATCTTCATATGTTGGAGGCTATATTGCCAACTAATCGTGTTAATAAGCATCGTTTCCAAATTATGAGTCATAAGTTACACAATCCAAAAATCCAATACCCAAAATCCAAAATATATTTATTTATATGTCATTGAGTAAAGCTGCAATCATTCTTGGTGATTTTGTACAAGTCATTACATCGTTATGTAACAATCGTGTGTTTTTAATCTAAGGGCCGGCCTTACATTCTCCTAATAAGAAAGTTATTTGTAGCAATTAAGCTGTTTGGAGGATTTCAAGAGTTTTGATTGGTCGTTGCCATGGAGACAACAAGCTATTCGACGAATAAGTAGTTATTGGGACATTGTAAGACTGGACCTAAACCTTTTATAGAATAGAATTACTTTCATTCATTTATAAATTAATATTTTAAAATTAAACATGGTGAGTTCTATATGGTGTAGTTTAATATTACACGGCTAGTTTTGAAACTACGAGAGTATGCAAAAGAAACGACAAGAAAGTAAAAAGAGCAATGTAAACGACAGAATATCCAAAATCAATCTATTTGCAATAACGTTGTTGACAATTGAAGACTTACTAAACATGGCACCACCACCAAAAGGACAGGAGGTTCTTTAGTAGTCACATTGCCGACGCACCCATCACTTCATCAACGCTCACACGTCCATCAAATGATACCTCGGACGCAAAATGAACTATATACCATTAATATCTTGAGAACGTTTAAGATATTTAACAAGTTGTTCATATTTCATACCGAAATGGGTTTTGTATAAGCTAAACAATGAGCTTAAAAACTCAAATATTGTCGACCTTTTAATTAATTAATTAATAAATGAAATAACAACAGTGTTCGCACTGTCCAATCACTGATTCATATGTTTCGTATTTGAAATACCGATCTTTGATTGGTTATCGCTCACTCGTCGATGGTGTTCGAAGCCTACAAGGTTGGTTTAGTCACTTTAAATTAACGTCCCCTACTGAAAATCAGTTAAATTACTGAGTGGGTCGACTCTAAATGTAAATTTATTTATTTTATTTATAACAGTAACAACAACAGTTTATTTCATTTTTTAATTCCATTGTTTGGCCGATACAATATCAAATGCAAAATGAATCAATTTTTCAATATCTTGAACTGTCTGCTTCGTTTTTTGACCTTCTAACAAATTTTACAATCACGGTGCCCATTCAGTTGGAGCACAGGCCCGAGGCGTGGCCGTACCAATGCACGCGGTTTCGAATCCCACATCACGATTGTATCGTCCATTTGAATGCATTAAAAGAGACATAAAGCAACAGTGAACACAGAATCTTCCCCATAGCCAATATTCAATCGACTCCGAATGATGGATCGCACATGCAGCGAACTCGGCGTCCTATCTGGATCAGAAGCGTACAGAACATAAACAATAACTAGCTGGCTCGTCGTAGAAGAGAAATGGGTGCACAACTAACAAGATGCATTCTCTTGTTCGAACACAACCTTTCGATTCAACAAGCTACTCCGATATAAAAGTGCGCAAGGCAAGGTAAGGCAACAGTGAATCGTACAAATAAGATACATGACTCACGAGCAGCTGATATGTTTCATGTGTGGCTTCGTACTAGGTGTGAGATCACACAGGCTGTGGGGTTTATTTATAGGCTACCGCGATCTCAATAGCTCACCGGCCAATCGTGTGAGAGACGGAAAAACAGCGCGGAAAGATTTACAGACGTTTTGCTGGACACGAGCGGAAGGGACTTTTTAAATTTTGTTCGGAAACGTTGTTTTGAAGGGAAAAATGAGCATACGTGGATAATAGAATTGCGAATGGTTGAATAGATGGTCGTGGATGTTTCTTTACCCCTCCCCCCCCCCCCCACCCTCTTCATACTCCTCCCTACTCTTCCATTGGAAGTCAGGTCTGTGAGCAGAGTCTCGAAGAAAACAAGTGATTAGTTGCTAATGGTAAAGATGTATACCATTTACGTTTATATGTTTGTGCTGTCTAATTTGCTATTGTTAGTACAAATTAATTTGTTTTTCGTTGATAATGATGTTATTGTTTTTAATCTTGGTATTAGTATTATATTGTTACGTATTTTCTATAACGTTTTGTCTACTTGTAGAGTAAATGAAATAATGTTTAACCAGCACTTGACACTTTCATGGAAAATATTTGATAAAAAGCTTACTTCTGCAGCAGACACTTACTAAGTAGTTCACCTTACACGCAATTTTCAATTTTTACTTACATTTTGATTTACGGTACTTCGTTATAAGGATTGCTTGTTTCATTTGAAATATCTATTTTCCTTATCAACGGGTTACACAGAGCGTTTCACGTAGTTATATTCACATCTTGACGCATAAAATAGTTAGTATATTCTAACCGCAAGTGTGTTCCACATCTGCGGAGCACATTTCGTGAGTGTGAAAGGTTAATATTTCAAACAGCATCGCAATAAGTACTGCCCACTTCCTCTTCTCGTTAACATGCCCATGATTTCATGACGATACAAGGAATTAGGTTACTCCAAAATTACTACTTTCCAAGTTTTGGTGCAAAGACGTTTGAAGCAACACTCGAAATATTGTGTTATTTCCTCACCGCTTGCTCCAAATTTTAGTGTATTGGGGACAAATGTCGGAAATTGCAATTTCAAAGATCTATTTGTAATGCTATTTTTTTCAAAATCAACTTACATATCTCAAAAGTAAGAAAATGATTGTGATACATCAGTGGTTCACGTGCATAAAAATCCTATCATGCAGTTGGCTCATATCCACTGTTGAACTAAACATGTATAATTATAAAAGTTACCAAATTTTCATTTTCGCCGCTCAAGAAGTTCAATCAAAGATTAAACTAGTTTGTAATCTTTTGTTCAATGAATTCATTTTCTCAAAACTTTTAAAACAAATTTATAACCTACCCGTCCGTTTACTAAATTACAGAATAAACTTAAATCATGTATTAAATAGATGGTACGTATGAACCAACCAATGTATCAAGCATATTGTTTGTATCTATTTGAGAATAAAATGATCTAAAATCTGAAATCTGGAACTTAGTAATTCAAACACTATTTATCGGGAAACGACTAAACTGCTCTTGCTGTTCAGGAGGTATCAACTGATTTGTTCCATAATCCTGGTTTATAAGTTTTTGAAATTAAAAAACAAACCATCATCCGCTCTCCACCCCTTGTCCCGTCCGGTCCACGGATGCACAAAGGCGCCTAAAAGCCAAGACAAAGCCAGACAAAGACATACGAGAACGCTTACGATTCAGATCGCATGAGCGTCCCGATTGCTTGTTGCTATTCGAGGGACAATAAGAGCATTAAACATGGCCGCCGGATGGACCAGCGCGATGCGTCATGTCGGCGACGGAAGCCGAGCGTCTTTTGTTTCATCAGTTTCCGTTGTGGCGGGAGCTCCTCCATATTGATCGGCCGGGACGTGCCCGGTCGGTGCAACCATCGGTCTTGATGTATATCGACAACCTTCCGGTCCACAGAGCCCAAAATTATTCAGTGTGCCGTGTCTGCACTTGCTGCTGTTATGTTAAGTAGGTTCTCTGGGGTGGTGGCGCATCCAAGATTTCATCTGGGGGGAGGGAGGGGGGGGCTCAGTCACGTACGTAGGCGGTGATTCTGTGATTTTCTACTCAATAGTGTCGTTTTTAAACATCAATAAAACAACGTAATGCCAACATTACGGCTCAATACTTTTGTCAAACTTATTGAATTCAAGGACAAAGAAGCATCAATTAATAGAAGCTATATTGTTGCAGGTTTTTACAAATTGTTTTTGATTCGCTTTTGATCTTGGATTCAATAAGTTTGACGAAAGTATTGAGTCGTGTAATGTCGGCATAAAGCGTAAGTATATGAAATAAGGTATTTTGAAAAGATGAAAACAAAATTGATTGATGCGTCACGCATACCGCATCCAGTTTTGATGTATGATTTTTTTGTTTACGTCTTTCCCCCAATATAATCGGGATCATTAGGAGTTTTGTAAAAATTATCTGAAATATCTTGGACGTAAAATTTGTTTATGTCGACGGTACACATATCTTCGTACCGTCAAGCAAATCAAATCATTGAAGATAATATTGAAGTAGATACGTGCTTCAAAAACCTAGCGGTTTAGATTATATAGAGCGAAAGATGTAGCTATTCAAAACAATCAATCACCGAACGAGTAGTTTACGAGTAACTATTTACCGTATTCTTCATAAAACCAATTCATTATAAGTGGCATTGATACAACTTCTACAACAAAAGGTTATTGAATTGATAAATACTGTTGATCTTCTCAAAAGATTCGATGTTGAGTTGTCGATTGTGTTGTTTTATTCGTATTGAGAAAATAAGATAACTTAAAAAAAAATGTTCCAGCACATTTTTTTCATTTTTTCGAATTCTTTCAACTTATCTGTAAAATTAGTAAAACAGTTACATATACCGTTTTTCTGAATTACCAAATATTTTCTCCACAAGTACTTCCACATTTGTGATTATCGGCAACTGGACGTATCTCCCTGGACACATTAAGGCAGGGCTTCTCAAACTATGGGTCGCGAGCTTATAAAAAAGGAAAATTAAGGTGTTTAAATAAAATCGAGCTTTTTAAGAAAAAATATGTATACAGAAAAGTTGAAAAATGAGGCTCAGCGGGAAACTTTCTTACTCTTGCATCCGCTAATAAAAACGTCATCACAGAACGAAGCGAATCGCTGCAGAGTATCGGCTAACAAGCGACCATCTATTGCATCATACGCAAGATACGATGTAAGACGGGGTGGCAAAATGTTTTATACAAATATTTGGGGACGAGGGCAAAAAAGTTTGAGAAGTCCTGCATTAAAGGGGAAGTCAGGTGACAAACTAAAAAATCACCAATGAAGGTCATAAGTGCATGAATTTAAGTTATGTGTAAAATAAAATTGATGTAGGTTGCTTCAATGCAAGAAAACAAATAGTGAACATTTAGTTATTCTACTAGGTTCACTTCGTCAGCTCTGCTGCATTTTTCTTCTAAAGCACAAGTACAGTTGTATTGGTTCTGAGCTCGCTAGCGCCGTCCCGATAGACAGAGCACTCATTGTGTAATACGAATCCAGCCACAACACTCGGCGACTGCGGACAGTGCCGCTCAAAACAGATTGCAACTTTTCTACACATCATGTCACACAAAAATGAATTGTTTGTAGAAGTAAACGTTCGTACTATAAAGAATGTTATTGGTAGAGAAACGATGCACATTTAAACTCTTGATCAATATTTGATAAGGGCCCCACTTTAGCGGCGGTTTTACTATTTCGAGGCAACATTTTTTTATATGGGAATTACCATAAGAAAAATTGCTCGGTGCTACTTGGTAGCAACAAGCCAAAAAATCGCGTTTTCTTCTAATTTTTAAAGTATGGTATCTTTAAGTACCTAATGTTTTCCATATTTGAGGGTGGACATATACAAATGATAGTTTTTTAGTTTTTCACCTGACTATCCCTTTAAGGTAATGTGGAGGAGCAATTATTACAGCGCCAGCTCATGACTGTCCCTCGCTCCCAAGGTCACATGTCGGACCGTGTCCGGGTAGACAGGTGCCGCTGAGGTTTCACTCATCTGGAGTAATAAATAATTACCGGCTCTGACGTCACAGCAGCTATTACTCTACCCGCACAGTTCCTCGTAATCTCTCGGTTAATGGCAAAGTCCCACGCATTAGCCGGATGGACCGTGGAACGACGGTAACAGCTCGGTGGTAGCGCACGGGCCCTTGTTCGACGGGTTTAGGTTCGATCTCCATGCCCCATTTTGACTTTGGAGCCGTCCTAGCAACGAAGCACTCAATAAATTCAAAGTTGTTCTGAATTGGCCTTGTTGTTTCTGACATTTGTCCGCAGGTTTTCGCACTGTCCAGTCACTGATTCATATGTTTCGTATTTGAAATATCGATCTTTGATTGGTTATCGCTCACTCGTCGATGGTGTTCGGAGCCTACAGGGTTAATTTAGACGCTTTAAATTAAAGTCCCCCACTGCAAATCAGTTTCGTTACTGAGTGGGTAGTCTCTAAATGTGAATTTATTTATTTTTTATTGAACGTTGCTAATCGAGACGATAAGTGGGTGATGTATGATGATATCATTCACATTACATCCACGCTACTTGGGGTTCGTTGGTCCTGAGCGTTTATTCTTACTTTCAGGCAAAAAGTTCAGAGCTCGATTCCCGGTTCTGGGTTTTGTTTGTTTACTTTGAATAATTTATAAAAAAATCATCGATAAGACACGAGCAGTACATGTGTTTTATTTTTTGTGGCTAATGTTTATGCTTACCTGACTTTCATTCTTTCTTTCTTTCTTTCTTTCTTTCTTTCTTTCTTTCTTTCTTTCTTTCTTTCTTTCTTTCTTTCTTTCTTTCTTTCTTTCTTTCTTTCTTTCTTTCTTTCTTTCTTTCTTTCTTTCTTTCTTTCTTTCTTTCTTTCTTTCTTTCTTTCTTTCTTTCTTTCTTTCTTTCTTTCTTTCTTTCTTTCTTTCTTTCTTTCTTTCTTTCTTTCTTTCTTTCTTTCTTTCTTGTGTGGAATTTATTTTATTGTGTAGTCATCAAAGTAATTCATAGACATTATAATAGGATTCATTGAGGGTCTTGCCATCGCGTGATATTATATAAAATAAATACAAAGAACCTATTTCGAATCTAAACATGATCGCACAATTCCTAATTTACTCAAAAATGGACACCATCCTAGTATTATTATGTTCTCCTAACCGATCGCCCACCCATCATGAAGTTAAAACCGATATTATCAAAATTAAAAAACCATAACAATACGTGGTTACAATTGTTTAGAAAAAAAGTACTTATAATTTGTCCCATGATTAAAAACACACTTCACTTCTTCGGTATTTGTCATCAATAATCTAAAAAACAGATTGATGCGCTGAGCAGTAACCTCTGTAATCAGTGCTAATAGATAAAGCTGCCCGGCTTAGAAACGTCCCCGGGCGATCCACTAACTCTAATCACATTGATCAACTCGACTGAGGTCTAACAAAAATGTATTTAGCCATAGGCAGGAATTTTTAGCTCTTTAATGCTAAGATATGTTGAGTCAAACACTTTCCTAGTATAATGTTTAGTAGAAATCAGTGAAAACGTATTCCAAGTGGAAACCCGACATTCTTATCCAGAAAATAAAAAATAAGAGAGAATAATAACTAAGAGAGTGTAGATATAATATAATGCACCTACCAAATAATCAGAAACTATTTATCTAAGCAATTTCAAATATTAAAATAATAATTTTAACAGTTAACAACAGTGTTTATATTGCGTTTGCTAAATGATTTACCATATACAAAGCATAAATTTAAGGTTTGTCGTGGGTATACTTGATTTGAAATTCCTTTATCTTCTTCTGTTATACTCTTCTCCGTTAAAGTATCCCCTATGATTAGCCAAACGTTTTCAAAACGCTTTATTTATTTAATTTTGTGGGTCTGCGTTCTGGGATTATTTTCTGTGAATGATACCCTAATCATTTAGGATGCAAATGCAATCCAGATTTAAAAATACAATCCAGATTTATTAGTACACAATTGAGTATGATAGAACTGCTAAACTAAATTCACCTGTTTCAGATTAAAATCCATATTTCGAGAATGTCCGTAAGCAACGGCCTTGGCAGCCGAGATACCTGATCAACCAGTGCGTAAATGAGAACGCGTTTAAACCACATCGCCTATAAATCTCGGCGGCTGTGAATAGAAGCGCCTATGATAAATAAAGCCAACTTTTGCGACGCGGGTGTTCGTTATTACTTGCGAGAATTGGAGATGAGAAGAGTTTAGCTCCTTTTTCAATCGAAACAACAACATAAATTATATCTTGCGGGAAATGTCACGTACGTGTTGGTTTCTGGGTAATATGACTACGAAACTGTGCGTTACGGTTAAACCGTACCGCAAGTAAAATTAGAGAGAGTATTAATTGGCTTAAAGTGTACATTAATAGGATTCATAAATAAAAGTCTTGAAACAGCTTTCATTTAACAAAACAGTTTCCTCACTACTATTATTATGCTGAGAATTACTTACAAATAAACTGACGCATCACATTTATGCCAAAATTGTATGTTTACAAATTATTCTTCATACATCAGCTATTAGCATTTAGCAATATGAGAAAAACTACCTGTTTTTTACTATTTAGTGAAAATAACCCATTTTGCTATTATTGAAATTGTTAGCATTAATTAAAAAAATTTGATAACTACATACATATTAAACCTGTTCTAAGTTTAACAAATAACCTCTAAAACTAATTTTCTTATATTTTGCATTTGTACAGGTTTTACACATTTTATGGGGCCCCACCCATAACACAATCGTGGTGTAACAAGCGTTCATTCAAGGAATACTATGAATATTGGCTGTAAAATTGCTACGAAATGAGATCAATCTTAGACACAGAATTATGAGTCATTGTTCGTTGCAACTAGGGCTTCTGTCATTGGTTCGTAGAACATATACGTTTACGAGCGGTCACTCGTTTCTTGATTAGAGACATAAACAAGAGTAGTCAGTGATTTTATCCTCACGTTTCCAGCTAACTTCAATGAGTCTGTGTGGTTTCTTTCCTTTGGATCATTTCATTGAACGCGTTACATTGTTACATAAACAAAACCATCGATAGATCTATCCAGGTCCAGGGGAGGGGGGAGGGGGGAGGGGGGAGGGGGGCCTACCCCGTAGGTGCTCAGGGGCTGAAGCATATGTCGGAGTGTATGTTAAGAGGGGTGCGAAGCAAATATTTAGGTTTTAAACGACAACGATAATAATTTTGTAAAATTTGCATTTAAATAATAGGATTCAATTACATTTCCTTATTAGATCAGAAACAATAATTCTTTTAAATAATTTAATGGTGGTAACTAACGAATTCATTCATACACAATATTGTTGACAAGCCTGTCAACGCGAGTCTTTTAGTTTTGACTGACTTATCATACAATACAAAAATAACTAAACTGGGGAAGTCTGATCTGACCCGTCAAAGAGGCAGGCTCTTAAAAAGCACTGAACCATAATGAGTTTTTCCATTTAGCCTCGTAGCAACTCGGTTCCACGTTATACAATTATGTTCACATGCAAAGACTGGCCCATGTAAATCAGTGGCGGCTCGCCGAGTGAGGCTGAGCCTCACCAAAGTATCTGTAATGTTTTCTTGTGATTGACAAAGTCATGGCGAAATTCAGTAACTCTTTCATTCTGCTCCCCATCAGTAAAATCGTCTCAGAGCCGCCACTGATGTATGTGGATTTCCTTTTACTCTCAACTCAAACCACAATCTTGGCACGTCTACTCGATTTACGACCAACACGACATAAAACCGACTCTAAGTGTTCTGAATTCTGATCCAATCAGAACGCTATCAGTCATCGTTCAACATACGTCTAGGTTTTCCTGGTCCCAATGCTCTGCTCTGGTATGCGCGGCAAGACACATCACATCTGATCCACACCCATATCGCAGACAGACAACATAACAACGAATTATTCACAACACAACGGCGATCAAAATGATTGAAGCCTTCGGGGAAGGAAAAGATAGTTGCATAATCGTATAAAAGTAAAACGTATTGTTAACGTCTGATCGAATCCGGATCGATAAAGATATCGGGTAATAATCGTCTGGTTATCAAACCAACCGCCAGGATTCGATCATGATTATAACCACTGTGCACTAGTTTACTTCTTGGAAGGTCTGATCTTGTTTCGTCACACTCGGGACCAACGTTCGCACAGGGGGCGTGATAATAGCCACATGATCGCTCATACTGGAAGACACGGAACAACTCGAGGTGTTGGGGTTTGAACATGATCGCTCTTATACTGGAGGATACGGAAGAACTCGAGGTATTGGGGTTTGAACATGATCGCTCTTATACTGGAGGACACGGAAGAACTCGAGGTATTGGGGTTTGAACACGATCGCTCTTATACTGGAGGACACGGAAGAACTCGAGGTATTGGGGTTTGAACATGATCGCTCTTATACTGGAGGACACGGAAGAATTCGAGGTATTGGGGTTTGAACATGATCGCTCTTATACTGGAGGACACGGAACAACTCGAGGTATTGGGGTTTGAACACGATCGCTCTTATACTGGAGGACACGGAAGAACTCGAGGTATTGGGGTTTGAACATGATCGCTCTTATACTGGAGGACACGGAAGAATTCGAGGTATTGGGGTTTGAACATGATCGCTCTTAAACTGGAGGACACGGAAGAACTCGAGGTATTGGGGTTTGAACATGATCGCTCTTATACTGGAGGACATGGAAGAACTCGAGGTATTGGGGATAAACATGATCGCTCTTTTACTGGAGGACACGGAAGAACTCGAGGTATTGGGGTTTAAACATGATCGCTCTTATACTGGAGGACACGGAAGAACTCGAGGTATTGGGGTTTGAACATGATCGCTCTTATACTGGAGGACACGGAACAACTCGAGGTATTGGGGTTTGAACACGATCGCTCTTATACTGGAGGACACGGAAGAATTCGAGGTATTGGGGTTTGAACATGATCGCTCTTATACTGGAGGACACGGAAGAACTTGAGGTATTGGGGTTTGAACATGATCGCTCTTATACTGGAGGACACGGAAGAATTCGAGGTATTGGGGTTTGAACATGATCGCTCTTATAGTGGTGGACACGGAAGAACTCGAGGTATTGGGGTTTGAACATGATCGCTCTTATACTGGAGGACATGGAAGAACTCGAGGTATTGGGGATAAACATGATCGCTCTTTTACTGGAGGACACGGAAGAACTCGAGGTATTGGGGTTTAAACATGATCGCTCTTATACTGGAGGACACGGAAGAACTCGAGGTATTGGGGTTTGAACATGATCGCTCTTATACTGGAGAACACGGAAGAAGTCGAGGTATTGGGGTTTGAACATGATCGCTCTTATACTGGAGGACACGGAAGAACTCGAGGTATTGTGGGGTTTGAACATGATCGCTCTTACATTGGAGGACACGGAAGAACTCGAGGTATTGGGGTTTGAACATGATCGCTCTTATACTGGAGGACACGGAAGACAAGAGGTATTGGGGTTTGAACATGATCGGTATTATACTGGAGGACACGGAAGATCTCGAGGTATTGGGGTTTGAACATGATCGGTCTTATACTGGAGGACACGGAAGAACTCGAGGTATTGGGGTTTGAACATGATCGGTCTTATACTGGAGGACACGGAAGAACTCGAGGTATTGGGGGTTGAACATGATCGCTCTTATACTGGATGACACGGAAGAACTAGAAGTATTGGGGTTTGAACGTGGCTCACAATATGGATGCGCTATTAAGATGGTGAGTAATGAGACAATGAGGAATGATAAATGAGAAAGACAACTCTGAAACCGAGCCAGAGGCGACTAGAAATTAACAAAACCACATTTTGTGGTTTTTGAAGGAATCCATGCTGTACGGTGCACACTATGGTTGTACCACTGGTGATGGACCTCTCTGCAGGTGACTAACCAAAGCCATTTGCGGTTATTTATTTATAAGTATGATATAAGTGTGTTTAAATTTGCATGTAGTTTCATTGTATTACCATCTGCGAACGGGTATTAAGTCTCAATATAGGGTCGAATGTTCTATTATATGGCTAAGAATAAACTCCGGAGTGACCATTATTTCAAAAGAGATTAACAAAATAACGTTTATGTATTCGTTTTTATTCGTAAATTATAGCCATAAACATGCAGCTAGGATGTAATGAGTGTGACGCCTGGATACAGGTTATTCTAGTTTTGATTATAGTTCCACAGTTACATTGTAAGCTCATTCATACATGCATTTATATTTTAATTTATACTGTTGAGGTAGCGCCAAGAAGTTTCTTGATTATCAAAAGTACTAATTTTCATAATTTTCTTCTTAATTTTTGAAGAGACAAGCATTTAACTTATATCTTAATTTCATGCTAGCTTAATTTGACATGCTCTAAAATACTCTTTATAAATAAATAAAAACAAAATATATATGTAATGCAAACGGTTTCCAACATTGCATTTGAGAGTTTTAGCTGAATAATATACTAAGTGTACAACAACTGGGAAAGGCGTTTGCTGACTAAATCGAACTCACCGAAAAAATCACCGAAATTCCAGTGATGTCTTTGTATTTATGTATAGTTTTAAAAAGGGGGGGAGGGAGTATATTATGGTGTCTCATGCCGAACAATTGTATGGTTTAGTAGTACATGCAATTAAAAATGATGAACGACAATATACTATACACTGGCTTACACTTTCGCCCTGAACAGTTGTGTCTTTCTTGCATAAATAATAGCTGGACGATATGGTTTAGATACGGTTTGTTGTGAGACAGTTGCAGTTGCAGTTGCAGAGAAAGGTGGGATGCATCTTTGATACCCTAGAAACGTGAACTGAGAGTCATGAGATGAAGGTTGGCAATGTCCATGACTATAGAATATTAAAATTGTGTCAAGTAATAGTTCTAACACCGAAGCTCGGAGTGTGAATATATCCTTCATTTTCATCTTCAGCTTGTGGCAGGCGTCAGAATTAGTTACAATATACGCAACTAAACCTGTCATTTGAAGATGAGAATCACGTACAAGTTAGTAACATAATTCATTACAGATGTATGCATCGTAAAAATATGACACTATGAGACTATAGCTTCTCCCGTATTACTTTATTGTTTGAATAAAAAACAAGTGTGTTTATAATTTAAATTACCGTTTAATTTATTAAGTTTTTGAGTTAAATACATAAACATCTAACATTCTAAGCTTTCATCGTTGAAGTTATTTTCCAACACTTTCACGTGCAGATATCAACGACACTAAAATTATTTAACTTTATTGAATCGTTGGATTAATAATAACTCCTATTATTGTTAAACCAAACGTAAAATATATGCTATTTCTGAACCTTTATTCAAAACAAAACGTTTGTCTAAGAAACTCATTACTTGTAAGTATTCCTTTAAAATCTAACAATGCTAACTGTGCATCTAACCAATTGTCTTATCGTATGGATACGATTCTATAAGAACTTTTATATCGTAATAGAAAATTGCAAATTTGGCTTCAATGAAATAGTGAAAATGTACTCATTAGGCTTATACGAACGGATTTAGGTATTCTGGTTTGTCCCGGATGTTTTGGAGGATCGATATAGAACATCTTTATTGGCATTTACCTCATATCCCCTACTGCATAATGATCCACATAATCTAATACATTCATTAGTATTGGGATTAGGCCACCAATGTAATAAGTAGAGTTAACAAATACAATCAGAACAAAAACATGATTTTTAACGTTCTCTTAAAATATAACCTTACTTCACATAAAAATAATTTGCAACGTACGGGATCATTAGTCCCGTGCGGGCTTACCAATGATCATAATATGATAGTATATTACTAAGATTTGCTACAAGTTCTTTGCGCGTGACATTGCAAAGAGTTCAACAAACACTCAACGACTACCCTCAGTAATTCTGAAACGGTTTGTCAGGAAATGACTTGTTGCTACTCATTCCTCAACTAAAACAAAACCAAATGAACATCACGTATTTACAAAAACTGTACCAGTCTTGATGAGCGCAAGGAAAACGTATAGTATTAAAGTTTTAATTACCGATCATAAGAAACAAGCGCAAATGGAAGGACTTTCTTTCGTGAGCGCGGTTTGTCAGAACTTTCAAGTTTATCAATTATTATAAATTCTACGCTAATTCCCTGCTTACAATTATCACACTCATACTTGGTGCTCGGCGCCAGGAATAACAGTTTTCTTACATGCGGGAGCTGTTATTAATATTTGTTATACATACGTCTTGGGCGACCATCTTCCTTTGCTCTGGTCAAGCCGACAACTAGAATCCGTGAAGAATCTGGGAAAATATTCACATCTAGGGTTTGATAAATAACCGTCATTTGAGAGTCATACTAGGAAATTCAAAAGTGAAAAAGATATTTTGATTTTATAATGAAAGCCGAGTTACACTAGACTTGATAGTTGAGGTCTGACATCAACAGTTGGGAAGCAGTTGAGTTAAGGCTATTCCTCCCCTTCGCACACAGTCTTGAAACATTTTTGTTTACAAGCTCCAACAACACAAATATCTTTACCCTAGTCTACCCGAGTATGACCAGAAGAAAAAAAGAAAAAAAACATGTTATTTCTACGCGTACCGGCCGTATACACTTCCGACTTTACGGTGCTAACTCCACGGTTACAAAATACTAAATGTGACGTTTTAAATATTTCTCTCGATTTGAAATACTTATGAAATAATTACTATGAAATTACATGGCTGTAGCGTAAACACGGACTAAACTTCAACAATTTTTGTGTACCGATCAATAAACGAGTAAAAATTGGACATTTTTCGACTGATAATGTATGCGGAAAGAACTGAAACCTATGCCTCAAACTTCTTAGTCATTATAAGGCCCCCTATACGTATAATCAAGAATTGACTTGAAGCCTCCAGCTACTTATCGAGATAATAGATACTGCGTATGAAGTAATTAGTTGACGCTAGAGGAGCGAGCGATACGACCTTGCTCCCACAGTGTTTGTAACTCGATTGCCCAGTTACTCGGCTGCCTGCTGATACCTCGGCTCGGCGGGGTGGGGGGATGTTAGTGAGGTCACATTGCGTCGTATATCAACAGCTGATAATGATTAAACAGTGTGCATATTTGATAGCGGAAACTCATATATCTTAAAAGTTAAGGTCATGCTACACAAGCTAGTTTGGTTACTATATAGACTATATAGAGCCAATGAGATAGTTTAGGTGTAGCGTCACCCTGTGAGAATGAGATGAGGAAACTCATGAGTTCAAAACTAATCCACATTTTATGAATTCGAGGCCGAGTTAAACTATAGACTCGATAGTTTAGATCTAACGGACAAACGCCCACCTTAGAGTAAAATCACAAAAACCAACAATGCCCCAGTAAATCCATTTTATTCTTTGGCGTCTATTTTGTACGGACTAAATACGTTCGTATGTGAAAATCAAGAATACATTTTCGTCGTCGAACAAACATAATTATATATCACAAGAACACCATATTTTCTATCGAAAAATGCGTAAAGAACGAAAACTTAAAATTCAACTCACGAAAATTTCAAAACGAAATTAATTGAGCGGTTTAAATACGTCTACGAGACGATAGAACCACTTGTAACTTTCCCATGTGCGTGTGCGTGTGCGAGTGCGTGCTGTAATGTGTGTGAACGATGAGCCGGTCTAGTTTCAACCGCCCAGAGGCCGCATCAAGACTCGAGGCGCCCCCAGGCCTAGGCCACACTCGCTGAACAGCTTCTTTGTTTAATGTTTGGTCATTAATCCACGACATCACACAGAAAAAACACACTGCGGAAATGATACATATGTCTCACGCTCTGAACGAGAAAGCAAACGCAAATTGATCATTCCTAAACTGGAACAATATATATTCGGTATATAATTGTGCCAAACCGCTTCTATACTGAGAGTTCTGCCTAGGGCGAGATAGTTACAACTTATAAGAAGGTAATATTGACCAAGTGGACATGTACACCTTAACGAATGTACAAAAAGAGGGGTATAATTACATAGTATGTAGAGCTAAAAGGGAGATCGTCTTTTCTATTTACATCGCAGTGGATGGTAATTATCTTGAACGGAAGTTGATTTGTCAGCTGTGAGTTGCATACACTAATTGTAATAGTTGTATTATTACTTTTGATGCATATAATATACCATCTTATATTAGTAATTCAGAGCGTTTTGCATTATTTTATATCAATATACACATGTTTCAATTTGCTGCATTCATGTAGAGAGCTTCCCAAAACACAAAGTATACACTCTACTTATATTGGAAGTTCTGTATACACAACTGTTTCTATTTTGTATGAACAATGATTATGAATTTCGTTACAAACTTAATACTGTACTCTATTTTTTCTTTTTCGATATGTTGGGGAATTGGTAAAATGACATTTGCAGGTTTCAATAAAAATGTAGATTGGGCATTCGGATGCATGACTGGGTTCTAAAGAAATAGAATTTGTTTTAACTTATTGTTTCCCTGCTTGTTTTGGTTGTTTCGTGGTTTGATAAAAAGTTATCCAAATCGTATCCTTTTTATGCGATACATTTTCGTGTATGTATACCTGAATTCAATACCTGCCTCATCTGGATATCTGTTATAGAAAAACGTCAAAACCTACAACAAGTTGAAATATATATATTTGTTTTTTTGTTTTTGTAAAAATAATGATTTGTATATTTAAGGTTTACCTTATTCGGTTATAAAACTGATTCACAAAAGCGGGACAACAAATCCAACTATACATTTTACTATGAAACTGAAACAATAATAAAAACACTGATAGAAGCCCGATATTAACAAATACTGTACCATGTATTCTGAACTTCGGATGAATATTTAGAAGGCTACTAACTTGGTTTTATCATGACAAGAACCAATGGGAAGCCTGGATGCCGTGGATAAAAAAAAAATTAGTAGATTTCTTAATATTTCTCCGAATTTATAATACCGGGCCTTAATAAATTTAAATAAAATAGCAATGAAGATAACAAAACAAACTACTATAGAAAAGTAAACATACAAATTTAAAAAATGGATGCATGTGTAATCAGTTAGGATAAACATTTAACAATAGGTCTACAAATTGAAAACATGGATACATTTTATGTTTTCTTCCCAATGATGAAATGAACTATGATCAGTTAGGGTAAACATTTAACAATAGGTCCACAAATTGAAAACATGGATACATTTTATGTTTTCTTCCCAATGATGAAATGAACTATGATCAGTTAGGGTAAACATTTAACAATAGGTCTACAAATTGAAAACATGGATACATGTTATGTTTTCTTCCAAATGATGAAATGAACTATGATCAGTTAGGATAAACATTTAACAATAGGTCTACAAAATGAAAACATGGATACATGTTATGTTTTCTTCCAAATGATGAAATGGACTATGATCAGTTAGAACAAACATTTAACAATAGGTCTACAAACTGAAAACATGGATACATGTTATGTTTTCTCCCAAATGATGAAATGAACTATGATCAGTTAGGATTAGGATAAACATTTAAAAAATAGGTCTACAAATTGAAAACATGGATACATGTTATGTTTTCTTGCAAAAAATGAAATGAACTATGATCAGTTAGGATAAACATTTAATAAAGAGGTCTACAAATTGAAAACATGGAAACATGTGTGTGTTCTTCCAGATGAACTATGATCAGTTATAGGATAAACATTTAACAATAGGTCTACAAATTAAAAACATGGATACATGTTATGTTTTCTTCCAAATGATGAAATGAACTATGATCAGATAGGATAAACATTTAACAAATAGGTCTACAAATTTAAAACATGGATACATGTGTGTGTTCTTATGATTCATTTAGGTCTAAAAATTGAAAAAATTGATACATGGGTATGTGTTCTTCCAAATGAGCTATGATCAGTTAGGATAAGCATTTAACAATAGGTCTACAAATTGAAAACATGGATACATGTGTATGTGTTCTTATGATCAGTTAGGTCTACAAATTGAAAAATGAATACATGGGTATGTGTTCTTCCATATGAACTATGATCAGTTAGTATGAGCTGGCGATCGACCGGACGAAATAAGACTTGGTTAGAAAAAAAAAACTGTCTCATTTCCCATTCGTCCTGATTGGCATGTTGCGTTTGTCAGGTAGCCAGGCCAGTCACTCAATGTCAGCCTAAAACCTGACAACGTGGTAATTTCTGATTTTTCATGGACGATTATGTAAAGTGAACGAAATCAATTTGAATTCTAGAGCAGTGGCATTCTTGAAGCCGTCACGTACTCGGTAGGGTTACCGAACAGCCGTCACGTACTCGGTAGGGTTACCGAACAGCCGTCACGTACTCGGTAGGGTTACCGAACACGCCCCATCATGCACTAACCCAGCGTCACGACCCGATCTTGATTGTCAACTGTACACAATTTTATCTTGAGCCACACAGATAGCGCTAATATTAAAATCGGCGTAAAGTGACAAGTTGTAGTACCACAAAATTGTTTCAAATATAATATTCCTTACGATTGTAATTTTGTAAACTAAAGTACACATAATAATATGTAACTGCAAACTAACAAATTAAACTCACTAAACAAACTAACTAACGAAATAATTAACTAACTAATAACTTAGTAAATAATTTGTAATGAGTAACGATGAAAACAATTTTTTCTGCTGGAAACATTTTTTATCCAATCAATGTTCAGTTATGTGTTTACAATAACACACATAGAGCCTACATCACACATAATTTTGAGTTTATTGAAATCACCTTCTGGGTATTAATGAGAAGATTCAGCCCTTTAACATTTGAGAGGTTACCTACACTTTTACAACAGTAGCAATGCAAACGAGTAGAGGTTCTATAGGCCTAAGGTACTTTTTTCTGAACACCCTGTACTTATATCTTTGTAGTTGACGAACGCAAATCAAATTCAATTCAACGTATATAACTGATTTGCAATCGTGACAATAATGAAATATACCAACCTTTTTTATAAGGATTTCCCTAGTTTCCTGAACTATTATATGCCTAGTAATACTTATTCTCTTGTAATTTATAGTTATTTTCATTCTTCTTCTTTTAATCCCAGTCTTTGATTGAATTACTCATTACAAACTATAAAAGATCTATACATATTTTGCTTCATCTGTCACAGGAGGCCTACCGCATTTTTTGACGGACTCACTTCTGGCGGTTTTTTGCATTAGACAAGAAACTCTAGCTGCTTATTTGCTATCAGTCTTAATAACCTGATGGACACCGCTTAATTTACATAATTGTGTCCTGTGTCAGACATCCATTGGTTAATAAAACTGAATGTAAAGTTTGTCGTAGCAATTATTGTTATTACTAACATTATTATTTTTTTTACATCGCCGTTATTAAAACAAGTGGCAGTAATGACAGCGTATGACATAGTGGTATTAGTAGTTTTTAAATTCATTACAAAAAACAAAATTCAAAACACAAAACGAAGTGCATCGACCCAACGAACTAGGAAGCTAGAGTTGCAGATTAGATGTTGGTCATGTTTAATACAGTTTAAAATTTCGTGCACTGTCTCATCTAACATTGACTGATATATCAAAATAATATCAGTATTCCTATTGCAATAATAACTGAAAGAACTAAAACAGATTACTAGGGTAGTAATTGTAGTGTTAGTGGTAGTTGTATTGTATTAAGTTTATATCTCGACCTAACCTCCATCACCACCGATTTCTAAGGTCTAAAATTGCTTCAATATGCTAGAAAATTATCAAAACAACCAATTATGTCATCATCTAGAAAATAAAATGTTCTTTCTAATAAATCTTTCTCTATTCCAATAAATATTTCATTTTTCCAAATTACCTTATTTAACTTTTGTTGTAATACGTTGTTGCAACTTCCTACACACCTACCACAATTTAATTTGGTAATTTGAAAAACGGAAATCGTTAATGGAACAGACAAACATTTATAACAAAAAGAGATTTATAACATTCTCTATCGTATGACTTAGTCTGCTTTACTTTTTTGACAGTTTCAAAGCAATTTTAATCGAGCTAAATCAAAATCGGGTTTTCCATAAGGTAGGTCGAGACAATGAACGGTTTTCAAATAAATTAATAATATGGGTACAATGCACAAACTTGTTTATTTCACGGAAGTCTATACATAATCAGGATGAGCAGGTCCACTGGTACAGTCACGTGACGCAAGTTGAGCCGCTATCGGAAGACAACACAGCTTTCGCCCGAGTCGATGGAATATCATTAAATTAGTGTTGTTCTTTACACCGAATGATCCGTGCTATAATAAGAAAGTCCACAACGAACCAGCGGATGAAAGTAGAAAGGTGGGTGTGTGGTGGGGGGAGGGAGGTCCACCGATTGCGTGACTTTGTTGTCACCCTGCGGGTCAGGCCTTCACCGCCGCGTCACAAGTATTCCTTGTCCATCCACACTGCCTTCTAGAGTTCGAAGCCAATCACAGTGATTACCCGAGTTACCCATGAGGTGACCTGATTGAGAGCCCGAAGATCACACGCTACACTCTGTCGCAGGCTAGCATGAGGCAAGCTATACTCCATCGCATGCTATCGTGAAGTAAGATAAACTCCACCGCAGGCTATCGTGAGGCAAGCTACACTCCCTCGCAGGCTAGCATGGAGTAAGTAATACTCTGTCGCAGGCTATCATGAGGCAAGCTATACTCTATCGCAGAAGATCACACGCTACACTCTGTCGCAGGCTATCATGAAGTAAGCTATACTAATCGCAGACTATCGTGAGGCAATTACTCCGTCGCAGGCTATCGTGAATAAGCTATACTCCATCGCAGACTATCGTGAGGCAAGCTACACTCTGTCACAGGCTATCATGAAGTAAGCTATACTCCATTGCAGAATATCGTGAGGCAAGCTACACTCCGTCGCAGGCTATTGTGAATAAGCTACACTCCGACGCAGCCTATCATGCATAAGCTACACTCATCGCAGACTATCGTGAGGCAATTACTCCGTCGCAGGCTATCGTGAATAAGCTATACTCCATCGCAGACTATCGTGAGGCAAGCTACACTCTGTCACAGGCTATCATGAAGTAAGCTGTACTCCATCGCAGACTATCGTGAGGCAAGCTACACTCTGTCACAGGCTATCATGAAGTAAGCTGTACTCCATCGCTGGCTATCGTGAGGCAGCTTACACTCTGTCGCAGGCTATAATGAAGTAAGCTATACTCCATCGCAGGTTATCGTGAGAACACCTACTGCGTCGCAGGCCAATCTGAGGCAAGCTATCAATCTATACTCCGACGCAAGCCAAGAGGAAGCAAGCTATACTCCGTCACATACCAACTAAGAGACAGCCTTTGAAATGTGGATCGCTTTATATAAGCGCGTCAACCCACGCCCTCTAGTATGATGTTAACGAGACATAGCCGAGTGCAAAACTAAAAAAAACTTTAATTTTTAGTGATCTGTAGTTTCTATCATACTTCCAGTTTGTTTATCGGAAATGGGAAGAAATAGACATAGCTAACGGCTAATAACTAATAAGGCTGGTTCATTTCGCAGGTGGAAAACCTTATTGTATGACGTATATTGTAGAAACGATTGACTTGAAGCAATTTCCGCAAAACAAAATCAGCGTATTTACACCGCTTTGAAATTTCACTGTACCGTACACACACGACCAGATAATGTTGAACCCTAGATGCCATAGATGAAGTAATTAAATAATAATTATCCGCGTATTTAAATGACACAATTGTTTACTATGCTTAATGTTTCAGCAGCTGGTATGAACAATCACAGGTTGCACGTACGTCATATATGGGCTCGTGGCGGCCATCTTTGTGATCAAACTTTCACAGTTCGAGTATAAGAAATAACGTGATCATAAAACAAATCACTTTGCAATTTTTGAAACTGTATAATATTATATAGCTTGCGGTAAGTAGACATATACACTAACCACAGAAAAGAAATGAAGACCATTTTTATCTCAACGACCCAACCACAAATTTAAGTGATATTATGTTGAATGGGTTAGATCGATTTATGTCTTCATATCATATTGATCTAATCGGTTATGGCCATACGTGGTGGGGCGTGCGGTTGGTCTAAGCCGTAGAGCACCGGGGATCGATTTAAGATGTGTTTGTTATTTATCAATTACCTGCTCATCGGTTGGAATAGCAACTTCATTAATAGAGGCTTTTGTAGGCCACTGTGCATAGATGGTGAATGTACTCACTTATATTTCTCATTTTTGTTCATACAGAGAGAACTTTACTGTACCATGTCCATGGTTTTATTTTTTACCACCTAATATACATTTTTAAATCATTTGTCTGGTTTGTCTACACATTTGAAAAATGCTCAAAATTCTCAAAAACAGGAAACAATTTCGTCCGTATTTTTTGTATAACCTTATAAAAATTATGAAATTATTTCTTGTCTTTTATAGATAATCCGATGTGTTTACATGTCTCTAATACAATATACACTTCAGTTCACAAAACTGGTTTCAACGTTCATTCTTTTGTTTGACCAAACACATTTACGTTCGATTTGTTTCTTCGATCTTCAGTAAAAAAACATCAAGATAATTTTCTTTTATCTTTTTTTAGATTTCTATCGGGATGATTGCTTGGTAATTGTTATCACAATATTTACGGTATACATAATTGGCTTTTGCTTTATTTAGATAAAACAATGGGTCATCCAGCTGTGTGCAGGCCTGGTTCTACGGAGGGTGTGAAGGTCCAATAGCGGCCAAGCTGTTCTGTGGCAAGACCAAGACGTGTTAACGTATTCAATAGAACAGCAATTTAAATAAATTAAATGCGGAATTCAGGAGCGCAGCCGCGGGGCCCCGAAGGCGGGATCGCTTCTGATTGGAAGGTAGCTCGCTTGACGCCGATCTCGCACCCGCACTCAGCGATTAGTCGCGGTTCGATAGGTCGAATTTCATCCTATCTGGTGACATAACCGTGTTGATACCGGATGTGCTGCCATTTCAGTATCTTCTCGATCCGTGGATTGGTTTGAAACAGATCGTGGCATTTCAACATATCCATTAGCCTACTATAACACATATACTTCATTATCTGTTGCAATTGACCATTTTCAAAATTGATCTTGATGGTTCAATGTTTCGTTCAATGTTCCTTGAATTCAAGGACAAAAAAGCATCTAAATATACATAGATAATAAAATAATGTTTTTTGTCCTTGAATTCAAGGAACATTGAGCGGAACATTGAACCGTCTGAATTGGGCTTAAGATAGAGTTAATCACCGTCTTCTAAATCTTCAATGACAACAATAAACCTAGTTTCTAAATGTTATGTCAAGGTCCATTATTGCATAGAGGACGTTATTAATTCTAGATCAATTTTGAAAATTGTCTATTCCTGAAACATTGTCTGTCCCTCCTGTTTTTCCTTCTACTTCGGGTCTCAAAATGCGATTCACTAAATGTTTAGAATTTCCCAAAACAGTCTTCGTTTGCACTTTCATGTGGGAGTATTATTACAACATTTCAATATACCATGTAATAATAATTTATCTTGGGAATCCCTGCTTTAGGGAGCACACCAGCTTCACATGGCGTTCTAACTGTTACAAAGTATTTAAATACAAAATTAAAGAAGAAAACATAAACAATAAATGTAATGTGGTTCCGAAGGAACTAAGAAGGGAAAATAAAAAAAAAATGTTTCTAATATTGTTATCATTGTGATTGTTATTTGATAAATTTATATGATTTATGCACAGTTCTTCGTCAGATGAAAAGATATGAACTATGAACGCAATATATCCAGAACTGATCAGTTTGCGTAATATTGCTTTGATATCTTTTAATGTAACGATAACAACAGTGTATATAATCCTATCAATTCTTCAAATATCATCCACCTGTTCTATTAAGAATTGTTTTAAAACTATGGTTATTTTGGTAATTATAATTAAATGATTGTTAAATTATAACAGACATAGTAATTGCTTAACCATATCCCTCTTCTTTTACACGTTGTCAGTGTTGAGTAGCGTTCTTATAGGATATTACTAAAACGTAACATTCACGAATAAACGTAATATTTCCACGTCATGAAACTATTCTCCCGTGAAGACGGTCGTCATGCAAGCAAGTAATGCATGATCCGTGCGTTATTGCGATGTGTGATCACTCGTGTGCCCGGCATGCATTGCGAGGGTCGTGGGTCACTCCTAATGGCGGCCCAAGGGTTTCACGTCCACAGGTGAAACTGATCTAATGACTCATAAACCCGACTAATCGCGCGGTTCCACATCAACTCAGAGGTAATTGATAAAAACATAATGACTCCAGACAATTATTGTATAAATATGTGTGGGATTATTTCACGAATTGTCGATTTATATACCGAATTCATAGAATGTTTTTTCTTCGCAGTGGAAACTGCTTTCACCCGCACTGCTATTCAATCAGAGTTTGTTAATAACACGGTTTGATCGTTTTGGAAAGAGTGTCCGTAATTACTTGAAGGATTTGTGATGGTAATGATGATGATTCTGTCAGAGATACGACGCAGGGTGTTGCTGAAGTGATGTGACAGGCTGTACCAGAATACAAGGCCGTCTGTCAGACGTCTGAAAGGTAATATAATATTAGAAAAAATAAAGATATACTTCGAGATTGCAAACATTCAGAATGTAGATACAAATATTATTTACAATTGGATGAATTCTATAGCCATGGTAGATGTCTTTATAACATCACATTGAAATATTTAAACTATTTCATACATCAGAACCTAAAAAACCCCACGCAAAGCAAAACAATAAAAAAACAGTGACGCCTTGTTCACTGTAGTTGAAGTACTTTTAAAAATAGAACTGTCACAAAAAAGGGAATCTCAATTTTAAAACCGAGAGTTTTTAAATGCCAAGCCATAAAGCTCCAGTCGCAAATGGGGATGTTAGAAAATTAAAAAGCAAAAAGTAAAGCGTAGAGACAGCATGTAACTTATATGGGTCGTCATGCTGCCCTTTTCCTTATTCAGCTTTCCAGTGTGACAAGGCAACTCGGGATGCCCAATAAGCTACCTATACATGATATCTCGACTCGTGAATAGTCACATTTTCTCTTTGCTTTTTGTTACTTTTACTTTTCTAACTTCCCAACAGTCGCTTTAAAATGAAGGAAATAGATTCAAATATTGTTACTTCCCATTTAAATGTAAAACTGTTCACGAATCAGTACAATTTAAAATTTGTTTGGTAATTAGAATGTTCTATAGTTCCATCTATCAGTGGAAATAAAAAATGTAAATTAATTTGAATTTATCTAATTCTTTATTTCTTACAACCTTCTCTGCATTCACACACAGGTTTTGAATAAAACCCCGTTTTCTCCCATCCCGAATCAGTAATACAAATTGATCCTTTCTTTGGAAGTTTATGTCAACAGCCCAAATGAAGCGCATTATATTGACTGTGGGCGTGGACAATCTCCGTCATGTCATGTAACATGACAACTTGCCTGTCTAGCAGTGTAGACTGTAGTGTTTGTTTCCCTCGCTAGGGGCGACAGAAGTAGTCTCCCCTCGTGTCATGTGACATAACAACTTGCCTGTCCAGCAGTGTAGACTGTAGTGTTTGTTTCTCTCGCTAGGGGCGACAGTAGTTGTCGCCCCGTCATGTCATGTGACATGACAACTTGCCTGTCCAGCAGTGTAGACTGTAGTGTTTGTTTCTCTCGCTAGGGGCGACAGAAGTTGTCTCCCCGTCGTGTCATACGCCCCTAGCGAGAAAAACAAACACTATAGTCTACACTGCTGGACAGGCAAGTTGTCATGTCACATGACACAACGGGGAGAAAACTTCTGTCGCCCCTAGCGAGAGAATAAACACTACAGTCTACATTGCTGGACAGGCAAGTTGTCATGTCATATGACATGACGGGGAGACAACTTCTGTCGCCCCTAGCGAGAGAAACAAACACTTCAGTCTACACTGCTGGACACGCAAGTTGTCATGTCATATGACATGACGGGGAGAAGACTTCTGTCGCCCCTAGCGAGAGAATAAACACTACAGTCTACATTGCTGGACAGGCAAGTTGTCATGTCATATGACATGACGGGGAGACAACTTCTGTCGCCCCTAGCGAGAGAAACAAACACTACAGTCTACATTGCTGGACAGGCAAGTTGTCATGTCATATGACATGACGGGGAGAAGACTTCTGTCGCCCCTAGCGAGAGAATAAACACTACAGTCTACATTGCTGGACAGGCAAGTTGTCATGTCATATGACATGACGGGGAGACAACTTCTGTCGCCCCTAGCGAGAGAAACAAACACTACAGTCTACATTGCTGGACAGGCAAGTTGTCATGTCATATGACATGACGGGGAGACAACTTCTGTCGCCCCTAGCGAGAGAAACAAACACTTCAGTCTACATTGCTGGACACGCAAGTTGTCATGTCATATGACATGACGGGGAGAAGACTTCTGTCGCCCCTAGCGAGAGAAACAAACACTACAGTCTACATTGCTGGACAGGCAAGTTGTCATGTCACATGACACAACGGGGAGAAAACTTCTGTCGCCCCTAGCGAGAGAAACAAACACTACAGTCTACATTGCTGGACAGGCAAGTTGTCATGTCATATGACATGACGGGGAGAAGACTTCTGTCGCCCCTAGCGAGAGAATAAACACTACAGTCTACATTGCTGGACAGGCAAGTTGTCATGTCATATGACATGACGGGGAGACAACTTCTGTCGCCCCTAGCGAGAGAAACAAACACTACAGTCTACATTGCTGGACAGGCAAGTTGTCATGTCATATGCCATGACGGGGAGACAACTTCTGTCGCCCCTAGCGAGAGAAACAAACACTTCAGTCTACACTGCTGGACACGCAAGTTGTCATGTCATGTAACATGACAACTTGCCGGTTCAGCAGTGTAGACTGTAGAGTGTAGTGTTTGTTTCTCTCGCTAGGGGCGACAGAAGTTGTCTCCCGCCTTCCATACAGCCGCACCTGCTCAGATTCAATTACTAACATCAATTACTTAATTACACGTTACACATCCACTAATTATCCCAGAGTAAATTAATATTTAAAGTCTTTTAATTATGGTCTAGCTAACATGTAACTGGACTCTATCAAATTGTGACTGAAAGAGCTCCAGGCCAAGTCTAGATCACCCATGCAGGCAGTCCACTCATAGTCGGTGGATGAGACTAGTAATTAATTAATTTCCTTTTTAAATTTTGATAGCCGTGCAGTTCGTTATTAATTAAACTAGTTCTCATATTGAGTGGTAGGAATATCTTTTCATATTAGGAAGTAATGGTTATGTATGGAGCAGTTTTCGACCAAATGTGGGTATCGTGGAGGTTAATACCGGCCAGGGGCTTCGATGAAATCGATTCACAGAACCCGTTCTATTTATTAACCCTTCTCCCTTCCTCCCCCCCCCCCCCTCCATCTACTGCTCTCCTTGTTGTATTGATAGAGACGTTGACGAGATGCAAAAGGGACGTAAAGCAGACCAGAGTTTTGAGGGGTTCCGCCATTGGGTTTGAAATGTTCCGCTTGTATCTTTCAAATGCGAATGAAAAAGAACCTTCTGCTATGATAAGCGAGTTGACATCTATTAATTCGTGCTTTAGAAAGTGAAACAAGTTATTTATGATTATTGTGTGTTGTGTATACAAATTACAATGAATAATATCAGACAATTTGAGATATACTTGATATTTTGTGATATAAATATTTGCTGTAGATATTGCTTCCACTTATAAATCCTCATCATTTAAAACATCGTAAATTACGAACAACAACTTGAAATTTTCATAAAGTGTAAGCTTCCTGTTGAAAAATGATAGGGGGCAAGTAAAATTACCCCTACTTATGTGGTTCCTCGCAATAATGACAGTTCAACATGAATTATCACATAAACGAACATAAAGGAGGTTGGCACTGTCCGGTGCTGCTACCTCTCGGCAACTGCGGCGCAGCATCTCGTCGGACATACCTTAATGTGTCCACACGTGTGGAATCCGAACTAAGTGCATCTGCAATTACTCATTTAACCCGTGTGGTGCTTGCGATCGTAAACCGGTGATAGAAACATCATCAGTTGGGTTGCATGCGCATGCGCTGTGCACACTGCTCACGCGTCATCACATCGGTCTCAGAGAAGAGACGCACGCAACGCGTTGTTGACGGATCGCGCATGCGCGGCAACGCTACCTGTCGTCGGCTGCTGGAATTACAAGCAGTCTGAATCCCTCGTGGTATAGTCACAGTATAAGGAGGATACAGTAGCGAAACTTGGGAGAGATTCCATCGGCAAACTCCTGCGCGCGCAGCTACGGTCGCCCTGGCGGCGAGTTATCCGAGTTAGCTCATATTGTAGGCGAGGAGAGCGGCGAGGGGTGGCGAGGAGGTATCCCTCTCCCCCTCCCCCCAGGTCTCGTCCAAGGTCTCGTTGAGTTTGGTCTAACTATCCTCCTTATACCACAGTATAAGGAGGATACAGTAGCGAAACTTGGGAGAGATTCCATCGGCAAACTCCTGCGCGCGCAGCTACGGTCGCCCTGGCGGCGAGTTATCCGAGTTAGCTCATATTGTAGGCGGGGAGAGCGGCGAGGGGTGGCGAGGAGGTATCCCTCTCCCCCTCCCCCCAGGTCTCGTCCATGGTCTCGTTGAGTTTGGTCTAACCCACCGCTACGAACGCCACCCGCTTCCGTGCCGCAAGTCGTCTGCTGTGCCAGGCATAGCGCCTTCGCTACTGTATCCTCCTTATACTGTGCTTATACTGTGGTATAGTCATCATACAACATCTTCAGAAATGCTTCCGTCACGGGTGGGTGAGCGGCAGCCAACCAGCGACCGTGGCTAATTCAAATACCTGCTCCGGTTGGCCGAGACCGTAAACACGTTATTGATTGATGACGGAAGCATTACCGAAGTTATTGTAAGACGACTTTACACCAGCCCCAACGTTAGTAAAGTCGCTCCACAGCAACTTTGGTGCTGGGGACGTCATAGATGGGCGTGTCGGAGCCAATCAGCGGGCGACTTTCACAAATAATCACATTTGGTTGGCCAAGCCTCACTTATCTGTGACGTCCCCAGCTCCAAAGTTGCTGTGGAGCGACTTTAGTCTCATGCTTACGAAAAAGTAGAGTTCAATTGTACCAACTTACCAACTTTAACCAACTTTAGCCAACAGTTGAGCCGCGTCGCTTAGCCGGTTCCCGTACGGACACCGAAGTTAAGCAACATGGGGCTAGATCAAGAGGAGGATGGGTGTCTGCTCTCCTTCGAAACACTAGTTACCTTTGGATAGAGCAGATTGGAGGCTTCGAAAACTTGTGTAACAGCTTTGTTCTTCTCGTCAATTGCTCAGCAGTTTAGGTTAGTGGAGGAACCTGTATGACTGGTCAAAGTTACACCGTCCTTTCTGATTGGACGTAAAGCCGATGGTCCCCTTGGTACTTTTCGACAGGAGACAGCTTCGTGCCGGTACCAGGCTTCCACTCCTCCCTTCCTCATTATCAGTCATCAATCATCACTCATCAGGCTAAAGAGGGCATTGTGCCCCAGACTGGTCTTCATTACAATAAAGTAAAGTAAAGTAAATACATACAGTAGCGGAACTCAAGCAGTTGTCTTGCTTCAAACACCCGTCTCGGCCCTGGGTAGAATAGGCCCAGAGTGACTCTGCTAGTCGTAAGAGGCGACGAAAGGAGACCCTGTCCCTTTCCTCTCCACTGTCCCACTAAAATATTCCTCCTCCCACTTGGCCCTGCCCTCCCTTGCTTGACTCACGTATGACGACCCACGCGACGTACAATGGATCTGATTCGGATGTGGCTTAATTCTTCATCATCATCTTTCTTATCTTCATTATCACCCGCTCATCGTCTCGATTAGCCATTTTTGCAAAAATATGAGACGTTAAGCCCCATTAATCAATCAATCAATCCTTGCTTCAATCACATGCACGCGCAGGTCCTATGTCTATGGGCTGTGAGCACACTCGAAGACCCGATCAAGTACTCTCTGTGATAGTTTTTATAACGCTAAAGAACGAATGTCAACCCCAATCACCGCTACGCCGCGCTAGTGTCGCTGTGTTCCAGTTGTTCAATGAAGCTGTTATGGGAGTCTCGCTACTGTATGGATTAGTATACTTTGATTGTAACACCTTAATTTTGTACTTCAATGCGGATGCAATCTTCACCAATAAGTTGCTACATTTGGCCACATATAGCGCTGTATGTACACCATAAAATCACCGCCAGTATCGCGTACTCGCGAAGAAGTGAGTCGAGATCCCACCAGAGTACTATGTGGCAGGTTTAAATTTGAGTCTGTATTATACTGGTAAACTATTGCTGACAGTTAAACCGGGGTCATCGGGTCATTCCTATAGTTGTCTCAAGACTACCTTACACATGCTTTCGTCACAGGCGACGGGTTCGTAGCCAATCAGCGATCGGTATTTGCGTGTGTGTGTCTCGGGGGTTCGCTGGGTTAGGTGTGAGTGCCTCGCCTGTGACGAAAGCATATGTAAGGTAATCTTGGGCCAAGTATATCATGTCATAGTTTTAAGCTAGAATGTTTAAAAATCCCAAACAAAACGCTTTTATGTCCAGTTTTCTGATATAAGTAAATTTACTACAATGAAGAAAAAGTCTAAATAAGTTCCATAATATTATTTAAATATTCTTGATGATAACACAGATTATAAAGGGCTGTAAAACCCTCTATAATCTTTGATAATAATATTGTTTAATGGCTAAAAAATCGTTCGTCCCTGACTGATTGCAACACCATATGTTCTTCAAGTACTTGGTTTATTACAGCTTCATATCAAAACGATTGTGAGCCATTATTTTACCGATTGTAACCGGCAAAAATGTAAATGTTTAACATGCAGCTATTGCGAGTGAGATATACTTCGCAAATGCTTCTTTCCCTACTCGTAATGTTGAGCTTATAGATAGTCGCGCGCGGTCTTTACAGCCGACTTCTATTCAACAGTTGTCATTGCAACATTAAGCGCCAAAGTGCGCTCACCCTCCACACAACATTGTTATTTCTATTCCGTCAATACAATAACTAGTGATTGTAAGAATACAATAAATTTACAAGATGGACAAGTGTCAAATATTTCTCGTCATACTATTAGTAAGAACTGTAGCAGCACGGGTATTTGATTACTATAATAACAAAGGCTTAGAAGTGTGTATTACCATATGTAACCAGAATCTGAACAGGTCTGGGTATTCCACAAAGGTAGTTATTGATTATGTAATAAAGGGGATAATTTCAGAACCAGAAAGAAAGGAGTAAACAGAAATAAATTATGTTTATTATCAGTGATATTATCTTTATGTCACGTACCCTATCAATAGCTTAGATCAGTCTTAGTCCTGATAAAACATTTCAATACCTACATCAAATTAAATAAAATACAAAACGTTCACGCTTTTTAATACCATACTTAAACCTACAGCATACTTTAAAAATGTACATCAATACAATTCTTTTTGTATGTATAAAGAATAACGATGATCTATACCTGTCATAGAACATTCACAACCAATAACGGCCACTCGGGAGTATTTCTTATTTTATAAAAGCTATTTTTGACTTCACATCTGTTTTCTGAGAGAAACAGAAAAATACAGAAACGGTTCGTAGTTTTATGTCATGCAGACGAATGATGCGAGCGAATAGGTTCTAGACCAATCAGAACGCTTCAAAATATTAATATTTTTAAACATTTGCTTGGCGAGGTTTATGCAATTGTTACCGCAGTAAATATGAGATAATTACGTTTTGTATCGTTCAACATAACGTTGTTGATAAATTGCAATTACAGAAATTAGATTCTCTCACCTGGCGATTCGTTCTTCAAGATGCTTTTAAGAGTTGTAATTCACTTCGCATGAGGTTCTTGTATAATGCGCAATTAAAAGTTAGAACACACATGACAGAACTCAAGTCAAGTTTATCTCTTAACAATACATATTCACAGTATGGGCCTTATAGGCTCTATAAAAACACACATGACAGAAGTTAAGTTTATATCCTTACAATACATATGCACAATATGGGCCTTATAGGCTCTATAAAAACACACATGACAGAAGTTAAGTTTATCTCCTTTCAATACATATTCACAATATGGGCCTTATAGGCTCTATAAAAACACACATGACAGAAGTTAAGTTTATCTCCTTACATTACATATTCACAATATGGGCCTTATAGGCTCTATAAAAACACACATGACAGAACTCAAGTCAAGTTTATCTCCTTACAATACATATTCACAATATTGGCCTTATAGTCCGGTTAGCTCTATAAAAACATACATGACGAAACTGAAGTTTATCTCCTTATGAGCGAAGGATACCTCTACGTCAAAAACCTTTGAAAATTTCATTTTTAAATTACATCTCAAGATTGAAACACAAAGTCGAAAATCTGAAAAAGCATAGCACTGTGGTTAGGTAAGCCCTACAGACTGAATTACAAATGTATCTAACATTATAATCAGTAAGAATGTGATTCTTATCTCCTTAGTAATTTAATGAAATAAAAATCACAGTCATACTGATTATAATGTTAGATACATTTATCATTCAGTCTGTAGGGCTTACCAAACCACAGCGCTATGATTTCTCAGATTTTCGATTTTGTGTTTCAATCTTGAGATATAATTAAAAATGAAATTCTGCGGTTTTTGACGTAAAGGTATCCTTCGCTCTTAATACCTTGCCCAGAATTATTTAAATTTTTCATAATATGACATTATTTAAGCAATATATCAATAAACCATGTTATTACGTTTTTAGAGACGTTTATACGATAAATAACTTTTAGATTAGTCTGCAAGTAGAGTATTCGCCAACTTCCTGACATGATCTCTCGAAATTAGAGTCTCAGACACCAACGATGACGTAACTTCCGTACTTCGGTCAAGGTCAAGAAGGAACTTGGCAACAAGTACGTTTTATATTATCAATTCAGACCATCACGCCTATAGAGTTCTAGGGATCCATTATGTAATGCAGCAAACCATAACATGTGAAGACAATTTTGAAATGTGTTTTGATTGTAATATTGTCCTTACATTGTAAACTATAAACTAAAATGATAGCTCACGGGTAGCTACGGTTATCGCATGTGAGTTAGTTGATATTAATTAAACAATTTGACATAACGTACAGATATTTAATTCTTGAAATCATTTAAACATTGATTATAGCAGTTCTAATCGGAAGTCTGGGAAATTCTGATCATAAGAATTGGCCACGCTATGTTACGCGTCATTAGACGATATTAAATATTTTCTGTTACCAAAAGTGTTTATGTTTAATGTTTCAGTGGAATTTTGGCATTATTCAAGGGTACATGTTTGGCCGCATCTTCAGTTCACATAGATTGTAGTCCTACCGACGAAGCAAGAGGACGAAGTATATCGAAAACTACAATTTTTAAAACTAAACTCTTGCTTAGACCCTTGAATAATGCCAAATTCCACTGAAACATTAAACATAAACACTTTAAAACATAAACACAAGTTCCACGAACGACTGATTTCGACAAGTGGAACTATAGCAATGGCATAATATCGTACACGAACACACAATATGGCCTAAATAAATGCTTTAATTATTAATTATGTCATCCGTCCGTTGCGTAACCTGCGTGTTCACAAGCTAAGCAACCAGCGTTGCACATGCGACACCGTCTATTGTTGTCTATGGGAGCAATATACCTGTTGTTATTTCACGGCTCATTGCGCATGCCTGCCCGCGCATGCACGCCCGGCTTAGATGCGTGAGTGAGGTAATGAGCGCCGTGCGTGAGCTACATGCGTTATCTACGGCGACAATGAACGATTGCAAATTCAGAATATCTGTTCTGATTCGACGCCAATATTGAATGAGAGTATTATGTAAGATGTGCAGGCTAGTCTGGTGCACAACGTTATGGGTCGGACTGTCACGCTCCAAGCGGGAAAAACTGGCGGTAAGAAGGTATCTGACTATCACGCGCCTGGCGGCTTGACCGGTAACCTGGCCGGTCAAGCAGCCACGCCCACTCACAGCCTGTGTGCCCATCTCACCGGTCAAGCAGCCACGCCCATTCACAGCCTGTGTGACCACCTCGCCGGTCAAGCAGCCACGCCCCCTCACAGCCTGTGTGACCACCTCGCCGGTCAAGCAGCAACGCCCCTCACAGCCTGTGTGACCACCTCGCCGGTCAAGCAGCCACGCCCCTCACAGCCTGTGTCACCACCTCGCCGGTCAAGTAGCCACGCCCCTCACAGCCTGTGTGACCACCTCGCCGGTCAAGCAGCCACGCCCCTCACAGTCTGTGTGACCACCTGGCCGGTCAAGCAGCCACGCCCCTCACAGCCTGTGTGACCACCTCGCTGGTCAAGCAGCCACGCCCCTCACAGCCTGTATGACCACCTCGCCGGTCAAGCAGCCTCGCCCACTCACAGCCTGTGTGACCACCTCGCCGGTCAAGCAGCAACGCCCACTCTCAGCCTGTGTGACCACCTGCCCGGTTAAGCAGCCACGCCCCTCACAACCTGTGTGACCACCTTCCCGGTTAAGCAGCCACGCCCCTCACAGCCTGTGTGACCACCTCGCCGGTCAAGCAGCCACGCCCCTCACAGCCTGTGTGACCACCTCGCTCCCCGCTTATCACAGCCTGTATGACCACCTGCCCGGTTAAGCAGCCACGCCCCTCACAGCCTGTGTGACCACCTCGCCGGTCAAGCAGCCACGCCCCTCACAGCCTGTGTGACCAACTCGCCGGTCAAGCAGCCACGCCCACTCACAGCCTGTGTGACCACCTCGCCGTTCAAGCAGCCACGCCCCTCACAACCTGTGTGACCACCTCACCGGTAAGCAGCCACGCCCCCTCACAGCCTGTGTGACCACCTCGCCGGTCAAGCAGCCACGCCCCTCACAGCCTGTGTGACCACCTCGCCGGTCAAGCAGCCACGCCCACTCACAGCCTGTGTGACCACCTCGCCGGTCAAGCAGCCACGCCCCTCACAGCCTGTGTGACCACCTCGCCGGTCAAGCAGCCACGCCCCTCACAGCCAGTGTGACCACCTCGCCGGTCCAGCAGCCACGCCCCTCACAGCCAGTGTGACCACCTCGCCGGTGAAGCAGCCTCGCCCCTCACAGCCAGTGTGACCACCTCGCCGGTCCAGCAGCCACGCCCCTCACAGCCAGTGTGACCACCTCGCCGGTCCAGCAGCCACGCCCCTCACAGCCAGTGTGACCACCTCGCCGGTCAAGCAGCCACGCCCCTCACCGCCTGTGTGACCACCTCGCCCCCCGCTTATCACAGCCAGTGTGATCCTCTTCTCATGACGAAGTCGGGCGGAAAGGAAATGACTCACAGCGCGGTAAAAGGAGCGGTTCATATTTTAAACAAAGTCATGTTGGCCCCGCCCGCGATTCACTTGTTCAGTTGTTCTGTAACACCCTGGCCCCCACGCGTTGTGGCCGACAATTAGTCTGGTTCCCGATATCCATCCATTGTCCTTAGCTTTACTCTTTCTTCCTCCTTGCGGGAGGATGTGTATGTGGAACGATGGTACAAGATTACAGTCGTGTACTGATCTCAGAAGAGTTACACTTCAAATATCCAATATCCAATACATGAGGTAGAGTATAGAGTGGATTGTTTAGAGGGGTTGGGCTGGAAAATTTAGATGGTGGTACGAGAGTTAGATTTACGATAACAGATTCACAAGGTTTTTAATTGTGTTTTAATTACATACAATTTATATCTCGAACATTTTAACTCAGCAGGCTATCAGAAACCGTAAAAAAAATTAGTGCAGAAGAGTTGTTCGAGTACATATACGTGTTCTCACCTCCCCTTTATTTACTTCTATCGCACACCGTACAAGACGCAATCCTATAATCTCTGTCTTAATATAAAGGCAACTTAATTTAAAACATGTACGTAAATAGTATTGTTATAAATTATTTTATCCGACTGCAAGTTATTTGCTTTAAAAACATAACAGCTTTTTGTAAAGTTTACAACAACATAGTCATGCTAATGCTCGTCTATATAATTTCGTGCTATGGTCTGTCTACGTGTTTATATATTCTTATCACAATCAAATCAGATCAAATTACTGTATTATAGTGTATGTTTTTATAATAAGTCTCATCAGTACATAACACAGCTTTGTAGTTAATGGTTTGCGTGCTGTCTAACGTGCTTGATAGCATTGTTAACGCATAGACTCTTGTTTCACGCATCGACGCACAACTAAGTCACAGGTCGCACGCATACAAAGGCCGCCATTAGAACATGATAATCAGATTTATCTTGACTTTTATAGAATAATTATTTCATAGACCTAACCTTGGACTCAAAGTGTTTCTTGCTGAAATGATAGATTAATATTAATACACATAAATCTATTGTCTTTAATCACAGCACAATTTATCTGCAGATGATCAGATAACATTGTTCTCATGTATAGATATGCGTGTTAGTATTATATTATATATATATATATATATATATATATATATATATATATATATATATTCATTCCGATATCGGGCGAGTTCATCAATTTTTATATATTTTATTTTATTCAGCTTTAATAATATTTTATTTATTAAATAAAAAATTAGTAGCGGGTTAGTACCGGACTAAATGGGCCTCATAAAAGTGAGTTTATGTCCGAAATGTGAAAGAAAACTCTAAATTCAATGCAAAGTGGATGTTTATTTTTTAGTAGATACCCACATTCATGAAGGTATAAATAAAGTCGATAAAGAAGTTCTGCTTCTAGGAGCAAACGGGGAAACTTCTCTATAGACTCTAGTATAAATCCTCTGTAGCAACCGGTATGTTTTTTTACTGCTGTGCATGAAGATATGAGCTTGTCATAGAGTCAGATAATTTTAGGAATTGTCTGTAGTTTGTAAATTTAAATCATAGGAGGCGGTTTATATTAGTGGATTGATGTAACTTACCAACATAGGTAGATAACTATAGGTAACTTACTAACAATACTTTACCAAATATGCCGACATTACACGACTCAATACTTTCGTCAAACTTATTGAATTCAAGAACAAAAGGGAATCATAAGCAGTTGGTAGAAAACTGCAACAATGTATCTTCTAATAATTGATGATTTTTTGTCCTTGAATTCAATAAGTTTGACGAAAGTATTGAACCGTGTAGTGTGGGCAGAGAAAAATTTAGGATGGGGGAATTAATAGGGAGTATTCAAGAGAATGAAGGGCAAAATGTATGTTGACATTTGAGTTGTCAACACAAGACGAATATGCTTACCATGAAATACTAGAGTTTTAACAAGAACATTAACAAATTTAAAAAAATAATAACTTGTGCCATTGTAAACCATAAAAAAAGTGTGGCCAAAACAAGAGATAGACAAGAAACCAATGTTGGAGACCATGGTAGAACTTCAACCAAACGATGAGTCATTTCAACAATGAGTCACTGGTCGGAAGCTAACAAGCATGCTGCTTTGGCACACAATATGCTACCACGCGCGTTATGTGAATACACCCTATGGGCTAGGCACAATGTATAGATAAGTTTTGCGACTATAGTCTGTCCCGATTCAAGATACACACCGGCAAAATGAGAACTAAAAGGAACCGTTTCTTATTGTTGGAGACTTATGCTGTCAATCATCCCCTTTATTTGGCAAACCACTTAGCTTCTAACATAGTAAAGACAGCTCCAAACCACATGGACCGTCGAAGCAAGAGATAATTATGGTCGACCCTTTGAAAAAGGACAGAATCCTGAGCCCCCGTCTTCCTATTGTCTAGTGCAGGTGTTTTTCTTATTTGAATAGATATTATTGGTGGTCACTTTTTTTAAAAACTGTGCATCCTTCCTGGTGACAAGCTTGACGTTTACAACCTTGCACAGTGAGCGGGAAATAAGCCGCCCTTTGAGGAGTCCTCTTTACCGGCGTGCATCTTGGATAGAGACGAACTATAGCTAGATACGTATGCCTATAACACATTTGAAATGACAAAGAGAACAATGAATATAACTGTCAATGCATTTTTCTAAAATTGATAAAATAAAGAAAGTGTGTTACCATAAGGTGACTTGTATGATTGAAAAGAAAGGGGAGGGATTGGCAACAAGAATGTCAGAAAGGTTGAAGCCTAGCAACATTGCTATGATTCTTTATAATAGGAAATGAGTAAAAATTAATCGTGAAGAAATCAACGATATTACTGCTACACCTCTTTGCGTCACCAGTCGCCAGTTTACAAAATGCCAGCCCAGTATATTGACGGTCGTTTTTATTTGGTTCTTACGTAGTTGATCATCGTGGAAATTTTACATAAATTTGTCCCAACGAGTCTAATGCCGACTTCAGAGGGGGCAAATCTCGCCAAAACACGCCCCAAAGGTACGCAATGGAATAAAAAAAAAAAAAATCACATTTAGAGTCTACCCACTCAGTAATTAAACTGATTTGCAGTGGGGGACTTTAATTTTAAAGTGACTAAACCAACCCTGTAGGCTTCGAACACCATCGACGAGTGAGCGATAACCAATCAAAGATCGATATTTCAAATACGAAACATATGAATCAGTGATTGGACAGTGCGAACACCTGCGGACAAATGCCAGAATCAACAAGGCCGATTCAGAACAACTTTGAATTTATTGAGTGCTTCGTTGCTAGGACGGCTCCAAAGTCACCGTTTACTTATTCCTAAGCCAAGAAGTAATGGAATTGAATCCACATTAGAAGTTAAAAAACTTGTGCCTGAAGCGGGAGGACCAATCCTAGATCATTGGCAAATACTATTTTAATTTAATAAATAATAATTATTTATAATTTAAAAAGTAAACATAAATAATATAAACATAAAACATTACTACACATACCAATTTGTGTTGAAAAAAAGGAACGAATTTTAAAGAACTAAGAATTTTTTGTGTTCCAGCACCACAGCTTTCAATTGTTTTTCCATGGCAACGTCAAATTTTGATCACAAATGTGGCCGCCACACGCAAAGATGTGACGTACGTGCAACCTATGAATTCTGTTTGCTCTAGTTTAGTCACGCAATGATTGTATCGCGAGCTATGCACAACAGCGGCGTGTTGTGTTGTGTTATTAGTTGTGAAAACAATGTGTAGGGCGCGGCAGGGAGGAGTTAATCATTACACAGTCCGAGCTAGGGCGCAACGATATATGTAAAGTGAATTGAGATCATAATTCATAATTATTTGCGCTCGGAATCGAATATGGAGTGACATTCGTAAGACAAATAAAGTGCATGTGTATTGTATATGGCGACAGGTCGCTATTGTTTTATAAAGTAAGTTACACAACAGTAAAGTCAGTGAAGCAACCACCCAACGAACGAACTACATATGCTACGCTCTTGTATGTGTTTGTGATATCATCATAATGTATAACCGATATGAGATAGTGTTTTTTGATTCCGTGCGTCTTTGTAAATATTATACACTCAATAAATAAAACTATATTTAATCTCATTATAATTATGATAGTTTTTATATTTGCAACAGATTTGTCTGCCTAACAAAAAACGAATATTTTCCAAATACCGAAAACAAACATACTTCAAAAAGATGATAATAATAATTAATCGTTTTTAATAGTTATACAAAATTCATTGAAATAACAATGCATTTGTGGTCAACAATAAAAAGGCAGTAAGGACACCTCGGCTGATAGAGTATTTTATTTATTACAACACAACTTGGAAACATTAAATTATTCCTATTTGCCGTTGACTCCAGCGTTGAAATCACCAGCTCATACAGCTCACTTTACGGCATTTGTACAGCCGTTCCTACTGGATCCTTTCTACTCTAGCGTTGAAATCTCCCAAAAAATGTATTTTTTTTTTCATCAAAACCTTGAATGAGGGTGTTTCTTCCACTTCTGCTATAAAATTATGTGCAGATATTTAAAATCAATTCAATTGTAACTCTTTTTTTTAAGGTTAGAAAATGTAATTCTCAATAGGAATAAGAGCATTTGTCGGTAAATTAGTATTTTGTAGCGTTTTCAAAAATAAGTGTTACCGTTTTAGCACCTAAAACCTAAAACGTAAAAAAGTAAAAACGTATCTGTAGCCATCGTGTTGTGTCATGACAAGAAGAGTCTGGGGCCCAGGGCCACTTGATCACGTGATCCCACCCCCTAGGGGAGAAAGTGCTCATTATACCTCTCATCGCAGTCTATCATTGTGCATTCATGTAGTCATCCTGGGTTTGTCTGTCTGCAAGCTGACTGTCGACTCATCCCACCAGCTTGCAGCGCATCTTCAACTCGTTAGCAACTGAAATAGATGTATGATTTAATCACCGGTTGCAAATTAGAATTGTGCACATTTTATAATTACCCACCTACTGACATACAGACACTGTACACAATTTACCGCTACACCTAGGTGATATATTGGCTTCACTCATCGCCCCTTTGTACATAGGCATCTCCCATTCCATATTATTTCATTACATTACATTGCATTACATTACCTTACATTACATTTTCATTACATTTATTACATTACATTACGTTACGTTACATAACATAACACTACATTACATTACTTTACATTAAATTACTTTACATTTCATTAAATTATACATTACATTAAATTATACATTACATTACATTACATTACATTACATTACATTACATTACATTACATTACATTACATTACATTACATTACATTACATTACATTACATTACATTACATTACATTACATTACATTTCATTACATTTCATTACATTACATTTCATTACATTACATACACACGCACACACCACCGTTGTCCTCGTCCCTCGAATACGACGAACGATGTTCAAGTGATGTTGTGATGAGCTTTGACGGGCATGTTCAGTTGTCCCACGCATTCATGTAATGTAATAAACCCCACGCCAAAGCCTTTAGCTCGCGTCAAACAACTTGTCACAGATAACACAACTCCCTCGCTGTCAAGCAAGGTTAAAAATACATATGTTGCTATTTTTACACAATACTTAGCTGGATGTGAGTTAATTCATCAAGCAGTACATGGATGGAGCTGATTGTGCAACGGTGTGTTATTACTGTGCACACTCAAAGAAAACAACGAGGTTTGATAAGAAGCGATTAAATTATGTTAATAATGAAGTATCAGTTTCTTTTAGGTTGGCGGTATTGCGTAGCAAGCATTGTTGATTCTTGTCTGTAAATATCTGCGGCCTTGCTCCGTTTTCCTGAGTCATCACAGTTAAACAGTTCCACTAGAGTTGCTTTCAGTTTCAAGGGTTTCTGCCGTATATTTACATGGGTGTGAAGACACTGCCGCTGTGTTCAAGTGAGCGTGATGAATATATTTATCAAGAGTAATTCCGTATTCTTCTTATTCTTCAAAGATTTTACTTTTATTTGCTTTTTTGTGCATGAATGTCATTTTCAAATAACCCATTCGTCGTCTCAATAATCGATACATAAAGCTCAAATATCATCATCATCATTATCCTGTTACAGGACAGTTGTTTTGTAGCAAAAGATGTTAATGTAAATTTAAGTAATTTAAAGAATGTTTGATTGAAAATAAATAATACCTTTGAAAACATTGAAATGAGAACATTTTCAGAAAATTGTAATACTCTGGTATTTTTCTACTCACAATTGAATTAAGAGTTGCAATAAGAAATATTGGAATACCGGTGCAAAAGAGTCAAAATGTTTCTTCAGTAGTCAAACTTTGTTTTCAATGTTTGATTGAAAATAAATAACCATACCTTTAAAAACATTGAAATGAGAACATTCTGCGAACATTGTAATACTCTGGTATTCTTCTACTCACAATTGAATTACAACTTGCAATACAAAATATTGGAATACCGGTGCAAAAGAGTCAAAATGTTTATTTCAGTAGTCAAACTAGCGATGTAATTAGATACTTGTACTTTCATTGACTCAAACAGCATATCCGGTGCTGCTGTTATGTTTTGATTAGCGTAGGACGCCTTCTCCTCAGCCTTTCTATGTTTACTGTGCTGTGATTGGTTTGTCGTAAGGTGTATCATGGGAAGTTGAAAATAAGAAATGGAATTGATTAATTTCTTATTATGAGACCAATTCGCTTAAACCTTACTGATATTATAATGTTTCATTAAACCAACCCATATTTCCAATCATTGTGAATCGGTCTGTCCAATCAAGACAACGAGGAAGTTGTACAATTTATTCATTCCGAATGGTAGAATAGAAAAGGTGATTTTTTATACTATATTTTTTAGCTATTCTAATTTAATTAGGCGTGAAGGAAATCCTTTTAGTTTCAAACTATCAACAAGGAACACATTCTTAACTTCATAAACCACTTTGTTGGTACCCGGTACCTTGTTTCTTGTTGAGCCACTTTTTAACACTTTGGCAAACAATGCTGTACTTCAATGTTTCAGATTTAAAAGTAAATAAAAATGAAATAGACAATTGTATGTCGTTTGATATTTGTGTGCCATTATTTCGTTTGGTCAAAAAAAAGTTTGTTTGGTACTAAAAAAATACTCCTAGATCGAAATTGTATTTATGTAAACTAGTGACATCATAAAAAGGACGATAAACTTACAAATAAAACACATAAAATAGAATTAGGCTGATATTTGAATAAGAGTGAGTAAAATCGTAGGAACGAGAATAAGAATGAATGTGAAAGAAAATAAGGATGAGAATGAGAAATAATAAATAATTCAATATACGATACTATAAACGAAAGGAAGTAGACAAAGACATGAATGAGAGTGAGAGTGAGAGAGTGAGAGAGTGTCTGGGTGAGACAGGTGCAGCGTACACGTATCAGAGTTAGATATAATATATAATACAGGCGTCGTGCTAATTCGGCGGGGCCGCGCCTGGAGACAATATCTCCTCATTCATTGAAATGCATCAATGAGATCTCTCAATACACCGGAAGTTGTAAAGACGTGATCGTGATTCAAGATGGCGGCCACACCACCCCATGAGGTCAACATTCGCGCAATACGAGCCGCGTTCACGCGCGCTGTTTTAGCCGTAGGTTCACTCTACCCTGGGGTCTAAGTCGGCGTTGGAGCTGCACGGAAAACCTCACTTTTCAGTCAATCGTTTTTTCCTGAGTATTTTCAAGTTCCTATTTGTTTAAGAAATTACTACCCGTTATCATGAAAACTAACTATAGTAGTGGATGCTAGACGCCTAATTTTAGGGCACATTGCCATCTTCTGGAAGCATCCTATTTAATTCGAACTTGATTAATGATTACAGTTTTTTCTCTCTTCTTCCAACGTTAATATTAATTAATATAAATTAATGAATGGCATTCTAAACGACGTAGTCTATTGACATTCATTCGATGAGTAATTGTATGATTCATACTTTGGTGAAGGATGGACCTAGGAGACTAATATTTTATTTTATTTATTAGTCTTCAAGTTCTTGAATATTATCAAGTACAAAATTCAATTGGAAAACACCGAATAAAGTTTTACAAACAAAAAGCATGCATAGATGTGCCTCAGAAAGTGACGGCAACGATTTACATGTATATCTTTGCCTCGTCTGGCACTCAGGCCTAGAATTGATCTCAGGGATCACAAAACAATTTCTAAATCTGTTAATGCATTGATTGTGTTTTCTATTGTGTGTGTTTCTTTACATTATGTACTAGCTGGTAGTCTTGTTGTAATAACCTATTGCCCATGCCAATTGTTTGTAGTGCTGCATGCTGCCTAGTTTCGGTGTAAGAAATAAATGCATTGTCCTACATATACAATGCATTAATTAAGTTGTTTATGTTACTTACTAAATAGTTATACGTCCACGTAACTATGTGAAATCAACCCTTGAAATTAATAACAAGACCCAGACAGAAACAAAACAAAAGATTGAGAAATGGCCTACACTACACTACACTACACTTTAATTTATAACTTAACAGTGACTCATTACAAAAGTAACTACTTCTTAAAAAGACAAACACCAAAGATTTAAAGATAACAATTATGTGTTGATTCAATTATGTTGTAACAAGTGCAAGTAAGTGTACAAGTAATGTAATTGAGAGTGAAACTGAACAAGTGAACCAAGTCAAGGTGACGTCATGGACTCTGCGCACAGCGGGAGAATTAGGGCGCATGTTTTCCCGTACGTCCGCGCATGCGCAATCATTGTTTATATTCGCGTGCGCACGCGCAGTGACATGCGACCATTGTTCTATTCTAGTTCAGAGGTTGGTTATCTCGGTGGTCGCCAGTTCAAACTTCCAAGGCCGTTTCCCATGTTATGCTACAATCGGGGGGAATATTGGGTCCGTACACGAATACATTATTGTTGTTTTTATTGTTTATGCTTGACATGTTATGCACATAAATTAAGAATTATGTATGAATATACATTAATAATTCAATATCGTTATATGTATGACATTAATTACATAGATAGTACAAAATCGTTAGTGTGAGGAACTGATTAGCATGTATTATACAATTTTGGACCACATACAGACTAATGAAAACTTACTCAGCCAGTTTAAATAAAATTTCATTTTTGTCTTAAACTTGTAATTGTCCAATATCAAAATAGTTTACATTATTTAATGTTATCTAGTGGAAAAGTGCAAGAACGGAGAGCCGATTCAAAATTCAAACAAGGGGGAAAATGAAGATGATGAAGGGGCCATCATACGCATCAGAAGAGGGTTGCTCTCACGCACCACGTATATCACAGCCTTCATTTCGTTTTGAGTGAATACGGTTTGTTTGAACACGTATTGAAATGCGAGTGTATACGACGGACATTCGAAGCGCTCTCCTCAACCCAACTTCGTTTCGATCTGAATTGTTGTTGTTGTTGTACACTTGAATTTATTTGGTGGGCGTGGATTGAAAGTTAAGTTGTTAGGGGTGTCAGCTGCTGTCAGTGCGTTCCCGTATGGCGTTTCTCCGAGTGTCAATAGTGTTCATATTTGTAGGCTAGGCCTAGCAACACAGTCATTAGGCTTTCTGTTTCTTCGTTATTTGCCATGCGTAACGTGTTTGTGAATTTAATGCGGGAAAAATGGAATTAGGCCTATTGTATACACCGCCATTTTCATCGCCATCTCCCCAAGCCGCCGTTCAAAAGAAGCAGTAGATAGCTGTGTCGATCCGTGTCACATTATTCACCACTGCTTTGCAACTATTCGTTGATATTGTGTAATGTGTTGTGCATGGGGCAAAGCCCTAACATGCCATTAGGTAAAGGTGTAAATTCGAGTGCAGCGTTTTTGGCTGGAAATAAGTCGATTGGTGAGCAAACATAAAGAATATTATATCAAATTGTTAATTTAATCCACAAGGTATTAATTTCATTTTTTAGGAATATCTGTATAAAATGTAAATAATATCTATCATCGTTCCAAAGTTTTGATTATGAATGTTATTTTAAAGAAACTAACAATTCCCCTTAAAAAATCTCAATGTTTTAAGACTGTATGTTCACCTAGCTTGCAGAACACCGAATTTTGGTCTGTTAGAACTCAGCATTGGTTTAAATAGTTCTAAAAGAAAATCAAAATATGTCATCCTATAGAGAATTTAATGCTCTTTCACAAGTGTTCTTAATTAGGCGTGAAAGGGGTCCAGCATCATCACATTACAAAATGTAATTAAGAACACCTGAAAAACTAAAATTTTGATTGGAACAAAGAAACATTCATGAGAAGGAGCACTCATTTCTCTATAGGATGACATAATCTGATTTACATTTGAGAAAATGTAAATACATTTTAAATCACATTTAACAGAACAAAATCGGGAGTTGCGCAGGCTAGCTGGACATATAGCCTTAAGAGTGAAGGGTAGGCCCCTACCTCTACGTCAAAAATTGCACAACATTTTCATTTTTAATTTATATCTCATGAATGGACTTCGAAATCGAAAATCTGAATCAACGCGCACTGTGATTTGGTAAGCCCTACATACTGAATGCTCTAAATTGTGCCTCGCTATAACCAGCTTGGTTTTAATTTCTAACTAATTTTATTATTAATTATCGATTTAATTATCAAAGTAACTACGCTAATGGTTATAATATTTCATTCAGTCTGTAGGGCTTACCAAAACACAATGCGCTGTTACTCAGATTTTCTATTTCTTGTAGCATTCTTGAAATATAATTCAAAAATGTTCAACGAAGCACTCAATAAATTCAAAGTTGTTCTGAATCGGCCTTGTTGATTCTGACATTTGTCCGCACTGTCCAATCACTGACTCATATGTTTTGTATTTGAAATATCGATCATTGATTGGTTATCGCTCACTCGTCGATGGTGTTCGGAACCTACAGAGTTGGTTTAGTTGCTTTAAATTAAAGTCCCCCACTGAAAATCAGTTTCATTACTAAGTGGGTAGACTCTAAATGTGAATTTATTTATTTTATTTTATTTAAATGAAAATATTCTGCGGGTTTTGACGTAGAAGTACCTGTGGCTCTTAAAGCAGTATCACATATCGACTGTCTCTATCCCATTTGAAACATGCAACAAGTATCATCCCTTCTCCTGTCCTCTTCGTGTCCTTCGTGTCCTCCACCCACGCCTTCGTCCGATTCCTTCATCGAGTCACGTTCGCCCGACCTGCGAATGTCTCAATCCAAAGACAACCAACCTAACCGATCGATTAACATCTTGGGTGTTCTCGACTTTGTTCATAATGGCAGGTCAAGTACAATTTGCTCCTTTCTGTCTGTATGACCGTCGAACATGCTAAGACTGCATTAGAGCCGACTCCAAGCCAGGCCGATTACGTGCATGTTCTCCCACAGATACAGAGAGAGGCTAATTTAATTAGCTCATCGTTGATCTGATTGTAAAGATGCTAGCGAGGATCATTAAGCAGGAAAATAACGACCACACGATTACACTGACATTTACTCGGTGCAATACCAATGTTTTCTCACTTCTTCGATTGCATTCATGGGGCGTCCTTAAATTATGATACATATTCTTGAAATGATAATGAGTGTATTGTCATGCGCATAATTGATGGAGCTCTGAATGGAAGGAAGAACTATAGGAAGATTGTTGCTGATTAATTGTATGACGTATGAAGTATTGTTTTGCGCATGTGCGTATGTGAAGACTATCTCCATCTATGGATGTATTTACTGAAGATTTACTTACGTTGGCATAATCGCAATAACGAAAAATATTAAACAAAATAAAAATATGTTTTGAATGCAATGAAAACACTGACTAATTGTATATTGTAGAAGTAATCTTGTAACGTATAATGTTATGATTCTATCTGAAACAAAAAGAAACAAAATTACAAAAATATAGAATTTACTTCTTACGAATTAAAACCCAAATTGAAATGTCAAATGTCAGTTTTGATATTGTGCAGTATGATTGACATTTGTCTGTTAAACAGTATTCTCGCGTAGTTTATCTTTAGGCGGTAGTCTTTCCTCATAAAGATGTCTAAATGAAGGCAACTAATTCCCTCAATCTTTTTAAATATAACTCAACGTTTTCTGTAAACGAATACAAAACGTCATTCTCATGAATTTTTTTAGAATCGATGTACAGATATTTTTTAAAAACGTACATGTCCTAAACATGGCAGTGGCACGTAAGCCTTTGTTTATCTTTCAATGAAAACTATGACAACTTTTGATACACATCACAAATTCTTCCTGCGAACAGAATTCACTTTCCTTAAGCTAAAAACGTCTTGAGCACTCTTGAGAAGTCAAATGTTGCAGAGATAGATGTAAGTAATTCAGTTCACGTTCTGAGAATCAGCTGTTGACCCATCCATCGCTTGACTCACTGTCACCATTCATTTACCCTGCCCATTCATTCATTAATTGATTCATTGATTCATTGATTCATCAATGGTTCATTGATTGATTGATTCATTCATTCGTTCATTCATTCGTTCATATTCATATTCATATTCATTTATTTATTGTAAATAGATCACAAAAATGTTTGACATGAATTGTAGAAACGTGATATTTGTACAACTCATTCATTTATTCATTCATTCATTCATTCAATCATTTATTCATTCATTCATTCATTCATTCATTCATTCATTCATTCATTCATTCATTCATTCATTCATTCATTCATTCATTCATTCATTCATTCATTCATTCATTCATTCATTCATTCATTCATTCATTCCGTCCGGTGTCATTTGAGCAATGACGTCAGCCAGGTATAGGTAATCTCCTCCAGTTTCCCCATACCTGGTAATGTCTTGTTAATGGAGTGATCCTGACGTAACAAGGGCGGTGGGTAATGAGTAGTTGCGCGTCTAAGAAGGCGGTGCGGTGCGGCAGGGACCGAGGAAACAGATCAAGGCTGTGGGAAGCACAGAGGATGTTTCTTGTAACGGCACAATGGCTGCCACAGGAAGCGTAATGCTCTATTGTCCAACCTGCTTTGCTTCGCTTTGCTTTGCTTTGCTACTAGGCTACACGTCAAGGACGTAGTTGCAACAGTAAGAGTGACCTTGCACTCATTGCAAGCAAACAATGCGAAATGAATCTTCTTCACTCTCACTCGATTCGTGTGTGTTATTATTCAGTTTTGGTTGGTAGCTTCATGGAAAATTGATGTGATGTAAATTTATGGTCCATGGATTGGTTTGAAACAGCTCCCGTTTCTTTACTATCTTATCTTAGTCGAGTCAAGTATAGGATTTTTTTATGGTTGCTATGGAGTTTGTTTTTTCTTATTGAAAATAGCATGTGATAAAACAATTCCATAGCAACCGTAAACAAATCCTGTACTTCACTTAACTGTGCATCTAGACCTGTCTTTTAATTTTTCCTAATCCATTACAATGCAGCATTCCCTGAAGCTAGAATAGAGTATTACGAAACCAATTCATTACTGACAGACGATTATTTGTTGCTTTTCTTGGAAGAACTCTTCTAATCCTCCTCCGCTTGAGATTACGAAATTGCTCGACTGTAATGTCACAAAATATTCGCTTTCTAAGACTTTGATGAATCTAAGTTACCCAACGCCATGAAGTCACAATTATAGGTGAAACTAAACAAGTGATTAGTACGAGTTAAATTATCACAAAAAGTGTATGATTGGACTATAAAAGCGTTCTCACTCAACGCTTATAAGGTAGTTCTTGATACGATTTGCCAACTGTGTATAGTTGTCCCAAGACTACCTTACACATGCTTTCGTCACAGGCGACTGGTTCGTAGCCAATCAGCGATCGGTATTGGCGCTGGTGTGTCTCGGGCGGTTCGCTGGTTGGCTAAAACTGTCCCGGATGTGACGAAAGCAGGTGTACAGTAATCTTGGGTCCACTATAGATGCTCCTAACAAATTTTCCCCTCAATGGTGCAGTAGGCCTAACACCAAAGTCAATAAAGAAGTTCTCCCATTGGAAACTTCTTTGTCGATTATGGTTACACCATCGTACCTTTGCCTTGTTAGAAGACACTTTTTCTCACTCGCTGTATGCGCACTAAGAACCTTCCCTTCTGTAACACAAGAACACCTAAACATAACGCAGTACGCTCATCTGACAACAGGTCATTTGCATGGCCCATTACCTAGACAAAATAGAATTTGACATCAAACATCATGCATATATTTTTGTACTTGATTTAAAAAAGGCATATTACTTTCGAATACCTATTGTTTATAAAAGATGATATTTGTGGTTTAACGTCTCATATTTTTGCAACAATGCTAATCGAGATGATGAGTTGGGTGATTATGAAGATGAAAAAACGCCACATGACATGCATGCTCAAGCCAGGATTCAAACCTGGAACGCAGAGACCACGGTTTAAAAGACCAACGTCTAATCGACTGCGGCCAATTGTGCTGACCCTATAGTTTAAATACACACAATTAAAATGTTCGTTTTATTAAGACCGAACTGCGTGAATAAAAGTGTAACTTTAGGCTCGCAAGCATGGCTAAACATCCATGCTACACGTATTATGGAACTTCTGTTGGATACTGATGAATGAGTCAGTTAGTTATATAACTGGAACATTGATTTCCTGTACTTAGCGACTTCTGGTTTGCTGAGATTTGAACGCCTATTCATAGGTTGCACGTGCGTCACATCTTTGCGCGTGGCGGCCACATTTGTGATCAAACTTTGACGTTGCCATGGAGGATTTTCTTGGCACAACACAGACATTCTTAGTTCTTTAAAATCCAGCCTGTTTTATAAATAAAATTGGTATCTTTTCTTATTTGTGATTTTTTTTAAATGTCTTATGTATACTTTATAAATAATAAATTATGCTTATTTAGTATATTTGAATAATATTCACCAATGATCTAGGATAGGTCTACATCAATTGTGTCGCAATCATGGCCGCTGTGACGTCACGTGGGAACTATGAATGAGTGACCAGAGAGTTAGGCCAATGTTGATGCAAGGCGTCTCCACCATATACGTGACACGTGATAGCCACGTGGTCACATGAGAGCCACGTCACGTTGACTGATAAGATAAGGGAAAAAAATACCGTAAGCTTTAATGGCATTGGGTTGTCCACTATTAAAAACGCGTAATAGTTACGTCTACTCGAAATTGAAATTCTGAGTGCATAGTCTACTGTAGTTTGGTAAGCCCTACAGACTGAATGATAAAATATATCAAATATTGTATTCAAAAGGATAGTTATTTTAATCATTAAATCCATAATTCATAATACAAATTCAATAAAAATAATAACCATACTGGGAACAGATTATTTTCTTCTGAGTTGTTTCGTCGTGTCGGTACAGAGCTTTTTTTCAAGACTGGACCAGTCTTGAAAAAGCCACCAACATGGGTGGCGAAATGTCGAGTGAAAACTCTGTACCGACACGACAAAACAACCCAGAAGAAAATAATCTGTTCCCATCCACGGGTCGTGAAAGCCTCCAACAACTTACCTAATAACCATACTGTTTATAATGTTTTATACATTTAGAATTCAGTATATGCAGGGCTTACCAAACAATGCATTTTTTGATTTCAAGTAGCATTTCGTGAGAGTTAATGAAAAAGTTGTGCGGATTTAACGTGATACATCCCTTTCCCCTTAAGCCTTAATACGACGTAATCTATTAGAAAAATAAAATTCCTAGACGAATAAAAACAACATGAATTGCTCGTTCCCTCCCCCTCACGAGAAATGTCTTCGCAGGATGATTATTTAAATGAATGCATCGATGCACTCACCGCTTCGTCAACAACCTGATCCTGATTAACGATTGTCACGACTGTACCATGTATTGTATGGAGTCCTGACGTAACCAGGGTACGTCACCGGAGATGAGATTCAAGGTGGTTTGGAAGAAAAAGCTTGTTGCTTCTCCTTAGGAGGCAGACGCTGTCACGTGTTGAGGCTATAGCGGGTAATCGTTCTATACAACAGTCCCATCGTAAGTATTCGCACATCTACCTCAGTTCCTCAGAGCTTAATTTGTAATTGAAAAGGAACCGGAACGCATATTTTGTTTGTCAAATATAATTTGGCACCAACCCCGCCCACATTTATACATTGTGAACACAGATAATATGTTATTATTAATTAGTTATCTGTTTAGTGTCAGTGTATACATATTTGACGGCTAATTGTTTGTCACCTACAGGCTAGCTTATATGTGCTTACTACCAAGAAATGCACCGATACAAATGGGTTCTGAGTGGGAGGGAGGGGGGGGGGGAAGGGGGAGGGCGGAAGGTAGTTAATATATTATTATTAAATATTCTTATCCAGACCTTATGGTCCATAACAAACCCAATTTACATTACAATGACAGGCAACACACAAAAACATCAAACAAATAATTATTTACTATTTCAAGAGTGATATTACCCAGATGAATGAAGTGAATACAGATTCATTCACGTTCTACTAGAAACTGCGGAGCTGCGAAATAATGATGACCATTTGTGCCTGGGTGGTGGGAATATAAGGACGAAAGTACAGGGAGAGTACCAAGGCAAGATATGGGCCTACGAGCTACGAACATTGTTCGAGAGGAGGTTTAGGGGAGGTAGGGGGGGGGGGGGGATAGAAGGAAGAACTGGGTGTGTTCGACTGTTGACAACTGGATTTAGAGGAATGCATTATTTAAGGGTTGACAACTGGATTTAAAGGAAGGCATTATTTAAGGGAAGCCTTCCACTGCTTCCACGTAAAGAGATCCAGTGAGTAGAGAAGACAGAGATAACCCGTTATCGACTGGGCATGGAGAAAGAAATACATACGTAAGACATCCTGGCTTTCTACCGAGAAAGCTGCGTCTAAATAACAAGGGAGGTGGGGATGCGAGGAGTCCATCCAGTTGGAGAGGATCAGGTCCCAACCCTCCGAGTATCGACAGTTGTAGACCAAACTCTGTCCGGTTGCTATGGAAGAAACACAATTTATTAAATTATAAATAAACAGGATTACGTACATTCTTCATAAAATTTTCTAAGTGGATAACTTTTAACATTTTAACATAAAATTAAGACAAAAGCATTAGGGTTGGCAATTCGAAAAGACAATACATATATAGCTTGAGGAAAAAAAGTTGAAAAAAACCTCTTTCGGAGTCCGGTTGCTATGAAGATTGTGTTGGCCTGACTCACAAAGCGATCACGCCGTAAGTGGCGAACTAATCGAAGGATGTGGAAAAGTTGTTCACATCTTACAAGAAAATAATCATAATACACTTTCTACATCAACTAGATCAAGCAGAATAGGATAAACAGAGTGAGCTAAATCTCGTTTTCCAATTAAATCCATTGCCGCATCAAAGTACAGCATATGAATATGTATTGGACATTGATTAATGTGATACTGAATTGGGTGAAAACATGGCCTTGTGGTGTGCCAAAGTCTTCAATCAACCATCACTAGGTGTTGTATGGGCAATTGCACAACCGTTTCAATAGCCTTATTCATCACATTTTCTTAATGAATCAACTGCCATTAAATCATTACAATAACAAGGTTGGTTTGATTCAACAGGTTAATAATTCACGATTCATACCATTAATTATGTGCGATGGTCGGCCTTACCGGTGGTGATACATATTGTAAAGCAAGCAGATCGAGCTTCGGAGTATAATTATTAGTTATGGTCTTGCGGCTTAATGACCGTTCATAAATTGTACAGCCGAATGATTTAAATGAGGTAAAGTGCGAAGATCGCGAGAGGATACATGGTCGGATGTCAGCACCATGGGGAAGTAGTGTGATATGAGTAACTTGTCGGCTGGCTTGCTGCAATGTGTCAGCACTATTGTGTGTACATGGCTTTAATAGATTATAGGTGTGTGGCTTCACAATAGACGGGATTAACAGGTCACCATCAAATTAATATACAATTTTATTCAATCTGGGATTTACTAACGCAGTGCTGTCAGTATAAAGGCTTACCTACAATTGTCCGTATCGGGATCGCAATCGCAATCCGGCAATCGTGGAGTTAACTTACACGGTGCTTATGGCGCTGTTCACAATAAAATCGTAATGTCGTAATGATTTAGCATGAGAAAATGTACGATTGCGATCCCGATCGCGATCACGACCACGATACCGACAATTGTGATTGGGGCTTGACAGAGCGCAATAAGTATACAATGTTAAGACGATTAAGGTGATAGGTTTGGGACACAGGTCAAGGAATATGTTGTAGGTTCGAATCCTGCATATAGCATGGGTTTACTCTTCCGTTATCCTTATCTATAATATAAGCATCGTCTCGAATATTTTCAATTACGTTAACTACACAGACCGGGACGATAATAATGCAAACACATAATGTGTTGGCTGTTTATTAAAACGCGTTACACGGAATTGTGGACAAGTTTTGGTTAAATACAAAGAATGTAAAAATAATCAACTGGTTTCTGAAAAGTTTTTAGTTTATTGATTACTTATTTTATGTTTTGATGTTTTATGAGTTAGCAATAGACTGACATAAACTACTACATATCTCCCTATAGACTTACACCGGTATATAATATTGTTTTGGGATATTTCGCCAGTCTAGAGTCAACATTTCTGTATGTAGGCTATTTTCTCTCATGTGGTGAAATAACCCGAAATGTGTATACTTTAATGCTAATAGTTCGGCCCAGGAAAGCCTCACAACTTAATTATATAGTAGTACAGTGAATATTTCTCAAAGCGGTAGTTGTGTGTGTACATATGTACTGTTGTGAAGTGTGATTCTAAACTGAACGTGAGCTTGAATCGAACCATGTCAAGCTGTACTTCTGTACTTCCATTACATGCAAATACATGCTAGTTTGAAAACTATTTCAACTATGCGTGTAAACACGACGTAACGTAGTCTAAATGTGCTCAAGTTCCTGTACTTAAAATGTGGTAACAACTGTCAATAAATGGGTTTTCTTAGTACTGTTTTACGAGACCGGGTATAAAGGTTGATTGTAGTGGATTTATGTTTATAATAGACAATTTTGTTTGGTTTTGTTTTGTTCTTAATATAAGCTTAGATATAATAATACCATGGAACATGGTCAAAGGATGAATAAATGGATGAATATGAATACGATACGTAACTTCGTGAGCATAAGAGCTCATGAAATTTTTCAAATACTGGTAACTACTAAATATTGCATATACCTCCATATTTTAGGAATATTAATAGTATTGTATTGTATTGTATTGTATTCTTTATTTCTTATAGCTCGGTTGGAGCTAGTAGCACTTTTTGCATTACACATTATACATTATGCAATACGCGTATACTCGTACATAACACGTTATACTCGTATAGTAGTTTACACACTAGACATATATTAAGCAATACATCATATAATATTATTAGTTATACATATAAAAATAAGAAAAATACAATTTAGGTTACCCTATGCCTACAGACTTTCATTACATATTTATCACAACTAAGGCATTATTTATACTCCCAGTGGGAATTCTCTTTTAACAAATTCCACTACATGCCTTCTAAACTTACCACCTGTCATTTGCCCTATACTGCCCATTCTGTTATACAATTTAATACCATTGACAAAAATTGATTTTTGCGCATTCGTGAACTGTTGATTTTGCAGGTGTATTGTGTTACAGTTTCTTGTTTCATGTTTATGTATTGACGACTTTTTGATAATAAATTTCTTAAAATAGTTTTCTTCCTTAGTAGTTATGCAATAATTTAAGAACATAATAGTTCTGTATTGAATCCTTTGTTCCACAGACATAAAATGCAATGTTTGCAGCATCAAATTCCTGCTGGTTCTTATACCACAACATAATATAATTCTCATTGCTTTACATTGAAGTTTCTGTAATCGCTCAAAATTTGTTCTACTCATGCTAAACATTATTGTGGCAGCATATTCAAAGTGGGGTGCTATTATTGTTTTGTAAATAAGTAGCTTTGCCCACATTGAAAGTGTACTACCACTTCTTTTCAACACTCCAATTTTTTTTGCAATCTTCTTACAAATATAATCTACATGCTCATTAAAAGTTAATGTTTTATCGATAATTACTCCTAAGTATTTTACACTATCTTGAAAAATAATTACCTCCCCTCCAACTACAATATTTGTATAACAGGCATTTTTCAGTTTTCTTTCTTTACTGCACGAGTTGGATATACACATAGCACATGTCTTCTCTACATTTAGTTTCAGTCTATTTTTTAGGAACCATTTTTCAATTTTCTGCAATGCTACATTCATTTTCTCACACAGGTCATTGATGTCCGTACCCGTAATGTAAACCAACGCATCATCAGCAAATAACTTCACAAAAACATTCTTACAGCACAACGGTAAATCGTTTATAAAAATTAAGAATAGAAAACCTCCCAACACTGATCCCTGTGGGACCCCTATATTGCATTCTTGCTCATTAGATACACATGTTTTTATTTTAGTTTTCTGGAATCTTCCATTTAGATAATCAATGAACCACTCCAATACCTTGTATTGATAAACTTTGAATAACAACTAACCATCCAACCAAATTGACCAAATTGAACTATCCAAATTAAATCATCGTAAAAAAAAAACGAATTTTAAAACAAATCTACGACAATGTATAAATAATGTGTAATTCTATTAAATCGAGTACAAAATATTTGTGTATACATCAAGGCTGAAATATTGAAATGTTTTCATGCGTGTAGATAATATTTCGCATCCTCAACAGAAAACATGATACTTGATTCCAAAAATGATGCAGGGTATACATGGATTGTGATATATACGAAATTTTAATTTTTTACTAATAGCTCGCAGTTATTTTGAACTGGACGATTCATCATTCCTACTCTCCCTTTCATGCAAATGTTTGGTACCAAGTTGCTGGGAGCTTAGGCAAGTATTTCTTAAACATACAATCTATATATTCCTCCTTATCCTTCCTGCGGTTTTCCTGTTGAATAAGGAACTCATCCGAATCGTAGATAGTTGTTAACCCTAATTCATTACATATTTCTGACGTCCTCCGGCTATTAGGGTTTCATATTTCCTGAGATTTGACTGGTTGACATGATCAGTGATATTTGTAATAATTTATACTGATGTAACTTAATTATAAATTAGTTTGAGTAACAAAGTATGTGTGACAGACCCTTGTTTTACTCAATTAGCTTTTTGCTAGAAAACATGTGTAGACTTCCACTTGCATACAAAATAGCGGATTAGTAAAAAAAAAAAAAAAAACGAACCCGCCTGTTCAGTAAACTCTGTTATATCATCGCTACTAGTTTAGAATCGAAATAAAAACACACGATCAGTTTTTACACAGCATCCGGATTAGCCGCCAACTTGAGAAGGAGTCAACTTCTTTTATTGGACTCATTAATATTCAACTTTTTTCCACATCGATCGGTTTGTTTAACCAACAGATTTCATCACTCTTGGCGCGTATCGGCCTTCTATATCTGACTTGTAATTAGCCGCCTTTCAGAGCTGACATCTTATTTGTCTTTTATCACCGGGAGCTGATCTTGATTGCCGCCGTCGCCGTTGACGCTAACGGAAGCCGTGGCGGGTTCTTATGGCCCGACTCCCCTTCAATGTCGAATGTTTCTTTCTTTATAGCGTGGAGGATTTGTTCAAGTATTGTCATTAGGTTTTTATCTAAGGCGTACACCGGAGATAAGGTATTAATGACCTTCTGGATTCCACTTGAGCTGTCAACTATACACTTACTTATTGGTTTAGTTCCACGTAAAAGTATTTAGAATATAATGTGCGAATTATTAATTCGTTGTGTACAAAGTGGTGGGATAATTATTGTGTGTTCTGATTTTATGAATAGGATTATAATTAACAGTAATAACACAGGTGTGGTTGTGGAACTTCAATGCGTGGAGCTGCCCACCTAGTTATGTTTGTCTACTGCGCAGACAGACATCTTCCTTTGGGATTTCTTTGTTGGAGATCTTAAAAATAAACATTACACACAATATGGAACTATTTATGAGTGCGTAGGCCTACGTACTGATGTTTTAAAAAGGAAAATTTGCCACTTTTTCACTGTTGGACGGTGAAAAATTAGATATGTTTTTTAGTGAGAATGAAAACGGGAAAAAAGCAAGAAAGAAAGAGAATAAATATGGCAAGGACAAACAAGTATAGTAAAGGTTGCACCAATTTTCGAGAAGACCCCGCCATTCATCAGGCAGTAAGCGTATACACCAGCTGACGAAGGCAATTTGTGGGGTTGGAAATGTTCAAAGGTTTATATTAATTGTAATGGGGTTTGTATGTAATAATTGACTACGTTATTTGCGAATTTAGAATTTTGCCAGTTCTCAATTTTTACCAAACGTTGAACAGGAAGATTGAAATTGTTCTGAAAGAAAAATACATCATAATTTAGATAAAGAACAGACGAACAAAGTTAAAAAGATATACAGAAAGTTACAGGACACAAACATGGTATATGTATGATGTTAAAATAAAGTTTTCGGTTTTCTGCTCGTCAGAAAAACACTGATATGACACTTTCCGCCTTTTATAGAAAATAATATACTTTGAACTGATTCTAGTTTTCATTCAAAAGAAATGGTGCATTTCCCTTACAATTACAAATTACAATAATGTTTAGTGTTTTTATGCAGTTAGAAGAAACTGTTACATTTTACTGTCGTTCTATGTATGTTCAGAGCAAAAGTACGATAAAACCTGTATTACTAAAACCTTTACGAATCAGTTCGTGGCAAATACCAGCGTTGAACTCACTAGTAAATAGAAGAATAGTGATTGGGTTGTAAAAGCCTTACCTCACAGTTTAAAACAAAAAACTAGCACACAAACTGAACACAATTTATTGTTTCAATTATTTGCATGTTACTAAATAGTAATAAACGTTAGTAACGATTGATACTGAGCGGTGTTAGTCTTTCTTTAGTTATTTACAACAACTATAGAGGTATGTAATGCAACTAACCCGTATGGAAATATTAAGTTTTGTTTTTGCATTATTTGCAAGTATTTTAATCTGTTAATACACACCAGGACTCATTAACTGGAAGATGATATTATAAGTAAGTATTGTTCGGACAAACACGGTTAAAAAGAAAAACATTCACGCACTACTCACCGCGTTATATTTCGGCAACATCCGTCGCCATCCTCAGGCGCAAGACAACTCAGTCAGTTGCCTCGGGTCTGAGGATGGCGACGGATGTTGCCGAAATATAACGCGGTGAGTAAGTGCGTGAATGTTTTTAACCGTGTTTGTCCGAACAATTTTTTACTTATAATATTTTAATCTGGAGCCACGCCAAAAACTGGGGTTAATAGCTTGTTAATGTGAGTAAAAAGGGTTCAAAGAAACCTCTGTTTATGGACATCGGTCAGCAATGTATGGACCTCAACCGGTTCAAACCGCTGCAGGAACTGCGGGCCCGATCCACATTGAACGGGTCATAAACAGAAGGTAAATTGAAATTTGTATAGAGCCAAGGGTCGGTGACTTTATGACCTTGTTGTAATATAAAACGTAAATACTTTAATCGCAATTGAAGGCTGTTACTAAGAGTCAAACATTTAAACCCTCGATATACTTTTTGTATAATAATAATAATAATAATAATAATAATAATAATTATTATTATTATTATTATTATTATTTTTATTATTATAATTAATATTATTTATAATAATAATAATAATAATTATTATTATTATTATTATTATAAATAATATTAATTGAAATAAATAATGCCATAAATAAATTATTGTCACCCATAATGAATGTTATTACTATTATAACATACAGTGCAACTTGATCCATAAAAACATAACCTACTTGCACATGGATCGCCTTCAAAATATTCACCCTCTCTTCATTTTTTCAAAGTACCCGTATTGAGCCATAAATCGTCTTCTCTGGAACCTTAAACACCATTTACAAAAAACAAAGGATATTCGACAACATCCATGTAACTTACTTCAAAATCAGCCAAAGAGTTAATAACTTTCATGGAAGTCGCATAATACTGGTCACATCTTTGAGAGTTGTGGTTACTGTGCAACCAGGAAGAACCTGTTGTGGTAATCAACTAATAATACTGTCGCCGACAATCTGAAGAACAAAACATATACTGTACAGTTCAAATTAACTTGAATTTTTTCCATCAACTACTGTATAAGATTTAAAATTTCGATTTCGATTTCTAATATAATGTGTCTCCATGTAAAGGTTGTATTACTTCAGGGGGCAAGTTTGTTTCAGACTTGTCTCATTGAGTGTTATGTTTTCTATGAGAATAAACATTAAACAACCTGCCATTATGCCATAATTTTACTATTATTACCTCGGGTCATAAAACCCGGCAAGTAATTGAATTTTATTATCATATTCGAGTGAGAATAACTCTAAAATCTGCATAATAAACTCGTAAATCCGGTTTCTATAACCCACACAGATCAACGAGAATTGTGAATAGGTTGATGTCTGCAATGTTTTAGTTAAAACACAGGAAACATTAATTGCGTGGATCACAATTATGCATTATTCACACTTTTAAGTATAATTGCTTTCTATGTACACATATGTCTAGCTATTAAGCATGATATATCTTCATCATAATCAATCTATTTTTGTCAATATTATCTCTTTATGTCAGGGCAACAATTTTGACCATAATCTTTCATCAATAAGGAGCATCTATGCTACTTATATGGTTTAGAATTGTTAAAATAACATCTCGCATTTACAGATATATTTGCATTGACGTGCAACTTGTTGTAATTCTAAGAAGTAACTTGATACTTGATGTACACATAACGTGAACTTGTAATTCTAAGAAGTAACTATTTATACACAACGAGAAAAGAGTTGATTGAAAGTTATTATTTTATATGTTGATTTGAATGTAATTATATATAGTCTGGATAATAATATAGATTTGGCTCTGAACATGAACACATCGCCCGCCGCTCTCGTTGCCGAAGATGTGATGAGTTGTTTGTGTGAATTATGTTGATCGACATATTATAAAACTTAATTCACATATTATAATATGCAGGCATATGGATGGATTCTCACTAACTTGCTGTTATGACCTTTTTCAGAATTGATCTATGCTTAGATAGAAGTAATCACGGCCCTCTAGATCTTCAATGACAACAATGCACAACAGTGAAAAATTCACCTTATCATAACATTTGAAATTAGTTTTTATTGTTGAGCATTGTTGTCATAGATCTATCAAGGACCCTTAGTAGAAGTAATCACGGCACTCTAGGTCAATTCTGAAAATCGACTATGGCAAGAAACTTGAAAAGTGAATTTTCAGCGTGTTATAATTGTTTAAACAAAGCTCACTGTTATACTTTGGGCCGATCCCCTGTTTATTGCAAGTAATATATAACACGATATAACAAGTTCAAGATCCATTGCCTGTTGAAGCCCACTAATTGCATGTTAATGCTTGTAACCACTCACATTCCTAATCATCGTTGTTTTTATTACCACGTATGTGAATTTCGTTTCCGAGCATAAACGATATTTATAACGTCAATTCCTGCACATTAAGGAGCTTACTTTACGCGTATGATGGTGTTAAAATGACAGAGATGTACGACTAAGCTGCCAGCGAATGAGACTCTCTACCAAAAGCAGCCGGTTAACATTTTATTGGTATGTCCCCCACCAAAGTTCGACAGAAGATTCTCATTGCTAGAGCAAGCGCTCTTAACCGGCGGCGGCAGGTCATGAGTTCAGTTCCCGTCAAATACAAGTATAAATGTATTTCCCGTAAGGGAAATATTTCTACAACAGACACTTACCTGAAAATAACGCAGGTACCCTACATTCAAATTCAATTCAATCATATTTTCGTCTCCTGTGTAATAATTGTTTCTATGAAACCTGCCCAGGGACAGCTCATGCCCTCTTCAGGTAACTAACTAGGTTATTTGGAGAAGTTGGGAAGGAATGTCCGAGGGCTGTTAGTATGACTATAACTCAATCCTAGCAAATTCGCTTTCTGACCTCTGAAAAAACCTTCAGTCATGATTGCGGGTATCGAACTGGCGACTTCCCGAATTAATAATAATAATAATAATAATAATGTTTCGTAGGAATACCCGTTTTAGGGTGCACACCAGCTTTACCTGATGTGCCCCTCTTCAGGTGACTAACTAGGTTATTAGGGTATTTGGATAGCTGGGAAGGAATGTCCAAGGGCTATTAGTAGGACTCAATCCCAGCATGCGCTTATACGACTGAGGAAAACCTCGGAAAAACCTTCAGTCGGGACTGCCGATGACCGGAATCGAACCGGTGACCTCCCGAATTAGAGTCTCGCGTCTTACCGCTGAGCCACCTCTATCGGTGTCTCATGAGTAAACAAAACTATTAAACCTAGACGTATTTGTTACAACAAGATTATTAATATTTAATTAGAAAGGATTGCTAAGTTGAACCTGTCACGATTGGAAACTCATTTCTTGTGCTACACCTTGAGAACATAGAATATGTTCGTCCATCTTTCATCAGCTGCGCAGCGGGACTCCCAAGCAGAGGTGCTCTGAACTATTGACTTTTGACCTTAGCCCTACGTTAACACGGAAATATTTTATAATTTATAGAGAGCTTATACTATGTGTGTTCAGACAGATTTAATTTGATGCGGAAGTTTAAAATATGTAACTCATGTAAGTTCGAACAAGAAATGAAATAGATAAATGTGTAGTTACACATTTTGATACAATGTCGCAATAACAGATAAGTGTACGTAAGTAAAATGTTCTAGATTGGAAAGAAAGGAAAGGTAGGGGAAAAAGGAAAATGAGCGAGAACGAAGTATAATCATGTTTCCTAAAGGCTGTGTGACTATACATACCCAGCGCAAAACACGAGAAACAAAGAAGTCATATTTTTCCCAATTATTGCTGTTCAACGAATATTTTTTTAAATAATATCATAAATATGATTTGTTATTCACAAACACATTTGCGATGCCGGTGTTTGCTACATAGTAAGGATGCAGGGCAAGTGTTTGCTACATAGTAAGGATGCAAGGCAAGTGTTTGCTACAAATAAGGATGCGAGGCAAGTGTTTGCTACAATAGTAAGGATGCAAGACAAGTGTTTGCTACATAGTAAGGATGCAAGACAAGTGTTTGCTACATAGTAAGGATGTCAGGCAAGTGTTTGCTACATAGTAAGGATGCAAGGCAAGTGTTTGCTACATAGTAAGCAAGCAAGGCAAGTGTTTGCTACATAGTAAGGATGCGAGGCAAGTGTTTGCTACATAGTAAGGATGCAAGGCAAGTTTTTGCTACATAGAGAGGATGCAAGGCAAGTGTTTGCTACATAGAGAGGATGCGAGGCAAGTGTTTGCTATACATAGTAAAGATGCAAGGCAAGTGTTTGCTACATAGTAAGGTTGCGAGACAAGTGTTTGCTACATAGTAAGGATGCGAGGCATGTGTTTGCTACATAGTAAGGATGCGAGGCAAGTGTTTGCTACAATAGTAAGGATGCAAGACAAGTGTTTGCTACATAGTAAGGATGCAAGACAAGTGTTTGCTACATAGTAAGGATGTCAGGCAAGTGTTTGCTACATAGTAAGGATGCAAGGCAAGTGTTTGCTACATAGTAAGCAAGCAAGGCAAGTGTTTGCTACATAGTAAGGATGCGAGGCAAGTGTTTGCTACATAGTAAGGATGCAAGGCAAGTTTTTGCTACATAGAGAGGATGCAAGGCAAGTGTTTGCTACATAGAGAGGATGCGAGGCAAGTGTTTGCTATACATAGTAAAGATGCAAGGCAAGTGTTTGCTACATAGTAAGGTTGCGAGACAAGTGTTTGCTACATAGTAAGGATGCGAGGCATGTGTTTGCTACATAGTAAGGATGCGAGGCAAGTGTTTGCTACATAGTAAGGATGCAAGACAAGTGTTTGCTACATAGTAAGGATGCGAGGCAAGTGTTTGCTACATAGTAAGGATGCGATGCAAGTGTTAGCTTCATAGTAAGGAAGCGAGGCAAGTGTTTGCTACATAGTAAGGATGCGAGGCAAGTGTTTGCTACATAGTAAGGTTGCGAGACAAGTGTTTGCTACATAGTAAGGATGCGAGGCAAGTGTTTGCTACATAGTAAGGATGCAAGGCAAGTGTTTGCTACATAGTAAGGATGCGAGGCAAGTGTTTGCTACATAGTAAGGATGCGATGCAAGTGTTTGCTACATAGTAAGGACACAAAGCAAGTGTTTGCTACATATAGTAAGGATGCAAGGCTAGTGTTTGCTACGTAGTAAGGATGCAAGGCTAGTGTAGTATTGACGGCTGGAGATGCACGAGTGTCAGTATGATTGAATGCTTCTTGGTTATTTAGAGCGGTAAAACCCAAGGTCTCTTCTACGGAACAAGGCTAGCACGCCTACTAATTAATTGTCTAATTGTCTTCTTTTTATAGCAGCATTAAAAATCATTTTACTTTTAATTAACTCGTATGGGAATGTGTTGCAAACGTTATTTCTTACACGCCGTAGACTAATTGTTCAGACATGAACACCCGATCATCATGATTAGATAAGACCTTACAACCAAACACTTAAGGTAGAACTAACAAACTCTCGTTTAATACATTGTATTCTTGTGTGGGCGTACGAAACATGTGTGCAATTTTTGAAGATGAAACATGGGTTTGATAATATAGTTCATGAATCATGGCCCTTTAGTTCTTTACGTATATAGTAAGTATACTAGCCACGCCTAAGAAGCGAGGTGTACCTTTAAATTCTGAGAAGAGACGGTCGCTCCACACGGTCTATTTCAACGGTATTCGCCGCGGGATTTCCTGATAGCTGTATTATTATTGTCCACTACATCGACTGCACCAACCGTGAAGCGTGAATGGAATGGACCCAACCACGTGTGACAACGGTGGGCGATATTATCACTACAATACTTGAGGCATAAGAATGAGATGCAACTAAATTTAGGTTGGTAGTTGTCACATGCGTCACTTCCCTATTACATAATCCGTGACGATACCACTTAGCAAGTTTATTTGACGAGACTATATTATAAGTAAGTATAAGTAGTAGTTGTTTTGTTGTTACTAAACATTGGCAGTATTTTCTATTTTCAAGTTTTGTGTTTCTTATTTTGTTTAATCAACGAAATGAATGCCACTTAACATTGTATTGCACCTGTGATCTATCGAGTTTATCAACATTCGAATACTCGAATTAAATCACATTCTTTTTAATAACATGGGAAGTTAAGTTCAAACACGGTCTCTGCAATAGACTAAGGGCTGGTCTTACAATCTCCTAATAAGTAAGTTATTTGTAGCAATTAAGCTATTTGGAGGATTTCAAGGGTTTTGATTGGTGATTGCCATGGAGAAAACACTATTCGACGAATAAGTAGTTATTGGGACATTGTAAGACTAGACCTAATGTTCTTTGCTCGATGGAGACCGGCGCAATTTAGCAAAGAACTTCATAAAGTGAACGTCTTCACATTTTCGACAAACTCTCTTTGTGTGAACCGACAACATTTATCGCAGTTTCTAAACGTCTTCATGTGGGCTATAGCCTTGAAACGTCAATCTTTGTCTCAGAATCTCCATATAATAGCAGCAGCGAAGCCTAGCTGCTTTAACCGACCAGCCAGAAAGGACCTTGTACCCACACTTACGCCCCTCGTATCCTGACAGTCCGACTGCCTAAAGGCACTCTTGATATGCCGGCTTGTGGTATCATTCATCATTCTTAAGAAAACATAAAACGTTAACATCAATTACTTTGCTACTGGTCTCAACTAATTTAAACACTCCCCATTTAGTTCTATTAAAACTAAATAGAGAAGCAAACATATTTGAATATTAATATAATTTGGATGCCTATTAGATTTTATCACAGTTATTATTCTGATTTGTTACCCGGTCTAATACTACTCACCATCTTTTAGTGCATATTGCCGATGGCAAAATTTTGAAACTGATTTAAATAGCTCGAGCAGGTATTCATGTTTAGTAAGGTTAGCCATGCAGTATTCGTGCTAAAGTCGGCTCCGAAAAGGATCGTTTTTAAATTGGTCTGAAAAAGCGGTGATTAAGTTTGATAGGCATCAAGTGACTCTGGTTCAATTAGTGTGCACGGTTTCCCATGCATCGGCTGCCGTATTCCGTCCTAGTAGGTCCACCGGCCATCGTTCGTTCCCACGATGACGATAAATCAGAATACTGGCGCATCTTAGTCACTGCGGCACACTTTATACGCTGGGAGGTCTGGGTTCGAGGCCTAGTTGGGGCAAAATTTAATTATCATTGCTACAGACAGACAACATCGTATAACACTAAACTTTGTAATCGACAATCATAAAAACAAAACCATAATAGTAGATAATTATTATTATTATTATATTTTATTGAATGTATCACAATCATACAATCTTGGTCAAAACCAGCGTTGACATGTTATACGGACGTAATGTCAAGTATTTCCATGTGTCTACCTTATTTAAGTTCAATAATCACATGTTACTAGTTTAAACAGTCATCATTATTATTATTACTACTATTATTATTATTTTTTGTATTATTATTATTATTATTATTATTATTATTATTATTATTATTATTATTTTTTTTTTTTTTTTTTATTATTATTAATAACAACAATTATGTTATTATTATTAATAACAACAATTATGTTATTATTAGTATACGCCTTGGGCCAGTGAACAAGCAGCAATCCTGACTAAGGTTGGGTTTTCCTTAGTATACACCACATCCCTCGTAAATTCCTCCCGAAGAATAAAAAAACTGTGTCATTCTGATAAAGCTGGAGACATTTCTACGAAAAATGACGATTATATTTTAGGTAACTTGTTTCTTCTATGACCCCCCCCCCCCCCTCCCCCCCTCCCCACCACCAATCGTGAAGTCCGAAGTGGAGCTATCTAGACCAAAGGTTCTCAAACTGGGGTCCGTAGACCCCTGGGGTCCATGTATATGCTACAGGGGGTCCACCGGAAATTCGGCAAAAGTGAATTAATGAACCAATAAATGGTTTAGATAGGCAATAAACTTATAATAATGTTTTATTTTATTAGATTCACTTCATAATCAATGTTATGAATAATAACACGTCCTAGGCAATTAAATGGAATCCGCTATAGATTATCTTGAGAAGAAGGGGGGGAGGGGGGGGGCGAGATACGCTAAAATATGTTATTGAGGTGATTACTATTTTTAATGTCATGGGTCAACTAAATTTGTTGAAAGTTCTAGGGGGTCCAGAAAAAGTTTGGGAACCTCTGATGTTCTCGAGTCTATATTGTATTTACGACCCGTATATATCGGTATGTACTTTTGACCTTATATGTCCCTTATTACTGGTATTCTGAGTAGAGTTTCTGACTCACTTCTTAATGAATAAATGCCGCTGCAAAACCATCAGGCTACCTGCTTAATAGATTTTATGTCTGGTCTCCATACAGCATCTAAGGGATATTGGACTAATAAAATCAAGTATAATATACTTATTACGTGGAGCATTTTTTTTTTTTACAGTGTTTTACTAATAATAATATGGTTTCAATCTTATTTTGGAACAATTGAAGTAATATTCACATTGTATGCAGCAAGCATGGCGGAAAGGAATACATCTGTATTGCGGTGCTGTTAATAAAAACTGTATTAGTTCAATAAAATGCCGACAATTTTAAACTTTGTCATGAATATTTAGCTGAATCTACGGAAACCACGGTTTAAAAGTATATATTTGAGATTTGACAATGCACTCTTAAAGGTTTAAATTACGTTTTTCCCGGATTTAATGTATGTGATTATAGATGAAATTTCCACTATTATTATTGTTAATTCCTTTCTAAATTAACGCCATTAAAATAGATAACGTTTATTTTAAATTATGCCTTGATTGACGGACTTTACCTGCGGATTTGCGGGTTCCAAGTAAAATGTACATTTTAGTTGCGGTTTGCGGGTCGGGTGCGGTTTGTTGAAAATCGGAATTTGTCACAATTTTCAACATTTGTTTTCACCGGTTTACTAAAAATAAATGTATGACCATGAAGTATACAAATATTATTAGGTGATAACACGAATACAAAATCATGAGAGAACTACGCATGATTTCTCTATATATTGTTTACATCTAACATTTAGACACAAAATTAGAAAATCAAGAAATTATGTCGGGTTTCGGGTGCGGGTTCAGTTTTAATCTCACAGACGAGGTTGCGGAAGCGGATAAGGTTTATAAAAAATAATGGGTTGCGAGTACGGCGGCTGCGGATACCATATTTTTGACCCGCGCAGGTCTCTAAGCAAAATATTGTATGATGAATGAGAAAGTAGCAGGAACATATTCAGTAGCTTCAAGTTCAATGAATGTGTCTGACCTTTTTACGCCCAGGTCACCAAATTAATTTACACCGAAAATCAATTATGAGTTTTTCTAGAGTTAAACTATAATTATATGTTGCTCTATGGTTGACCTAATGTAAATTAATATTTTTTTACATCATAACACTTAAATTTTATTATTTAGAACTAATTAAAATTTTGTCAACCTGAAATAAGTCAATTGGTTTTGAGATGTCTCACGCTATTAATTGAAGAGGTCTGTAATTACAACTTCAATAGAGAAGAAAATAAGTTAACTGTAAACATGAAAGTTAAAGTGCAAGATATTTTGAACTGTAAAAAGGTTATATATCCGGGGCCATATTTTTTTGGTAATGAGGATGTGTTACTCTTGAATAGCAATTAGGTGTAATGGTCGTCAAAAAATCGTTAAACGTTTTGTAATGCTACTATTGAGAGGTCACCGTAAATACTGAACGCAATAACAATAAATAACAATAAAGACATATCTGATGTGACACTGTTGAGAGTTATCACAGTCATATGAGGGCCGATGCCCAGTATGTTACAGTATTTCAATACTAAAAAGGCCCAATAATAACGAAACGCATTACGAACATGCTTTTTCAAAAAACAAACCATTCGATAATATTTTTAGTATCGAATATCGAAATTTTATTGATATCGAATATCAAACGATAATATCGAATATCAAACGATAATATCGAATATCGAACGTTAATATCAATTATCGAACGGTAATATCGATAATCGTTTTGCATCCATCCCTTTACCTACTTCTCCTTGAACTTAAACCACTGATCATACATAATATTACCAGTTTTCGAGAAACACTGACGATCCGTGTGCGGCTCCACTCAACATGTTTATATATTCGGGCTCAGATAGCTCAATCAAGAGCTGAAGGGCTCTGAGTGACAGGTCCCTCCAAGCCGAGCTATCAATCACAGCCATGGGAGTGACGTAGCTGTACTACTTGTGTCGTGATGGGTCAGAGAAGCGAACATTAAAACTCCATTATAAGGGTGAGCTCGACCTCTTCATAATATCCCACACCTTTGATGTGAGAGGTCAGCCAGCCACAAAACAGCCAAGCACTGTGTGTAATCTGCACACAGGTATATTAACTCATCGAAAGTTAATTTTGACACGAGATTGTTGTTTTTATATTTGTATATATGCAGGACGCCTAAAGGCATACTTACATTTCCATTTGTGATGATGCCATTAAATGGTATTATTATGTCTACTGGATAATTAAAAACGTTTGCGGGTCCTCGAGATGCTGACTTAACTGTGTTCGACAAGTGAATAGAATAGAAGATTAGTTATGACGTCATGAGGAGTATACTGTAGAACTAGATGGTAAAGTTGGCCTAGCGTGACTATTTTTTCATGCTTACGGCATAGCTGAGTCCAATGGTATACCTGTCCACGTACCCTGAGGAACTCCCGATTTCGTTCTTCTAAAATTGTTTTAAAATATGTTTAAATTATTCGAAATAAAAATAAAAATATTTCATCCTGTTGAGAATATAGTTCTCTTATGAATGTTTCTTTGTTCCAATCAATATTTTCGTTTTTCAAATGTTCTTAATACTTTTTGTAATGTGATGGTGGAAACCTTTCACACCTAAAAGAACATCTGCAAAACGGAAATTTTTATTGGAATAGAAACCATTGATAAGGAAGAGAATTACATTCTCTATAGGATGAAATATTTTGATTTTCTTTTGGGACAGTTTAAAACCATTTTTAAACAATCGAAATCGGGTGTTCCTCAAGGTAAGTGAATTCATACAGCATATTGTTTTACATCATATTGTTTTATTATTATTAGTAACTATTATTAGTATTATTATTATTATTTTTTTTTTTTTTTAGTATAAATTATTAATATAGTATCAATATTAGTAACATATTTGCACTGGCATTGATACCATGACAGCATAATTCAGACAGGTACAACTAGGAAACTGTTTGCCGGGTGCAGCAATGCAGTAACTTCACGGGTAATGATGAAGTAGCTGTATAGGTTGGAGAAGACTAAATCTGTTGGTTGACTTCAAGGCCATTGTCGCGCCAATCATTTCATTTAACCTTCATGGCCAATCCTGTTGATTAGACTTTCAGAATTAACTCGTGAACCAAACTCCATCAATCAATCTCCGTTGAAATTGATTTAAACGGTAACTTTTTGAACTGACAATAAGGAACGGTCAGTCAGATAAAATAAATGTGTGTTTAAATATACCTTCTAAAGAATATAATTGAGGGCAAATGAGTAAAGATTGCCCAAGATTTGAATATGTAGATTAGATAAGGACTTACTATGAAAATGTGTTTAAAAACAAAAACTTGAAACAACAGATGGATGATTGTTTTAATTTCTAATATATATAATTATTATTTAAATAATATTATTATAATATGTATTTATTGTTATTTATTTATTTGTAAAGAGCTGAGTAGTTGTTAAAATATTGTTTTAATATAGCTTGACTGAAAACAGTGTATACTCCTAACAATTCTTGAAGTACTTTGCAAATCTGTCATAAATTAATACATAAAATGATAAAACTGAGAGATCTGTCAAATCAATCCACATACATGATGATGAATGGTGTGAAATCAAGGACAATCATCTTATACAACTAAATGTATAATAATAAAATAAAATGTTTACATAATAATGACAGTAAACTTGAGCGTGAGTGTCCTTGAAATAAGCGCTTCCTCGATGCTCCACTTGCCGATGCACAGATGGAAATAGCTAGAAGGCCGTGAGTCTAGTTCATGATCGGAATCAGAATACAATCTTCGTGATCTGCTTGGAAGGGACTTCAGTTCACGATCTGTGTTTGCCCCGAATACGATTACACCCTGCCTGCTAGCCTAATGCATTTGTCACTTTTTCTAGGACACTTTTTGCTGGGTTTTAATTTAATGATTGGAGCACTCATCTTTTGGTGGTGATTGCACTAAACTACATTTTAAAACACCAATTATTTGTACAACAATCAATTACATCAAGCGTTTTGCCTAGCAAGAAGGTAGATACTCAATTACCTATTCCACAAGGTTATCTCGGATACCTTGAATTGGGAATCTATGAAGTACAGCAATACCACAACCCATTTGACTCAGAACAAGAAGAAGAATATTTTGTTTGCCACGAGAACTTACAAATTCCCCGAATCAACGCCATTATTTGAAATGTGATCAATTGAAAGTTATACATAATCTTAGCACCAGTTCAAAATTTTTCCAAAAATGTATTCATAAATAGAACTTCGAATATTGGAATTTATAGTCGACAAGTAAGTTCATAAATAAACTATGTAACATGTCCTTCCCAACAATAATGATTATTTCAAATTTGTGTTCTTCTTAAGTGGTTCTATGAAGGCAAAGGGTAGTCTCTACGTCACAAACCGCAGAAAATGTTCATTTTTAAATTATATCTCAAGATTGCAACAAGAAATCGAAAATCTAAATCAGCAGCGAACTTTGCTTTGGTAAGCCCTACAGATTGAATAAAATATTATAACCATAAGCGTAGTATTTTGATTATAATTCGATAATTAGTAATTAAATTGATTATTTATAAAAAAAAACATACTGATTATAATTTAAGTCACGACTTAGCGCATTCAATGTGTAGGGTTTACTAAACCACAGTGCGCTGTTGATTCAGATTTTCGATTTCGAAGCCCATTCTTGTGATATAATTTAAAAATGAAAATTTTGTGCGGTTTTCGACGTAGAGGTATCCTTCCCTGTTAACTTCATAAAAATGTTTCATTAAATGATCAGTTGCCGGTCTGTAACTCCAAAGTGCAATGAACTGGATATAGTTAAACTTAACATGGTCCAAATTTGTGACCTATTTACAAACTGAGTCACAATTGTAAGCCATTCAAGTATATACTCAATTCTTTTTGGGCTGACAATAGTTTCAAGATGATTCAGCAACACTGTTGATATAAAGCTGCAACTAATTGCAAAGTGCACAAGCACCACATTTATTTGCTTTCCTTGAGTTATTTATTTGTTCATGTTTACACAAAACGCGTGCTTGAATAGATACTAGCGATGAGATCAAACAACTTTCTAATGATAACGATGTCAGGTTATGTTTTAAAGAAACATCTTTATCTTATGTTTTAATAGTGACTCTAGCCCCGTATTGTATAAACCTCTTACGAAGCAACCTTACCAACCTTACCAATATGTTGGTCATAGATGAGTGACTCGTGACCAACCGGCGATTAGTAGGTGGCTCGTTGGTCCAGTGGGTGGCTCATTGGTCCAGTGGTTAGCATCCCTGCTTCCAATGCAGAATTTCCCGGGTTCAAATCCCGGTTCAGGCAGAAGTTTTTTTAACTTCTAATCTGGATTCAGTTCCATTACTTCTTGTCTTACTCTTAGGAATAAGTAAACGGAACCGTCCTAGCAACGAAGCCACTCAATAAATTCGAAGTTGTTCTGTATCGACCTTGTTGAATCTGATTGGTCCGCAGGTGTTCGCACTGTCCAATCACTGATACATATGTTACATATTTGAAGTATTGATCTTTGATTGGTTATCTCTCACTCGTCGATGGTGTTCGGAGCCTACAGGGTTGGTTTAGTTGCTTTAAATTAAAGTACCCTACTGAAAATCAGTTTTATTACTGAGTGGGTAGACTCTAAATGTGAATATATTTATTTTATTTATTTATCATTATTTGAAACTGGGACTCGCTGATTGGCCACAAATCACTCGTCTGTAATGAAGCACCAGTAAGGTTGTTTCGAGACAAGTGTAGGAGATGGTATTCATGAGAAAGGAAAATGTCGTATCGGATTAAAGGATTTAAGATGTCGGGTTGAGTTTCAGTCAACTTCTTGAAACTATTACACCTTCACTGCAATGGCAATGACCTTCTTTCATGCTGGGTTCCTTCGAAAGTTATGTGAGCAGGTGTGTACTTACAACTTTGTACCTGTACTTATGTGCTTGACTCTGTACTACTTGACAAGTTTATTGTATTTAAACAGCTCTCAAAGTAATGAAGTCGTGTCGTCCGTTGGGAGATGCTATCGTATCGTGTCACCTTGCGTAAAATTACCGCTTCACTTCAGAAAAGGTAGGTATTATATTACTTTCATTGAAAGAAAATGGTGAGTAAATTATCATTTTGGTGGTAGACAAATCATAACAATTCTACATTGTTGACTTTATTCATATAATAAAAGGAAAGCAGCTATTTCATTTAAGATTGGGGAGGAAATGCATGGCTATAAATTGTTGAAACCTACTGTTTTGAAACCTCTATCTCAAATAAATTTCTTAGAGTAGGATGAAATCGAAATAAATTTCAATAATGTTCTCGAATTATCTCGTTATACAAAATAAACGCATCAATTCAGTCATTTTTATTGTCTTATTTAATACACAAAATGATTTGTTTCTAAAAAAAATTGTCTGAACCGTATTTTTAGGGTTGAGCAATAACCTACAAACAATAATTTTGAATTTGAAACAATTTTTTTTAATGACCAGTAAAGTATCGGTAGAAGTAGAGGTAAGTAATTGCCAACAACTAACTAATATCGGATTACTTCGCACTTGTAAACTACCAGACTTATGCTTGCTTACCTTTGCATCTCAGACTCCGACAATGACGTACGTAGCTTCCTCACTTTAAGCAGCGTAAAGTACAAAATTTGTAGTCGTTCACGATTGACAACTGATTCAAAATCTGAGTGAATGGAAGACTCACTTCCAAAATTGTAATTCAGAAATCTAAACATTGATGTTCTCAGATGTCTCCAGTGAAAACTCAATGTTTGAAGAACTAATAGTTATGCGTTCTCATTAAGTAATATGTCGTCTTGGAGGTTGTAGCATCGCCCCAGACCTCTTAAGCCCAGCTTACATCAACTTCACATTATTAAGGATTAAACATGACTCCATTCAAGTATGCTCGGTCTACACATACGGACGTTCTCTATGGACATGATGTTCAGAATTCGTGACCAGGGAATTGCCTTACTTTCGATTTCATCCAGCCTAACCTTAGAGCGGCAAAAGAGAGTTTATTTGTATTCATATTCATTTAATTCACGGTCATCGAACATCATGTGCACTCTCACGTGGCGTGAGAGCCACAAATTGTCTATGGAAGATTAAAGGATAGGAACAAGCTACGACAGATGACAGAACTGTCAATTCAGGATATGTATTTAACATTGTAATTGCCACAAAAGTATATCTGTTAAGAAAACAAACACGAAATTGAAATAAAATCAACAAATCGTCTAACCAAGATCAAATTAGACTGATATTTAGTGCAAGAAGGTTATTTATCTCATATTTCAAAAATAAATAATTGAAGCAATGCTCTGTTGGGAGTGACTTACCAGCTTGGGAAATTGTAGTTAGATAGTGGCATGATTTTGAAACTAAGCTATCAAACCCGGTTTGAAATAAAACTCCCACATACACTTCTAAAATAGAATTAATCACTGAGACTATTTCTTTCATTTACCCTCATTGACGGATCATTACGTCAATTTGCCCTTCTAGTCATTACGCTCCGCCATATTGATTAATGAACTGCAATTAATAACATCAAGCACACATTTAAATCATATCTAATAGCCATTTAACTATACTAAACCTCTGATGGACAATAAATAAATCCAACAGGTGTCACTGTTGATTAAGATTATCAATGAAACACACATTGTACAAGTGTGTTATTAATGGGCAAGTACCCAACTTGTAATATCCGTCTTCAATCAACTCACCATTGATTGATTGTGACGTCATGCAGCGGTTGATGTATTAATGGCGTTTAAAACGTAAAACGCTCGTCTTATTGTGCTGTGTCATAATCTCATGAAGTGAACATGCGTCATGCACACAAACTAGATCCCACTCACTGGCTGAAGTAATGTAATGTGCCACTGTTTCGAAGGTTAATCTAGTGAGTTGCTTCGCAGAGTAAAGCGCGAGCTTACTTGATGCATGCAAATGAATCTATAGACTCGACTTGTTGTGTCTGTTGTCACATATTGTTGAACATAGAGCGAGCAACACCTTCCCGACTAGCTTGATCCACTTAGGGTTAATTGTCATAGTGACTACTGAGATTACGATCGGTTCTAAGTATTATTTATTTATTTTATTTTATTGTAATTAAGGCCAGTGTAGGGTACCAATGCCCTCTTTAGCCTGATGAGTGATGATTGATGAATGATAATGAGGAAGGGAGGAGGGGAAGCCTAGTACCGGCATGTAGCCTACTCCTGTCGAAAAGTACCAATGGGCCATCGGCTTTACGTCCCATCCGAAAGGACGGTGTAACTTTGACCAGTCATATAGGTTCCTCCACTAACCTGGACTGCCGAGCAGTTGACGAGAAGAACGATAGCTGTTCGAAAGCTGCATTGGTTTAAATCAGTTTCATCAGTGATTTTGATATAACTCTTGTATTCAGTGGCGTATTGAAGGGGGGTGGGAGACAAATCCCCCTTTCGCAAAAGAAAAATGAAAAATTACAGTTTAGCATTCAATAAAGACAGTATTTTTGTATTAAATACCAAAGACATTAGTTTTTGTTAAAGATATACGCATCGAAACGCAAAAAACTTAGTAATTTTGTTTCAGTTGGCCGCTGTAAAACGCACAGATTTGCACCAAAATGACTTTGATGAAACATTTTTTCACCCCCCACTTATGTTTCAGTTCCGCTCTCTATAATATGGGTTGAGAACCCCCCTTTCTCAATTCCTGGATACACCACTGCTTGTGTTAAATAAAACTATTATTGTAATGTCGTGTTATAAGTCCGTTTAACTCATGGATTCGAAGATATGTGTAACATCAGTATATACTGACAACTGGTATGCTCTGTTACAAACACAGGAACACAAATTCATGTCAAAATAAATATTTACTTAAAAAATATATTTAGAAATTGTTCTGAAACCTACAGTCTTGCAAACTGCTGATTTTTTTTAAAACTATACTGTTCTTTTATCAGTTTCAACTTTAACATATTTCGCATAAGGAGAACCTAGTGCATAACGTATGCACAATTTATTGAAGAAAATCTCCTGTTCTATTGTTATCATGCTGAATCATGCTTGTTATCATGCAGTGGTCTTCTCTAATCTCTATATTTTTGGCCTGCTTTGCCTACTTCGCCAACTAACACAACAATTACCAACTGTCATAATTAATTGTTACTAATTGTTAGGTTAGTCAGCTACGCTAGTCGACTAGCGAAAAACATCGATTTGAGACACAGTCTATATCTCCATCGCGTGTGTTATCTTGCTTATTTATTTAACTTTGTAAAACATTCGTGTTTTGTTCAGTACTGAAAATGTCGTTGATCGTACATACGAGTGTGTGCTTTACTAACTTTCACAACACCTCGTATCCTGGCTTCGTCCTGCCTCTGTCCTGCTCCTGTCTTGCGTCTGTCCTGCCTCCTGCTCCTGTACTCTGTGTTATATTGTGTACACAAGTTACCTCCCAGTGAAATCAAACGAGTGTGTGCTTTACCAACTTTCACAACACCATACTCCACATGTCAGCACACGGCGTGATTTATGATTTCAACCTTTCAAATGAAGATTCACTCCAACTATATAATTATTAATGTATTTAAATTGACAATGAAAACATTTAGACTTTTAATCAATGTCTTTCGACTTAGCCCCGGGCGTAGCTTATATGAAATAAAACTCATGCCTTATTCAGCAAACGTCTCACGGCTTTGCATCTTCTACTCATTGAGTAATAAAGCGCTGCTTGTTGTACTATTTGGGCGAACTTCTGTATGTGTGGGCGATATAATCTAGTGACAGTGACTTGGTTGCGTCCTGTCACACGCGGCTACGTGATAGAACATCACATAATAATAATAATAATAATGATAATAATAATAATAATTATAATAATATTATATGTAAATATATTATTTTACATAAATAAAAAAATGTAGTAATGAACACATGAATAAATTTAAAATAAACCTACACAAGGACAAGGCTACTGAAATCTAAGTAAGGGAAGCCCGCGTGAGTAAACCAATTCTTGGGGGCCATAAGTCCATTACATACAAATAGTTCATTGTTATGAAAGGAACCATAGAAGGTTTAAAAAAGGGTGACATGACTGAACCTTCAGTCTGAATTGCCAGTGGCGGGTATCGAAACTGCGAGTACCCGAATTAGAGCCTTGTGTGCTACGCACTGAGCCAACTCTATCGGTATGCTTGTTGTAGTAAGTGCATGGAAGATCAACTAGAAAATTGCATTATAAAATGTTTTGTAATTGATATGTACTCTTTTCACGTTTATTAATAAACAGTTATTTGTAAAACTAGTACTGGTAACAACGCTGTTAACCGATAATTTGTTATTTAGGGTTATTTAGTTTAAATTTAGATTGGTCATGCAATGTAATTATCATTATTATACTATTTGTAACTTCTGATTGACCTCCGCTAAAAATAGTTCACTGCAAATTATACTCGCTAATTAATAAGCCTCTATTGGCTGCGACGTGTGAATGCTGATAAGTTGTATACATTGGAAATAAAAGCAAACAGTATAAAATTATTATACTTTGACTAATATTTTAACAGCGTGTGAGCCATGAAATATATGGCTTATTATTGGCCTATACTACTTCTTATACACTAATCATCTCTCCTCATTTACCTGATACTAATTTCTCACTTGCTTTTGGTTCTTCTAGTTTCAGTTGTCATATTGTGTTGCCTGTTGTTTGTTTTTATTATTTATTCTAACCCAATAACGCAATTTCATTGTTACTATCCGCATTGTTAACTAATCCATTGATGATTTTCTGTTTCTTTTTGTCACGCCTAGCCGACACTGCACGACTCAATACTTTCGTCAAACATATTGAATTCAAAAACAAAAGCGAATCAAAAAACAGTTTGTTAAAAACTTCAACCTTCAACAATGTAGCTTCTATTAATTGATGCTTTTTTGTCCTTGAATTCAATAAGTTTGACATAAGTATTGAACCGTGTAATGTGAGGATAATGCAACAAACGCTGTAGTGCTAAATAAATAAATCAATATATTAAATTGTATCATTAACTTGATTCCCATGGGATGTATTTTTATCAAGGCACAATAATTAATAAACTGAAATTTAATTAAAAAAATTTCCGTAGTTGAATAACTGATTGAATAGCACAAGACTGAATTGATTGGTTTATGATCTCACAGGCGGACAAACAAAGTGTTGCTAGGCAACTCCATTGTCGTATCTTTTTTGATTGGTGCATATTCAATGTTTGTCCGAAAGAAAACACAGCAACACGGCTATTTTTAGAACTGAGTCTTGTGCTATTGATCTTGTTAAGAAATGAAGGCGTCATCTCAATTATTCACGATCGAATGTGGGCCGAGTATCTTTGATACCAAAGCACTTGGACAACAACGCTCTTTGTCCGACGCCGCCGAGAGCGAAGCGAATCATTCAACCGACGCTCCCGTGTGCAACACTACAAAACGCATTCACTTGATCACAAGAGCGGAATTAAATGATTGAGCATTCAGAAGGCAGTGCTTTGTGTAATGACTGCATTCAGAAGGCAGTGCTTTGTGTGATCAACTAGTACTCGTTTCATTTCCTACACAGCTGTGAAAGGCTAATTGAAGAAGTCCTTCGCCAACTCAAGTGGCTTGTGTTGTCGCTGTTGGCTTACGGGCATCGTAGTCGTGCACGGAGGTGTATCGAGACGACGGTGATCAGTGACAGGTTGCAATAACAATGTATAATGAAGTATTATTTATGTATTATTATTATTTTTTTATTCACATGTTTTCAAATCTCAGTACATACCGGAACAAGCAAATGAAATGCATTGCGGACTATAGTCAAGCAATACAATATTATGCTCTATACAATAAATACAAAATATTAAATTAAAACACCTAACTAAATAATATATTATGTATACATATATTCACACATACATATTTACATACATACATTTAACGTTGTGTTTATTATTATTATTAATAATAATAATTTATATATGTATGATTTCTTAAACTTAGTTGGTTGCAAAATGTGAAAGAAGATAACAGTTTACAGGTTGTGCAGTTATCTGTAGTCATAGCAAGGGTTGTTGGCCTGAAAATCAAATTTAACATTATGTTATAACTTCAACGTTTCCACAAGAATATACAGAATCTTTTTCAAGATTTATTAAAAACATGCAAAAAATGACAAGTGAAAAAAAGTTTTATTTACCAAAATAAACCAACTAGCGAAATCACTGCCAAATTTTCATTATGTTGATTATTTTGTAAAAATAAAATAAAGAAATAAAAATAAAATAGAAAGTAAATAAAAGAGGTTAAAAAATGAACTTCTCGAAATGTATTACCCGAGTTTAGAAATAACAGAATTCAGCTGACGAAAGTTCTATACATCGCTTTCCTAAACAAATCCGGTAGTTCAACTGGCATGAGCTCCAAGAGCCTGAGAACCTTGGTTAGATCTCCAGTTGGAGCAATTGTGTATAAACACATAAACATGAGTTGAATATATCGCTTCGCTCCCTCACATCCACCCACTAACGTGTTTCACAATGACGCAAGTAGTTTTCGAGCGGTAGCCTGCCTGCCTATCTATTCCTATGTGTATCATATGCTGCAAGGCCACTGGCACACAATGTATTACAAGGATGGTATTAGTCCAAATGCTATCATTGAAACAACAATCAATAACGAGTGGGGTTTGTGCACATCATGCATGGGTGAAGGATGTAACCTGAAGCGTTGTCGTGCAGAGATGAGCGTGACAACAGAACAGCGGTGGTGCAAGATTAGGCACCGAACAAACACTATAATATGTAGGTGTTACTTGCTTGTAGTGTGTTGTTTAATGTAACCTTACTTGCTATGATTATGGAGTAGGATGGTGGTGCATTTCCATATATGTCGACATTGCAGTTGTCAAATTTCGTCAATTTTTTGATTTACAACAACAATACTTTCAGACTTTATATCGTTATCTAATCCCTTCATGAAATCATAATGTTCAAGATTATGTCTATCCCGAGAAACGTGCATTTTCCTATAGTAAAGTATAACGTGAATACAACAACTGTACACTGTACATATAAAAGTCCAACCAAAATAAATTAATTCATATTTAGAGTCCACCCACTCAGCAACAAGACTGATTTTCAGTGGGGGGGGCTTTAATTAAAGCGACTAAACCAACGCTCCGAACACCATCGACGAGTGAGTGATAACCAATCAAAAATCGATATTTCAAATATGAAATATGTAAATCAGTGATTGGACAGTGCGAACACCTGCGGACAGATGCCAGAATCAACAAGGCCGATTCAGAACAACTTTGAATTTATTGAGTGCTTCGCTCCTAGGACGGCTCCAAAGTCACCGTTTGCTTATTCCTAAGACAAGAAGTGATTCGTTTATCTACTTGCCATTATCTAGTGTTATTTCGCGATTTGATTCTCCATTTCAGAAATCAATAACCGTAAGGCAAAGTGAAAATAAAAACTTTGAGTAAATTGTTACTCTTGGTTTTGTTTTATCGCACATTACAAAAAACATACAATTCTACCAATACAATACACTACAATACCACATGTGACAACAGCATCGGATAAGATATACCGAAATCTCTATGATTAAATACTAATAATTTTTCGTAGGAATCCCTGTTATTGAGTGCACGCCAGCTTTACCTGATGGGCCCCTCTTCAGGTAACTAACTAGGTTATAAGGGTGTTTGGATAGTTGGGAAGGGATGTCCGTGGACTGATAGTATGACTCAGTCCCATCAGCATTTGCCTTTACGACTGAGGAAAACCTCGGAAAAACCTTCAGTCAGGACTTTCTGTGGACGGAATCGAACCGGCGGCCTCCCGAATTAAAGTCTCGCATCTTACCGCTGAGCCTCCTCTATCGGTCCCCTATAATAGGACAAGTGCATAGATGTTTGGGAACTGAACAATGGCAGCAGAAACTCTGGATGTGACTCATTCATTAAACGGTATAAACCGTCGTGATAGTCGTTCTCTTCTGTTCTCAGAATGAATCATAACGCTTACACTTCAATTAAGCTAATATAACAGTAACAGTACTTTCGGAATTAGTGTGTGTAAACTTTAATTACAATGGATAATATCACAAAGACTGCAGCCGCTGCTTGGTAGAATTTGGGTCATTTAATTAATTGAGTCAATGTTTGGTTTCTACTGATCGTTCCGCTGTCATGTTGCAGCTATATCAAGGTTTATTGAGTTCAGCGTTAGTTGTTATGAATGAAGACTTGGTTCATCTAATAACAATTAAAGCATGAGTTCTAAATATGAAATTATACCCACATTACACGGCTCAATACTTTCGTCAAAGTTATTGAATTCAAGGACAAAAAAAGCATAAATTTAAAGAAGCTCTATTGTTGCAGTTTTTTACCAAACAGTTTTTGATTCAGTTTTGTTCTTGAATTCAATAAGTTTTACGAAAATATTGAGTCGTGTAATGTCAGCTATTACTAGCATTTAAATGTGCGAGAATAATGGATGACGATGATATTTGGGGCTTTACGTCCCATATTTTTGCAACGAAGCTAACCGAGACGATGATTTGGTGATTATGAGGATGAAAAACGCCACGTGACATCCATGCTCAAGCCAGGATTCGAACCTGGAACGCAGAGACCGCGGTTTACTATAGACCACGCGAGAATAATGGAGAATGTCGTAGAAATGCAAATATGATAAGGACAGATAACGTTATAGAAGATAAGTTATATTATATATTTAATAGAGGGGATATTAAAACTAATACGTACATTATGATCCGTGTAATTAAGAAATTAAGTACTTCCCCGTGGTCAAGGTTTTCTTAGAAACTATAAGACTGGATAAATAAAACAGGGGTTTATAAGAATGGGTGGATTGTTTTAATGAGCGTGAAAACATGTGTGGTAGTGGGTTTATTCCTGCTTCCAATGTTGTCCCGGCTCGGGCTGGGGTTTTGAACTTTTGAACTAGAATCTATCGATAATTATGTGGTGTACATATAAACGGTGACTTTGGTGCCGTCATAGCAACGAAGCAAATTACAATTGTAAAATGTCCCTCACTGAAAATCAGCTTAATTATAACTGAGTGGGTATAGACCTGAAAATCAGCTTAATTGTAACTGAGTGGCTAGACTGTATAAATACAGACTTATTTCATTTAAATTTTATTAATAATTCTATATAACATTTACTCTAATTCTAACATTTCATTGTGTTAATTCATTCATTGTGTTTAAAATAATAAAATAATGTTTTTTTACTGAACTCAATTTTCGGATCATTTTATTCCCATAAATCATAAACGAACTTCCACGACAGTACATACAAACAAGTAACATTAATGTAAGCGAACAAAATATAATTATAATGTGTACATACAACAAACTGACAACTTTTAAACCTTTTTGAAAACTTTTTTTAGCTCCACTATATACACCTGATGTATGTAATGGTGTGGGTAGCGTTGTTCATAAGTTTTGCATGGCAATCAACACTTGTCATGCAAGTGGGTTAGCTTATCTGTGCGTGTATGGGGGACACGACGGCCACACTTCATGTGTTTAATATGACCATATCTTCACACAGGAGAGCAAAGAGGAGGGACTCTGCTTGCTGCTGGTTGATCTAAAGGGACAGACAATGGAGAGATCGAAGTCCCCCCCGGCTATAGACATCGAATAAAGAAGAATCATTCATGAACAGGCATGCGTAAGTAGTGGTACATTACTGTCTAGTTGATTTATAAATTGTAATTATTGAATTGAAAGACAACCGGAACCGTAAAGTTATTTCGGTTATGACCCCTGATCTTTACCGCTCTTCCTTCGAACAAACCGGAATATGAATCACAATACGTCACCGATAGAACATCTTACTTTCCTTGCTGCTATTCAGTTCTTGTTCAGACTTTTCATTTACAGGTATATCTCTTTATGAGTTATGATACTTCGAGTGTCGAAATTTCACCACGTTAATAATCGTTCTTCATCAGAAAGCATCAGTTATCATCACTTCATTAGTCAATGTAACGCAAAACAAGACTTTTCGAACATCCTATCCTACCATGTTGTATTCTAGTGTATAATTATGAATGTATTCACTTTAAACGCTGAATTATGCATGCGAAAATGAGCATGCATGGACCAGACCTATACTATAAGCTAATCAAAGGCGTTGTTTACGAGCTTGTGGCCTAGACCCTTGTAAACCTTGTCTGTCTGTCTTCACGATTCCACTTTCAAATCCTTCGTCATCGGTAATGTTGTTTAGATTTTACATTATTCTCGCATAATACGGTAAATATCAAGCTTTCATCTACAAGCTTTCATCTAACTTCTCGGTTTTCTCTATAATGGTGGTCAATCAACAGAGATGCTAATGCCGAATGCGCATTGTGGGCAATGGTCTGTACATTATTACGTCATACCTGGTTGAAAATGCATTTATATTTTCTTTTAAAACACACTCGTTTTAATGTAATTAAACGGTAATAAAAATAAAGTCTTCTACTTCATTTTGCTCGATGAATGAGATTTTCAGTGAAGTCTCTTACTTTATGAGACTCATACTGTATATTGTTTTCAACTAGTTTATGAAATATGTTAGTAGATACAGAATAATATTTGCTGCTTTGTTACAAACTATACAAGTTATGATTAACTTGATTCGTCTCCATATCGTAAGAAGACTTTATTTACAAGATTCTTGTACACTATATCTTGCGTTGGTGAATACATGTGCAGTGTTGTATGTACAGCTCAATACTTTATCTCTCAATAATTGCTCGCTTTATAGATGCAGTTTATGGAATACTAATACATACATCAACATGTCCCATTGCGTAAAAGAGTCTTGATCTGATATTTATTCAGTAATTGTGTCTACAGTATTTTCCATTACAATCTACACAGTTGTAAAATCAAACCACAAAGAAGTTATTCGTGTTGTTAGAGATCATAAATGTCAATCATGCCTTTCTTCCGCAAAGTACTCACCATCCCTTGTAGTACAGGCAGCTACAAACGGGTACACGGAATAACGCCCACAAGGAACAACGCCCACATGGAACAAGGCCCACATGGAATAACGCCCACATGGAACAAGGCCCACATTTTACGATCCCGAAGGTTCCCGAGCGATGCTGCGTTGCCAAATGTTAAATATTGGTTTTGATAGTCGGTACTCACATCTAATTTGCATAATGAAGGTCAACGGCAATGCAAACTTCGGGATCGTAAAATGTGGGCCTTGTTCCATGTGGGCGTTATTCCATGTGGGCCTTGTTCCATGTGGGCGTTATTCCATGTGGGCGTTATTCCGGTAGCTTGCATGGCCGCCTGGCTCGCGCTCGTAGACACTAGACAGTGTCCTAAGTCTGCGATAGAGTGCGTTACTCGCGCCAACACGGCGCGATCCGACTCCCCCAACACGGGCGAATCTGGCGGCCCGTTTGAAGCCAATGGCGGTACGCGCGAAGAGAATGGCTATCCGGCTTACCTACGAATAAGGCTGTGTCTCAAATCAATGTTTTTCGCTAGTTGACTAGCGTAGCTGACTAACCTAACAATTAGTAACAATTAATTATAACAATTGGTAATTGTTGTTTTAGTCGGCGAGGTAGGCGAAGCAGGCCAAAATAGAGATTTGAAGCAACTTTGAGGTGTAGTTCGTGAGTTTCTGGTTGTGTGCACCTAGCTCCGACATATCCGACGGTCGTGTACTAGATTCAGATATGTGTCTGCCGTTAATTTCTTAATCACCTTGCATATTATTGAAACTTTATAACTTGGTCCAAGGTAAGGAGAATATTGAAATATGAATGTTTGACATATTATAATAATGGCTTCGATAAACATGGTATAGTTTTAGTGCAGATTAATTTTCAGTCTAGAAATGACTAGGGATGTGTTCTTTATAACTTGAGAATTTGTGTATGGTGCTGCATGTACAAAGATCTGGTTAAGCCAGGTGGCTTGGGCCATAGGTAACCCTCTTCCTTTGGTAGCCTTCGTAGGCCAAAGGGATCGCGAGGTCACGTGGTACGCTAATATTATAAAGGCACCCAACTATTGTGATGTGGTGTTGATAAAATAAATTATCGTAACCACATACGTCCTGTAATTATTATATGTGCGGGAGTTTATAGTAGCAATGCTTTCTCCGCGATATACAATCATGCCGTAAAAATCCTACTTTTGTTGCTCGTTTGCATTTGGACCCCTCATTTAACGCCAAAGGGTGGAATCACTATAGAAACCACGCACAAATAATGTTTTCTGTATTATCTTGACAACGGTTCTCAATATTTAAAAAGTGAAAAATGTCCTAATCATGGTTTCGTAAGACCTAAAATCTGTATTTAAAATAATAAAAATATTTTTACCTTTACGGTTGATATTGGTAATAGAAGTTAATTACAATTAATTACTAAAAATTATTAAAATATCAAATTATTAGGCCTATATTAAATTAATTAAAATTTTCAAAGACATTTTTAGTTGTCCGGTAACATTTACAGTTTACCTTTGAAACTTTTAATTCAGTTAAAGGTTTTATGAAACCACAATTCTGGCAATGACCACTTTTTTTTAAAAATATTTTTCGTTCTCAATAATATGTTGATAACAGAAACCAAAAAAAGATAATTTCGCGTGTTTTTTTTATAGTTAAGGCTGGTCCACACAGATTTTTAAGACATAAAATTTAAGGTTTAACGCGTAGTCGTAAAGTTGGATCATAGGAAACACGTACTGGCGTTCACACAAGTTTTAGTTTTAAGACGTTGTTTTCAATGTTGTTTTTAAAACAACGTCTTAAAACAATGTCTTAAAAATCTGTGTGGGCCAGCCTTTATCTGACTACCCTTTCGCCAGAATCGTTATTCGTTTACGCCTAGAGTTTTTTTTTTCTTCTTTAAATTACACATCAGCTGTAGTACGATATTAAGTTTTGTACATATCGATTTTTGTATACGTGTATCTTGTATAGTATGTGTAAATTCAGTACACCATATTATTAGACTTAAAATTATTACGAAATCACAGTTAATTACAACACCCGTTTGTTCAACGGGCATAATAGCACAAGTTGTACAGGTCAAGCTATGATTTCTGTTATATTTTGCTAATTCTATACGATCTGTCAGTCAACAATCTCAAAGTTATACTCAATGGTCATGTCATCCGATGTTGGTATGTGGAAGGCGCGGAATGTGTCTTCAGTGTGGTAGAATCTTGAAGCATAGTATTTTGATATTTTACGGTTTTGTGTTTACATGCTTAGGCTTATTTATTTTATGCAATTCACGTCTGAAGTAAATAAGTGATATTAATGAAAATGTGCAATTGAAAAATGTAGGTGAATTTTTATGGCCATTCACATGAGCATCCTCAAAATCAGTGATAGTTATTTGCGAAAATTAAAGACGCCTAGTTTAAGTGCCCGTTACCTCTTTACAAAACGGAACTGATGTGTTCCTTAGGACTACTTTAGTAAACTTTATACCGATCTAAAGGATTGTAATTGCGGAAGGAGTTCTGCCATTCACACAAGCATCCGAATTATTTATTTATTTATTTATTTATTTATTTATGAATTGGCCCCATATAGCATATTGTGCCATTTAACAGTGACCAGTATAACAACGGATGATAAACAACGATGCATGATGATGAAGAAGGGAGGAGGGGAAACCCGGTACCCGGTAGCCTACTCCTGTCGAAAAGTACCAAGGGGACCACCAGCTTTACGTCTCATCCGAAAGGACGGTGTAACCAGTGGCGTAACTAAGGGGGGGGTTTAGGGGGTTAAAACCCCCCCCGAAACTACATCGCGAATGATTGAAAGATAAGATCTTTAAACCACTTCAGTGTATAACAATCGCAACAAATAACATTTTCATAATATTTATACACTTCACTTAGATAGATACGTGGAGTTTGTAGCTTTCGGTACCGGCCGATAAGTTGTGTGCTTTCTTCAACAATGGGGATGAGAGGAGATCGATTATCTACACAATATACTAGCCCCAAAGTACATAGTCCCATACCGCCCTCAGATCCTACATCTCCTTTCAAACACTCTAATTCCATGAAAATCAAACCATACCAGAGAATTCTTCCACACATACGCGAATGTAGTCATCCGCTGAGTAAAGTGCCAAATCTGTTTGGCCATGCCCACCGTTACAGGTAAACTACAGTAGGTATAAATTTTCCCTAATAGACCAATTTCATTTAGATGGTACACGTTGGTACCATTGCCCTCAGCTGTGTCGTATAAACATGAGTAAGCGTGCAACTACGAGTAAGCATCGTAAACAAATTTAACATCGCCTGGCAGTGATATATATATAATTTCTTTCAATAATTCAATTATATTTATGATTTCATCTACAACTAATACACCTTTCGCTCGAACCAGTAAAAGTGAGGGTACCCATAAATAAAAATGCATTAATCTAATATTACAATATCACGTTCTGTGGATTAAAATTTAAGTGTATGTGACGTGACCACAATGTTTCACTTCATGTTGAGATTATATTGAACAACCATAAAACATTAAAAACACAATTTCTATGCAATTGTTATTTAGAACTATAATTATTATTGCCTACTGTAACACTGTAACTTCAATATAATACAAACAAACGAGTAGTCGTTCGAGTAATATTCTTTGAGTCTAAAAGGCACGAAATAATTACAGAAGTGAAAAAAAATATGGCCTCCGGCGGCTGGGGCTGGGCCCCAGACCCCTTTCAGTCCGCTCACCTCACTTTTCCCTGATTAACCCCCCCCCCCCACAAATAATTCCTAGTTACGCCACTGGGTGTAACTGAAAGTCTTCAATGGGGATTGTTGTGGTTGTTATCAATTGGTATTGGATACTTTCCCAAACAAATGTACAAAATAAAATTATACATACAAGCTATAACTAAAGTGCATTCGAATATAATTTTGTTACTATATTATGCCACGAAAAATTATAATACTATAATATAAAGGTGTATAAAAACGGTTCAATGTTCTGTCTGATGTACGTACAGTCGTTCACATGCATAAATCAAGAGTATGACGGAAACCTTCTCTGCTCTGGCATTTATTCTTTACCTGCCTACTCTCACTCCAATCTTCGTCTCATTACCACCACCCGTCCAGGAATTACCAGAACAGTTCTTGTTTAAATATAATGTTCCGTATCCCGGCTCAAGCAGTTGGAACGAGAACAATCATGGTTTTTCGGAACATTATTTCAACCGACATTTAGGATAATGAAATGATTTTGCTTGCATTATATTACGTTTTATTGAAGACGGAGAAAATTGTACATATATTACACGTAAATGCCACATTGCTTTGTTCAATAGAGCTTGGTTCTGCTGTATTAGTAGGTGGTACAACGGTACGTACTATGCAGCTAGGGCCCAGTAAAACTAACAATAGCATACATTTTGTGCCTTTACTTGTCCAAAATGTACAAAAAAGGAAGTGTTAAACATCCTTACGCATGCTGATGGTCAGGTCACTCAATACACTTCCTTTGGGTAATGGTATTGTATATCATGAATTGCATAACTGCATAACTGCATAACTATAATAAATGTAATAAAAAGAGAGTTTTTTTTTTAATTTCCCAGGGTAACGTGCGTTCAGGGATCGGGACACTGGGGGGGGGGGGGGGGGTATATATATATATATATAAATATATTCCTACAAATACGTATTCATTATTATTATTATTATTATTATTATTATTATTATGCTTGTTTTGTACAATTCGATTTTGCATTTTTAGAAACTACAATTTTTCAACTTTTTCTAACGGTTAGCTACATGAATAAATTGTATATTCTACGGTAAAAAATAAGCTATTCACGTAATGCCACTACGGTGATTCTGGTAATCAAACTCTAAATGTATTAACATTTGATCAGCGAACAGAAAACGAAGGCCTATATGCTTTCGATACAAGATGGCCGTTAACACGTGTCAACGACATGACATGTGTGCTACAGGACCCTTATTCTATAACTCCACCGAAACGGATTCGGTCGGAAATTACAACAATTTTGGCCGAAATGGAAACAATTGCAGTTCCACAACAATATAACTGACACAATAATTTCCAATTCGTATTGTTATTATTTCTCAATTGTTTCCATTTCGGCCCGAATCCATTTCGGGAGTTTTATAGAATAGGGGTCCAGCCACCTCAATAGGAGTGAACGAGACATTTTTTCAGTATCTCAATCCCCTATTCTCTAGTAATAGCAAACCAATGTTGAATTGTTTATTCCAGTTTCCAATGCAGAAGGTACAGGGTTCGATTCCCGGTTCGGACTGTTTTTTTTCTTTTTTACTTTGGAACTTAACTTGAATCCATCTGTATGGCACCGTTGCACATGTAAACGGTACCTTTGGAGCCGTCATAGCAACGGAGCACATGATAAATTGTATAAATGTCCCCTACTGAAAATCAGTTCTTGTAATTGAGTGGGTAGACTATGAATACAACATATATATTTATTCAATTATGAAAGATGTACTTGAAGCATAGGTCATATGACGTCTTTCGAATCTGAAGAACAGTAATGTATGTCAATAAAACGGTAACAGTGTTTATTACGAAAAATGATAAATTGTGGCTAGTGGTGGCGTTCTCGAACTACATGTGGATTCGATCTCCTTTCCCGCAACCACCATTGTAACTATGCTTGGAGGTTTGCCGTATACCCTATACTCGAACGCATTGGGGGTGTAACTCGAGAAGGGATAACCCCAAATCATCTTAAGCGATTTAACGTTACCAAATTAGTTCAAATAATCTCTCTAATTCTCCCCCAATTACTCTCGCAAGTACAATCAGTTTTTTATGTAAAGCTTAGAGCAGACATGTTATTGTAATAAAACCAGGGAAGGTTGTAAAAAGTGCCAAGTTAAACCTCAACAGTAAAGATCATATTATAATATCACATTGTTTTAAAGTATATTTTTATTTGTCTCATATTTGTGTGCGACACTGCGACACGTAAACGTAGCAACGAGGCACATAATAAATTTAGTATAATGTCCCCCACTGAAAATCAGTTGAGTGGGTACACAATAAATACAAATTTATTTATTTCTTTTTATTACCTCTCAAGTCAAAAGTATTTCTTCTGAGGTTTCGTGCAAATAAGCGTTCACGCTAAGATGTTTTCATCAATTGAGCTCACGGACTTTATTAACAATGACACGTTGTTTTTTATTAGAGGATGCTGGGCCCGATTCCCGTAACCGGAAATTCTCAAATTGGCGAGATTTTCTTAAAGTAGTGATAAGGTGAATTCTGGGTTTGTATTCTACAAGCAGCCCTCGGACATAGTGGAACCCGTTTTAGAAACACAACCTGAGACCCTACAAGCTCGCGGGCTAGTTACTTCTTGAAGTAGCATAATTCTTTATTTTGAAGATATGACTTCGTTACTTAAAACACTACACACTGACTTAGGTTGGAATTCATAGTCGGCCCCTACACCTAGGGGCACCCATTGTTGCTATAGATTTGTTTTGTTTATGGGAAATAACATGCAAACAATTGTTACCTTGGTAACAATGGGCGCCCCTAGGTGTAGGGGCCGACTATGAATTCCAACCTTAGTTCCGCTAGAATAAATTTACCTAATTCCGAATTCGTATAATTTAACAATGGTTAATTAGAGAAACGTAGGCGGAGTGAATCTCTCAATTCAACTCAAACGGCGCTTTCCGTTTCATTTTGTGCGCTCATCTGTCAACGCGGTTCTCATGCGGCGTTTTCCTAGTTAGTAATAACAAGGATTTTTTCTTGCACAAATTGTGTTTTCTTTTCGAATCTTTCTTTTCAATTTTACCGCCGTCATAAAACGGCCGCCAGATTCGCCCGTGTTGGCGCGAGTAACGCACTCTATCGCAGACTTTCTTTCTTTTCAATTTTACCGCCGTCATAAAACGGCCGCCAGATTCGCCCGTGTTGGCGCGAGTAACGCACTCTATCGCAGACTTAGGACACTGTCTAGTGTCTACGAGCGCGAGCCAGGCGGCCATGCAAGCTACCGGAATAACGCCCACATGGAACAACACCCACATGGAACAAGGCCCACATGGAATAACGCCCACATGGAACAAGGCCCACATTTTACGATCCCGAAGCTTGCATTGCCGTTGACCTTCATAATGCAAATAAGGTGTGAGTAACGACTATCAAAACCAATATGAAACATTTGGCAACGCAGCATCGCTCGGGAAGCTTCGGGATCGTAAAATGTGGGCCTTGTTCCATGTGGGCGTTATTCCATGTGGGCCCTGTTCCATGTGGGCGTTGTTCCTTGTGGGCGTTATTCCGCGTCCCCCTACAAACTATATTGGTCTCCAACAACCGTGCAAAAAATACCTTACTATCTCCACTGTATCAACAATTAAACGCAATTGTTAGTTTTAACTATTAACTTTAGTGATCCACAAATTCTGTACTTGATGTTTATTTAGATTTTAGGTTATTCCTTTCGATGACAAAATAATCGGAGGTCATTTGTTTTTGCAAGCTATGCATCAACCCTTCTTGCTGTTTGGAAAACGTGATTGAAGTTTACAACCTCGTACAAAGAGAGCAATGAACCAGCACCGCTGTGGTAGTTGATATGGAAAATACTGTACAACATAACATACAAGAAGTTATATTTAATATTTAAATCAGTCGTAGTCGATGTTTCAGTGTGCTTAGATGAGGTGAGGTGTCCCAGCATTAAAATACAAACAGGCAAAGTTATAGCATTACACATTTAAAATACAGTTAATTAGATTTCAGATCGAGTCAAACTAGGCGAAACCTTCCACTCATAAAAGTGTTACAGTTTCATTATTTTTTATTACAACTCGATGTAGGTGTGCATTTTTTTGTTTCACCTCGCCCTTTTTATACCATAAATGGTAACAGCGTTTGTAACATGACTAACTAACCCTCATTTAACATGTTTACAGCAACATTAACCTTGTTGTTCCGAGCATAACCCTTAAAAACTTGCGTGCGTGGATTGGATTCGGATTGTAACATGTTTAGTGCAGCACAAGTCTAGTGTGATAATGTTCATTAGCGTTGCTATTCTAGTCTACAGCGCCATTCTTGATACACCGCAGACTTTAAAGATTTAAGTTGTAAAGTTGGATAAACCGTTAATATGTTTTATCGCCTCATAGTCACATTGTTACAAATGCAAGAAGAACTGCAGTTGTGTTGAAATTGTTGAAATTACTAAAGGCTGGTCCACACAGATTTTGAAGACATAATGCATAAGGTTTTAAGACGTTGTTTTAAAAACAACAATGAAAACAACGTCTTAAAACTAAAACTTTGTGTGAACGCCAGTATGTGTTTCCTATGATCCAACTTTACGACTACGCGTTAAACCTTAAATCGTATGTCTTAAGAATCTGTGTGGACCAGCCCTAACTCAGTTGTGCCTTGTGTATGTGTATAATATGCGAGTATGACCACATAATGAAGTTGTGGTTCAATGACAACAGCATAGATTCAGCCCCAGTAGTGTGACCTCATTTGCCAGTCGGTGGATAGTTGATCTGTAATTAGTAATTAGTAATAAATAATTGGACGAATAAAATATTGACCTACCCTGCAGAACCCCCAATTTATGACGGTTAAAATTACTTTAAAATGTCTTAAAACTGTCAAAAAGTAAACTAAAGTAATTAAATAACGTTTGTAATGTATTGTTGCGCAACACACCTAATTAACAATAAGTTAGTACTAAAACTATAAAACTATAATAACGATGAAAATGTTAGACTGGGAAGTTCGGAGGACGGTGGGACTATAATCCGAAATTCCTCCCCCCCCCCCCCCCCCCCCCCCCCAAAGTCCTACCAAGTCCAAATTTATATTTTTACATTATAATAGTTTTGTACACGCTACAATGTAAAGTCCCTTGAACCTGTGAAGGTAAGCTGCAACATTTCGTGCTCTGTTTTCAGACCCCATTTTACTCCGACTTACTCCCCCCCCCCCCCCCCCCCCCCCCGAGTATCCTAATTGGGTGCGAGATAGTCTTGAGCGAATCATTTTAGTGGGGTGACAACACACCCAAGGAATTTCCTTCTAGCACGGTGTAGATGTGACTTATGATGAGTGATTCTGTTTATGCATAGCCTGGCTGATCTGTAAGTGGCATTCTACTGCGCTAAGAGTCCCCTAAGGATGAAACGTGAAGCAAATTAAGTTTTAAATTAGAATCAGTGGTCATCAGGGGTTCCCGTTGTCCGTCTATGTATACCCTGTCTTGGAGGCTATCGTGCTGCGGTCTCTTTTATTTTGTATATGTTTTGTTTTACAACCTGTAGCTTCGTTTATTACGCGTGTTGGGGTGTCTATATAATATAAACAAATTTAATATCGAAATTGTGGGTAGACACCATCTAGATATAAAGGGCCTACAGAACGAACAAATGTGCACGATTCATTACCTTTGGATAAAATCTGATACTAAAATAATATCTCAATAATCAGATTGAATCCAAACGTAATGAATGTTGCACATATTTTTTCCATTATGTGTGGACTCATAAAACATCTCCATTCAGTAACTTCGATTTCATTAAGTTTTTAGAAAAATACGAACAAAAAACCTATTCCATTCTCATGCTTTCTGAGTTTTGACTTCCGCGAACATACCTAAATTGCAATTTGTTCTACATTATAATATATATTTTCTGTTTCTTATTATTTATTGATCTAAAGCAAGTTCTAAATAACAGTTGTATTATATATAATCAAGAAAACATATAAATATATATATATATATATATATATTGTTAAAATTGTAAATACCACGGGTTGTTGCGTCACGTTATTTACAATTTTAACAATATTAATAGTCACGAAAGTCTAAGTTCAGTAATATATATATATATATATAGTGTAAATTATAATAATACAGTGAAGCATTAAAAGACGGAAACATAGTAGAACAGGTAGGCTAAAACGTTTTATAAAACCTAGTAGTTGGACTATACACTGTTCCTTGTCAAGATCAAACAATTAAAAACGCAATATTTCGAGCCCTAATCAGAGCTCTTCGACGGGCGAAATCACACTAACTCGCAACCTGACAGCTGACACTGACAGTCCAACTACTAGGTTTTATATATCAGTGAACCATATCGCTCAGTTATTCTCGTTGCATCTGTACGAAGCTTCCGGGACCGGTGTAAAGTGGAATGCGCATCACTGACCGCTCAGCCGTAGGGAGGACCCTGGTTGGCTGAGATAAGTTACGAGCGATGCGCACTGAACAGCCTTTTCGTGGTACCAGACATCAGAAAGATCTCACGCCTGCATGCATATATATATGGTCCAAGCTCACGCAGGCTCACCACTACATAGACCGGTACACTCCACGCTCACAGTTGGTCAATCAACTGATTTATACTTGTTTAGATTTATGGCGTACTTTAAAAGGCAATAATCTTCTAATATGAGCTGCGCAAGTGTGGCCCTGCCTGGCGATCTAACCAGAGTTTACACGCTAACCTTTCAGATTTCAGCAGGAAGTCATTTTCAGTTAGTAAACCAGTTACCAACTATTTGATTAGAGTTTGAAATGTATTACAAATCTATTGTGTGTTACATTCACAGCTAAATTATTGTGTATTAGACTAGAGGAAAACTATAAAAGGAATGTTATTTGTGCCATATCTGCTTCATGTTACATCCGTAGCTTAAAATGCAAGTTTAAAACACTTTTTATTTAATGGAAGTAATACCAAATATCCGGGTGTTGTGGATTTTCTTCATTATAGAATGTTTCCATTTCTAAAATAATAGTCTTGCTTGAGTTGACAGATCCAGGTAGAACTATAAAATAACACTTAATTCTATCAAGCAATCAGTTTCTGTGAATTTCTGTGAATAACATTTCATTAGAACCATTTGAATATTTGTACAATCGTAACTTTACGTCCAAAGAATTTAGTAGGTTAAAAGAATGCCATCAAGTTGTTCGGTGTGGACTCTTATACTGGTTCTGTCTGTTTTAACTTTATGACCAAAATGTTTTTACAGATTTTTGACGAGCTTTGTGTTATCAAACTTAACGCATGAAATCCTTACACAGTTATGACACAATATTCTCATCCACCAAACAATGATGGCTAGGCTGAAAATACCCTTATGAAAAATAACTACAGTAAACTACAAAAAAAAACTACGAAAAATAGCTGTAGTTATTTGAATTAGTAAATTCGGACCTTTTTTCAAGAAAACTTCTTACAATAACTACTAAAATTAACTACTTGCAAAAACTTTGAAAATGATTAATCTGTAAAAACTACTAGCATTAACTACGGGCTATAACTATCGACAATAACTACGAGCCATAACTATGGGCTATAACTACGGAAAATAACTACGACCTATAACTATGGAAAATAACTATTGAAAATAACTACGATCTAGAGCTGTGGAAAATAACTATTGAAAATAACTACCGGCTTTAACTATGGAAAATGACAGCGGGTTATGAAATAACTACCGGCTTTAACTACGGAAAATTACTGCAGACTAGAACTATGGAAATTAACTATAAGGAATAACTACGGGCTTGAACTAGGGGCTGCGGGAGAAACGCAATTAAGGCTACATTTTTAACAAGAGACATGCATGCATACCAGTACTGACACTAGGAGGTTTGTACATTAGTTTGGATCCGAGTATGTATATCTACCCTACAAATTAACTGTAGAAAATAACTACAGGAGACACATGATAGCCATGCATGGGAACTTTAGCTATATGGACTACAAGGGAATGTGGTGGGATGTTTAAAACATAAATTAATGACTAAATGTTAAGAATGTTTACATTACCTTATTAAGCTCGCTTTCTTGTGTGGAACATTTGCAATTGTTATAAAACCAGTAAATCGTCCTTGAATTAAAAAAGATAATACCGCGCTATATATGCAATATGGGCTCGCGATTATTCAATATTCATAGAATCCCCACAGCAGCCACGATTGCGACACATTTGATGTAAACCAATCTTAGATCATAAACGAATATAATATTTAAATGTACTAAAAAACCATAATTTATACCATTTAGGCATAGGCCCTAAGTGGCACACAAATCACAAATTATAACACATACAAATTTTATTTAAAAAAGGGGCTTAATTTGAAAAAAGTATTTGTGTTATCACAACAGGCTTCAACACGTTTCTCCATGGCAACGTCAAAGTTTGAACACAAATGTGGCTGCCACGTGCACAGATGACATACATGCAATCTATGAATTTAGGTATCGGGAATTGGTTATACACATTACAAAATTAAAACAAAAACAGATGGGAGCTTATTAACTTGACTATAATTGCAGAATACAATATAAGCATATCTACATCCACTACAGTAGTGTAGTACAAAATGCACATGCCTCAATATCATTTTTAGAAATGTAAAAAATACATATAGGCCTACCATGAAAAATGCTACCCATATATAGTTCAGATAATATGAACTCCAATATCAATCTAGTTCAAATATATAACAAGAATGTATATAAAACAAGAATGTATATAAAACAAGAATGTATATAAAACATTAGGGCTGGGCGCGAGCAGGCATATTTTAAGTTGAGCAAGATTTGGCAACTGTGCTTGAATTTCGAGCGAAATTCAAGATCGAGCCCACATAGCAAATCTTCCTTCAGTACTTACAAAAAATGGAATTTAAGTAAGATTGTTTTATATTTATACCCGGGATTAATTTGTAGAATATTCGCCAAACACGAACGATATTCACATTTACTAAGTTAAGTTTATGGTATTTATAATAGTCAAGTAAATTCTAAGGTCATTATCTCAATTTTCGAGACTTGCTGAGCCTTATAAAACATAATAAAATGTAAAACAACTACAAAAACAAACTCAGGTAAACTGGTAAAAATTATAAAAATGAAAAATTATAGTTAAAATATAAAACAATGAATACTACATATATACATAACTAAAAAAAAATAATATGCCTACTACTACTCAATGAATGTTGAAAAATTACTTGTGTACTTGTTGTAGTAGGCATATATACAAATAAAATATATTTGAGGGCTTGAGGGGAGGGTGTGATTTATCTTGAATGAAGAAGTGCCAGTTGTAAAATTTATTTAGCATACATTGTAACATTTTGCATAATTTGTGCATAAAGTTTCATATTATTATCTCATATCATCAAGCATTGACTATAATCCCATTGGAAAATTGTGTAGGCCTAATTAAAATGTGGAATAAAAAAATTTAAAACAATGTCATATATATAGGCGTCGTTTTAACCGGAACCTTTTAACATTAACTGCCAGCCCACATCTTCAATTACAAATACAAAATGCTGCCAACCGTAACTTTATATTATGCTTGTTTATAAATAAATACAAACTAATAACGATGTTAATTCTTTCATATCGAAGTAGTGTTACTAAACGTGGCAATGCTCCCCGAAACATTCAAACGAGATATTGAATCACTACACCTCCCCCCCTCCCCACTTACAAACAAGATTGAGGCCATCATTAAAAGCTTATCTTAAACAAATACTAAAATTAATAGCGAGTACAATTTTACTGCTTTGTCTCACCCTCAAAAAGAAAGAAAAAAAGAAAAATGGAGAAAAATAACAAAAGAGAAACGTTGAATTTACAAAAGCTGCATTGTGAGTGACAACCAAGCAAGTGGCTAGTTTGCTGCAGCAGTGGCAACGTAGCAAAACTGGCGACTGACTTGAGCAAGTCAACATTGTTGTGTGCGGTACGCGCAACTTGCCCATAGTTTATCACGTTTCGATGACAAAAACATAGAGGCCGTTATTGGTTATATAGGTTAGAAAACCCAAAGATAATGTGGGCTACCATGTTTTGAGGTATTAATTCAAAACGAGGGCAAAACAGTGTACTATGGAATCCAGGAAATCTTCAATGTACAAACAACAACATAAATAAAATGCAAATAGCAGAGCTCAAAAGTAAAGGGTTCGTTGCTTGGCACGCGCCTGTCGCATCTCCAAAAGTGTAACAGTAAACCTCTGGCGCCGGATCGTAGTAGCGTTTAGCGGCTCGACGTAACTGTTACGTCCTGTGCATCGCTTATGCAATATCGTACTACTAGCGCCATCCATGTGACACTTTATGAACTTTTTCTTCATGCGCCGTACTACATTCTGAACTACTTATTTTCAACGAATTTTTTCGATAAATACCGAATGAATCCCGAATAACAACTACCCGTTTGGGATGTGTACTTGTTTTTTTTAAAAGAATTTAAAAAACCTGCATGAAAAAAACTACTATAAACAATTAGATATGTACGAGTACTGGTAGTGCTTCTTGGTTTGAGTCGACATGAGTGTCGAGTTGAGATGTAGGCCTAGGCTTAATAGACTTTAATCTTATTTATGTATATAGGCCCGATCTTCTTGGTACGATGATGACAACAGCACGGAATTACAGTAATTTTTAAGAACAGTAAGCGTAAGCCTACTGAAGACTCAGACAGAAGACTGAAGACTCCACTTGACAATTTAGTGTATTTCCCTAGTATTTTATATCGCTAGCTCAATTATTTTAATTCCGTAGGCCTAACACTTGCTACCCGCCAGTAATCAAACAAAGTTCTTCTGCGGTTCAAAAATTAAAAAAACAAATTTAAGCTTGTTATATAAACGGTTACATGGCATTCAAACCCCAGCAACACAAATTCTTAGCTGGTATCACCACTGTACTATTTACGCCTATCAGGGCTACCAATAGAAAGGTGACAGCAGGACATGCCCAAGCACAATTAGCAGCATTGAGATCACAATCGGAATCGGTAAGCCTAAATTGTAAAATAGTCACTTCTGACTTGGCTATGGTACCGGACTACCGGTACTGCAAACAAGTTACACAGGTGTACATAAAGAACTTTTCACGTTGCAATTAGGCAAGTTAGTTGTAAGGCCTAAATGTTTTATATTGTCTACAATTGCGATGCAAATGAAACCGATAGCATTAATTATCCACGATCATCACAGTCTCAGGCCGCGTTAATACACAGGCTATGATGGGACACAGGTGGGAAGTTCTAGGCCTACGTACCAGTGGTAACTAGTCCTGTTTTCTACTGCCGGATTCACACAACATCGCAAGGATTATGGTTTAGTTATAAGCTGAGTTGGGAGATAGGGATCGGAAACGGGTAATGGTTTACCCAAACTCGTCATTGCAATTGCAATAGTCATAGTCACAAGCGAGTTGAAAAATGTTCAACTCTCTTATTGCTAAACCATAATCCATGTGACGGACCAATCGGGCATTGAAACATCACTTACTTATAACTAGCCAATGAGATGCCATCGACCACGAATCGATGCAACAGAGCTGAAAGCTTATTGCAATACCATTATGACTATTTCAAAACCTTGTGACTTTGTATGAATCTGGCTTACTGCGACTACCCCCCTAATTGCAATCTTGATGTCAACATTGCTCTGGCCTTGGCATTAGGATACTTCCCTGCAAAGGCTGGGACCAGAGAGTCTATTTCGTAAGTTAACTCTAGTGACAACTACGTAGGCCTAAATATAATAACGCATGCTACAACTTGTCGATCGAGGGTGACAACTTATTAAATTGAACCCTAGGGCACACATTTGATAATCTAGCACGTAATAATACTAGGCCTACCGCGCCACGCATGACTAATTCTATTTATCAAGTTGCCACTGTCGATACAACTTGTTTTTTGAGTTAGTATACAGGCCCCCAACGCTAGGCCTAACAAATATTATGTCTATAGTCCTAAGCCTAGGGTAGGCCCAAGCTGTTGGGTTTGTAATAGGGAACAAACCCAATGCCCTAGCCTAGGCCTACATATTATAAACAGCTCTAGACTATCATTTAAGCAAAGGTTAGGATCAGGCCTTGCAAGATTAGGCCTATGGCCTATGCCTACCCCCTAGTCTATAAGGCTATTCCTAAGCCTAGTAGGCCCTAGGCCTAGCCATTACCCAATGCCTTAGCCTACATTTAGATTATTTGCATTAAGTAGGCCTACATTAAATAGAGGCATTGCCGCATTGGCTTTGAAGTAGGCCTAGCCAAGGCCTAATGATTGAGGTTATGAAGCAAGCCCACATTGTCCAACCTTTTCAACTAACCTATCCTACTTGTTGCATTTGTGGCCGACACTAGCGTAGTATAATAATTACGTGTTTGATTTTATTCAAATCAATTTGATGTTGAAAGACGAACGGTAGACGAAGGAAAATGCCAACTGCAACAAGCGTCTTGACAGGTTTGAATGAACCAACGGATGAATAAACGCGGCAATGCCAACTTCACGAAAACAAAATGATAATGTAAGATGTTGTTTCTCAGTTGTTTTATCACAGTAGGACCGTAGGAAAAGACAACTATGTTATTAAAACCAGTATTTAAGAAGGTATATCAGTAAATTTATAAGGTAGTTGAAAAATTTACCTGAGAAATCAAAGTTTAGAAACATCTCCCCCAGTCGTACGCCGCGCCATCACGTTGGCCAATCTGGTAATTTTAAATGCAATCTTCGCGAATGTCACTTTTATGAAGAAACAAATTAAATGATTGATAATTTGGTGTTTAACGACGTACTCTACAGTTTAGATGATATGATTTGCTCTGAATCATATCCATTATGCATCGCGATCGCGGGAGTCGTCGTAGAATCCAGTCCAGCAAAGGAGGGCTGAGGTTGACAGAAGTGTGCCGGGTTTTGGTTTGGGGGGGGGGGGGGAGACTCGGTTATCCTACTTGCCCAGGGAACAGCCAACTAAAAAATGTATTTACTTTAATATTTTAATTTAGATGCGAACAATACGTAACTTCATAATTTCATAAATAAATTAAATGTCTAATTAAATTATTAATTTTAGTAGGGCCTATAATCATTTCTAAATAAATAAACACAAAAACAAAATAAATAAATATAAATAATGCCTTTAGTTTTAACCGTACCGGTATTAATTTACATTTATTTATTATTTGTTTATTAATTAAACATTTTAAATTAATAATTAAATCAAAATGTTTAAATTATATTCATGCAATGCAGCGTTACAAGTTTACAGAGTGTCAATTGATAACCCCGACCGCTTACTTAGTTTATCAAGTGACCCGAACAACTGACACATTATAATCAGTTGATGTCGAATTATATCAATTGGTATTAACTGACATCATTTGAGTGCAAGCTGTTCCTACCAACTGATTCCAACGCCAATTGACAATACCTATTGATATATTTCTACATCAACTGGCACAAACAGACAGTACCAATTGACATCAATTGACATCAGCTTAATCAACTGGTACCAAGAGGTAGTACCAATTGACATCAATTGACATCAACTGATATCAATTCAGATCAGTTGATTTTCATCCAAATACCAATTGGTCACCAACTGAAATTTTTACCAGGGTTTGAACTGTTCGAAGTTATGAGTCGGAGTTATTTGAACACACAACGGACATTTGGTAGTTATCAAGAACAACTATGACAATTGCTATAGTTTGCTTTTTAACTACGAAAATGTTGTAGTTATTTTTTAAAACCACTAAAAAATTCGTAGTTATGTAAACAACTTTAAAATATTAGAAGTAATTTAAAAAAACTTTGAATTGGCCAGAGTTATTTGAAATAACTACCACTTCAACTAAAGTTATTTTTAAAAACTACAAAAACGTTGTAGTTATCTGGCAAAACTATGAAATTGTTCCAACTTTAAGAAAAAACTACGAAAATGATGTAGTTATTTTAAAAAAACTACACATATCGGTAGTTCATTTTCATAAGGGTATAACCCAAACATTATACAAATTTGGAAAATATGTTTTCGTTTTATAAAGAGTGTCATTCTTGATTATTGTTTGTAATTTTATCTTGTAATTGAATTAAAACACAAGAAATACTTACAGTTAAACTTAGTTAATAGCAAACATATTAATACATAATTATACTGATTCATTACTTCAACAGATGCACTATACAACTTTTTCGCCCTTATATATAATTTCACTACAAATTAACAGAATTGCCACCCGGTAAAATCTCATAAACTTTACAGACCGTACTTTCAACCACTCTTATACTCTAAAATCAGTTTAAGTAACTGACCAATACCACAAAATATAAAAATCCTTACTACTTTTAATAGCCAATACACTACAAAGTGTTATAATTTAGTTATTCATAGTGATATTTTTGAACAATATCAAAATATTTCCGTGCATTATAAGTTGAACCATATAATTTCTAGAATGACTTTACAACTATAAGGAAACCTTTTCACGACCGTCAATCAAGATTCACGACTCAACGTTAGAATTTGCATTTTTATTCACATGTTCCATAGGAACAATAACATCAAATTTTAATTGTTAGACCATAAAGTAAATTATTTATACTTAAAACATGAACTTATAACCCGTTGGGTCATCTTGAGGTTATCAAAATAATATAATAGTAGGTAATTTGAAACTCATAAATATATAATTGCAGGTAATTTACATGAAGTTTTTAAAACAAGAGCAATTTGGCTCTAGAGTTCATCGACTTATGCTCAGCACTGTACACTATCCGTTTTTAAGCGAGCGAAGCGAGCGTTCCACTTGACTCTTATGGCACTTCATTCTGTTTTTTTGTTTGTTTGTTTGTTTGTTTGTTTGTTTTTTTTTTTTTTTTTTTTTGTTTTTATGTCCGTCGATAGCGGTCGAACGGAAAGTCCGATCAACTTGAAATTTGAACCATCCACAAGCCTCGATGTGGATTGAAGGTGTATAGTTTTGAGGCAAAATCGTTCGAAAAGTTACAAAGTTACACCATAGTTACTGCAAACTATTTTTCTGAAACAAAATGGCGGCAAAATGTGAGATAGCCAGATTTTTCTACAGATTTTTCCGGTCACGAATATGTTAATGTAATGGCGATCTGATAAATATTGGCAAAGTTACACGAAAGTTACTCGAAAATATTTTTCTAAAACGCAGTAACGGCAAAATGTGAGGTGGCTATCTTATAGTAAATTTTTGTCCGGTCACGAATATACTAATGTAAACGCGATCCAATACGTATTAGAGGCAGAAATTACATTTCTATTGCTGTCAATAAGTGTTAGTAACGGTGGCGGACCGTGTTGAAAACATGACCACGAAAATTCTTAGCAACGCACATTGCACTGCATACAACAATGTCGGGAAGTATAATAGCTATAGAAAATAGAAAAAATTTTGCAATGCGCATTCTTGAATTGTTGTTAATTGTTGTTTGTATTAGCATTGAAGTCTTTTCGCCAGAAAGTTCGTAGATATTGACGCGCTCGCTTATCAACGCGTCAAACAGAGCGTTTTCCTAGTATTATTTAAAGGCACGTACACGCAATAAGGCGAGAGGGCAACCTAATCTTTTCCACGTTGGTGACAGTTATACAACTTGAAAAAGCGATCACTTGTGCCCATTGCCGTTGCATGTTCATCCACCATCATTTAGGTTAGCTCGGCAACATGTTTTGACCGTAGCAACGTGGGCATGCACAACCTAATAAACCAAAATGCGTTTCACATTTAAAATGACGATAAATAAAATACAGACAAAATATTTATGTGCAGGTCTGTTCTCGATTGCGAATTGACTCCCACAAAGATCGACACTTCTCCAGCAGACACGGCTAACACGTTATACAGGAGTAGGCCACCATCTTCATGTCGAGCTAAGTTATTTTATTGGTTCGGAGATTCACGGCATCCCAAAACGTGAAACCGGTTGGAATGGTAGCACCAACTTGGTCAATATGGAAAATACCTTCTAAGCGAGTGAAAGAGGGGATGTCAGAGGTCGCATCATAAAGTATACACACAAGAGTGATGGCGGCTGGAGAGGCCAGCCTCGTGTGTACCCAGTGGGCCAGTCGGGCTAAACGCCCGGTAAGACCGGAGAGGACAGGCTGTACTGTGCTTAAAAATAAGCCTGACTAAACACCCGGTAAGACCTGAGAAAACGGAGGTCATGAGTTTAGTGTGCAAGCCTGACTAAATGCCCGGTAACTCCTGAGCGTACCGACTGTCACGCGCCTAGTGGCAACTGTCACACTCATCACCCGGTAAGCCCTGAGCGTACCGACTGTCACGCTCCTGGCGGTAACTGTCACTCCCACCACTCGGTAAGCCTTGAGCATACCGACTGTCACGCTCCTGGCGGTAACTGTCACTCCCACCACCCGGTAAGCCCTAAGGACAGACTGTCACGCGCCTAGCGGCAACTGTCACCCCCACCACCCGGTAAGCCCTGAGCGTACCGACTGTCACGCGCCTGGCGGTAGCTGTCACCCCCACCACCCGGTAAGCCTTGAGCGTACCGACTGTCACGCTCCTGGCGGTAACTGTCACTCCCACCACCCGGTAAGCCCTAAGGACAGACTGTCACGCGCCTAGCGGCAACTGTCACCCCCACCACCCGGTAAGCCCTGAGCGTACCGACTGTCACGCGCCTGGCGGTAGCTGTCACCCCCACCACCCGGTAAGCCTTGAGCGTACCGACTGTCACGCTCCTGGCGGTAATTGTCACTCCCACCACCCGGTAAGCCCTAAGGACAGACTGTCACGCGCCTAGCGGCAACTGTCACCCCCACCACCCGGTAAGCCCTGAGCGTACCGACTGTCACGCGCCTGGCGGTAGCTGTCACCCCCACCACCCGGTAAGCCCTGAACGTACCGACTGTCACGTGCCTGGCGGTAACTGTCACTCCCACCACCCGGTAAGCCTTGAGCATACCGACTGTCACGCTCCTGGCGGTAACTGTTACTCCCACCACCCGGTAAGCCCTAAGGACAGACTGTCACGCGCCTAGCGGCAACTGTCAAACTCATCACCCGGTAAACCTTGAGCGTACCGACTGTCACGCTCCTGGCGGTAACTGTCACCCCCACCACCCGGTAAGCCTTGAGCGTACCGACTGTCACGCTCCTGGCGGTAACTGTCACTCCCACCACCCGGTAAGCCCTTAACGTACCGACTGTCACGCTCCTGGCGGTAACTGTTACCCCCACCACCCGGTAAGCCTTGAACGTACCGACTGTCACGCTCCTGGCGGTAACTGTCACCCCCACCACCCGGTAAGCCTTGAGCGTACCGACTGTCACGCTCCTGGCGGTAACTGTCACTCCCACCACCCGGTAAGTCTTGAGCGTACCGACTGTCACGCCCCTGGCAGTAACTGTCACTCCCACCACCCGGTAAGTCTTGAGCGTACCGACTGTCACGCCCCTGGCGGTAACTGTCACTCCCACCACCCGGTAAGTCTTGAGCGTACCGACTGTCACGCCCCTGGCGGTAACTTTCACTCCCACCACCCGGTAAGCCCTGAACGTACCGACTGTCACGCTCCTGGCGGTAACTGTCACCCCCACCACCCGGTAAGCCCTGAACGTACCGACTGTCACGCTCCAGGAGGTAACTGTCACTCCCACCACCCGGTAAGCCATGGAAAGACCGACTGTCATGCTCCTGGCGGCCAGACCTTGCCTCATTCAGATAGAACCAGACTTCTAAAGCCCTGTGAATCACGTCATGAGTGATGATGGTCAATGAAGATATTCCTATGAGTATGACAGATACTTGGTAAAGTCCAAAGATAATTCCCCCGCTGAGTGATGGGGTCAGTTGGTCCCATGTTGCACCACATAACAAAGCCCCATTGAATTGAATCCACCACGAGAAGAGAAGACAACAAACCGCTCTACCAGTTTTTGCAGACTTACATAATATGTTTCACAATAAGATGCAGAACAAGGTGTGTTAATCCTTCAAACTCTTTTTGTGGGTCGATTTTTTGTTGATATCAAAGTGGATCTTCAGGTCGCTGTATTTATTTATGTGTCAAGCGTCTCTTTTAATCCCCGTCTTGGTAATTAATCGGAGTGACTGGTCTGTGGTAGCTGTAGAGGGGAATCAACAATGCAGACAGCTATACCTTGTGGTAAGATATTAATCACATCTTTTATCCCTCCCCTCCCGTGGGGTTGCTCCATTAATATTGTCAGGCTGGCTTTATAAACTTCTGACACTTCGGTAGTCGACTTATAAACGTTATTAAATCCTGTCTTTATGTAATGTAACGTCTTCATTTAGCTTAATAAAGAGCGGAAGACTTCATGCTTTGTTGCGCATGCGCTGCTAGTTGTGTGACGTAGGGTCAGCTGGGTAGTGAGTTAGGTCATGGTCTCAGCTTAAGGATGTTATTGTGCTACGTGAATTATTATTCTTCTTTATAAAATAAATAGAAGTAGGCCACAATATCAACAAAAGTATCGTGTATTGTACAGAGTCATCATTGGGAAAATAAGTTTTGCTCATCGTAAAAAGGAAATACGATAAGTACAACCACGACCAAAATGATGCCTTTCCGATTTAAAACTTTCATTCATATACCTTTAGTTTTAATTTTAAAATTTAAATTATTGTAATTATAACAGGTTAATGTTACTTTCTGGAAGATTTAAATATGAGTTTTAAGTACTATTTTGTAAACAGTCCTCAGACCTTTTCGTATCGGTTTGACAATAGACAGTAGCCCTACAATCTTACATCAAATTTAGCAAAATGTACGGCGTTTATCTGATTATGCTTTAGATACATAATAAATAGATACAAGTACAAGGCAATGTATCTACAATAATGTACGATGTGTGTAGGTATAGTATACAATAGCAAAAATGTACCTATATGTACAATAAATTATCTCAATACTTTTAGATACTGATCAGTATGTGTACATATTATAATGACACAACCGGAAAGTTTGTAGTTTTTGTAAAATTGTTACTTTATACATGCACTGCAACTAAATTAAACAACAAATAATCAAATCAAAAACAAATTGTTTAGATAATATATACACACTAATTAAATTTCTATTCACAATAAGATGCTTATCACTGCACGCGTATACCCAGGGTTGGCGGTCCCAAGCTGGAACCGATACCACAGACGTAATCCTCGCAACTATTAATGGAGTATAACGTTTTATTTCTAAAGTTCAAGGATACCTAGTTTACATACTTCGATACGCGCAAGATCAATAATTATTTACGGCAGTGTTAGTGTATCATTATTAACGCACGATCTCCCAGGTTTATTTGTTTACAATCAAGCCAGCGTATTCTGTGCTCCACCGGCAATATAACTAAATGACTCATTACGCGTCGTGGTTGCATTATATCGTTACAATTACCGCATCTTCTCCACACCTCGTGGGGCAATATATCTACATTTATTGCGTGATACGAGTAGCATTGACCATTGTGTACTGTGGGGGGAAACACAATTTATTAAATTATAAACAAACAGGGTACATGTATTCTTCATAAAATTTCCTAAGTAAATAACTTTTAACATTTTTACATAAAATTAAGACAAAAGCATAAAGGTTGGAAATTCGGCAAGACAATACATGTATAACATGAGGAAAAAAGTAAAAAAAAAAAAACTCTTCGGAGTTGTGTACTGTGTGTGAATAGGAGGAGCATAGATCAAATGCCACGTCGGAAAATGTGGAGGAAGTATATTACTTGAACATGTGTCTTGTAACTAACGGTACCGCGGTGGAAAACGTAGAGTTAGTAAGTTGAGGTCATCTGACGTTGGCCAAAGATCTATTCCAGAATACCGATAGAGGTAGCTCAGCAGTAAGACGCTAGACTCTAATTCGGGAGGTCGCCGGTTCGAATCCGGCCACCGGCAGTCCTGACTGAAGGTTTCTTCCGAGGTTTTCCTCAGTCGTAAAGGCGAATGCTGGGATTGAGTCCTAATATCAGCCCTCGGACATTCCTTCCCAACTATCCAAACACCCTAATAACCTAGTTAATCACCTGAAGAGGGGCACATCAGGTAAAGCTGGTGTGCACCCTATAACGGGTATTCCTACGAAAAATTAAAAATTAAATTAAATTCCAGAATGCGGGTTCGACATAAGAGAATCCAAAATAAGAGGGGGGATTAAGGACGGGGTTCGAGGGTTTAGTGGTTAGTGGTCTTATGGGGAGTGTTTGGATCGAAAAGAGATGAAGTAGAAGAATGTGAAAATTGGAAGAGGTAAAATTATGAATGCCACGTGAGATAAATATATTAATTGTATAGATGTACGAGAGCCCTCTTTCCGAACACCGGTCACCACCTCGATAAGGGTGGTCAATATCCGCTTCCGGCAATCCACGCTTACAGAGAGTTTGAAAACAAATACATTTTTGGTTTCCATAAATCACTTAATTTTTTATCATTCACTGACTTTTGGTTCTGTGCTCGATATTATTTGAACATTGTCGAATGATACGCCAAGTCAAAATAATAAATACAAATTTAAAATCACCAATTCGAGTCAGTTTATTTAATTTTTAATCTTACATTTTTAAATCTTAATTCATTTCATAGATTATGCAGTAACGGTATCTTAACCCAAGACATTCTTTATTGTTGGCTTTTTAATATATTGCATCAGATTTCGGTTCCTCCGTAGACTACTTATAAACAAGTCACCCAAAATATATTTCTAAAATTATCCGATAACGCTCACTGGGTGGACCCCATGCCGTGCGGCTATGTGGGCTGCAAGTCGGAACGCATCGGTATGCAAGCAATTCATTCAGACCCAAAGTTAAAATAATAAAAACTATCTCGATTCAGTTCCACACCCAACTGATTCAGTGATTGCGCGACAACAATGCTGGTCTTCTTCCCACCGCCGCTGAAACGGTCGTATCTCAACGCCCTCGAACCGTTGCATTCTCGGACGCGTCCCAAAACGAAGACACACGCGGTCCGGCACGTGCAACGACCAACGGCCGACCTAGAACACCATTGGATGGGCAACATGGTTGGAAAACGCGTCTGCGATTCTCATTTCCGGTTTTTGATATTGTACCGGCCATTTTAGCCCCTATCGCTAAGCAATGACACATCAACAGTCATAACAACTAACTATGTAAACAATGTCAAAATCTAAGATGGCCGCCCACCGCCGACATCTGTGGCTATTTTAGGGCCACCCAACTTTAATCCGGCGATTTTCTGTTAATCGGAGATCAAACATGACGACCGGTAGAAGCCACCGTACATTTTGTATGTAATGTTTGTTGAAACCATGCCAACTTATCCGAGATTAGTAAATCGGCCGCTTAAAAAGCTTTGTGAATTCGGACCTCATTGGTACGTTGATTTAGCTGATTCGTCCATAACGAAGCTACTATTATAAAGTCCATGAGAATACTGGAAACCATACGGTGCACAGTTGAAATAATAGTTGTAATAAGAAGAAGTTAGATATACGTTAATGTCGTCAATTAAAATAAGTACATTAAAGCATTGGTTTGACTACTGAAATAAGATACTATAGGCAACCCAAGACTACCTTACACATGCTTTCGTCACATACGGGGTATTCCTAGCCAATTAGCGGACCGCCCGAGAGAAGCCAGCGCAAATAACGATCGCTGATTGGCTAGGAATAACCCGGATGTGACGAAAGCATGTGTAAGGTAGTCTGGGTTGCCTATAGTATCTTATTTAACTAGTCAAACCAATGCTTTAATGTACTTATTTTAATTGACGACATTAACGTATATTTAAACGTATATTTAATTATTTACGTGTCAATTTGTCGAAAACGGAAAAAGTGACGGTTGGCTAAAGTGTACAAAACATTAGATCGTGATTGTGAGGGCGGGGCCCACTCGCCTCGTCTGAGCGACCGCCACTGCTCGACTAACATGCTACTCGATACACTTGCATGTCCCAGCCCAGCCGATGTCATCTCTTCTCACCTGCACAAGCGTGAGCAGATGGAACCGATAGAAAGCCTGGGAACTGTGTTGTCTTCCTCGTGCGATGTCAGAAGTCACCGGGGTTGGTGTGGCGTGCGTTACATTGGTTGGTTACCTCAGTCAGGCAAACACCACGAGGAAATAAATGACATTTTGTGGTGGTGGTTTTCTAATTTAGTTCGCTAGGCATCGCGGAAGCCGACGCAAATATTATCGTGTTTAAATTGTAGGTGTTGCACTTGTTTGTTTGCCTTGTGCACGACCTGCTCGGCCAGGCTGACTGGCTGCGGTGAGCGATTAGAACGAGCTCATTCCGATCTGTCACGACTTGGCTGGCGAGGGGCGGTGGCAGCAGGTGACAGCCTGCACTGCCTGCACTGCCTTGCTCGACTTGCACTAGCTACACTGCTACACTGCTAGCTACACTTGGCTGGTGAGGGGCGGTGGCAGCAGGTGACAGGCTGCACTGCCTTGCTCGACTTGCACTAGCTACACTGCTACACTGCTAGCTACACTTGGCTGGTGAGGGGCGGTGGCAGCAGGTGACAGGCTGCACTGCCTTGCTCGACTTGCACTAGCTACACTGCTACACTGGGGCGGTGGCAGCAGGTGACAGGCTGCACTGCTGCACTGCCTTGCTCGACTTGCACTAGCTACACTGCTACACTGATAGCTACACTTGGCTGGCGAGGGGTGGTGGCAGCAGGTGACAGGCTGCACTGCCTTGCTCGACTTGCCTAGCTACACTGCTACACTGCTAGCTACACTTGGCTGGCGAGGGGCGGTGGCAGCAGGTGACAGGCTGCACTGCCTGACTGCCTTGCTCGACTTGCACGAGCTACACTGCTAGCTACACTTAGCTGGCGAGGGGCGGTGGCAGCAGGTGACAGGCTGCACTGCCTTGCTCGACTTGCACGAGCTACACTGCTAGCTACACTTGGCTGGCGAGGGGCGGTGGCAGCAGGTAACAGGCTGCACTGCCTTGCTCGACTTGCACGAGCTACACTGCTAGCTACACTTGGCTGGCGAGGGGCGGTGGCAGCAGCTGACAGGCTGCACTGCCTTGCTCGACTTGCACTAGCTACACTGCTAGCTACACTTGGCTGGCGAGGGGCGGTGGCAGCAGGTAACAGGCTGCACTGCCTTGCTCACCTTGCACTAGCTACACTGCTACACTGCTAGCTACACTTGGCTGGCGAGGGGCGGTGGCAACAGGTGACAGCCTGCACTGCCTTGCTCGACTTGCACTAGCTACACTGCTAGCTACACTTGGCTGGCGAGGGGCGGTGGCAGCAAGTGACAGCCTGCACTGCCTTGCTCGACTTGCACTAGCTACACTGCTACACTGCTAGCTACACTTGGCTGGCGAGGGGCGGTGGCAACAGGTGACAGCCTGCACTGCCTTGCTCGACTTGCACTAGCTACACTGCTACACTGCTAGCTACACTTAGCTGGCGAGGGGCGGTGGCAGCAGGTGACAGGCTGCACTGCCTGCACTGCCTTGCTCGACTTGCACTAGCTACACTGCTACACTGCTAGCTACACTTGGCTGGCGAGGGGCGGTGGCAGCAGGTGACAGACTGCACTGCCTTGCTCGACTTGCACTAGCTACACTGCTAGCTACACTTGGCTGCCGAGGGGCGGTGGCAGCAGGTGACAGGCTGCACTGCCTTGCTCGACTTGCACTAGCTACACTGCTACACTGCTAGCTACACTTGGTGAGGGGCGGTGGCAGCAGGTGACAGGCTACACTGCCTTGCTCGACTTGCACTAGCTACACTGCTACACTGCTACACTGCTACACTGCTACACTGCTACACTGCTACACTGCTACACTGCTACACTGCTACACTACTACACTACTAGACCGAAAGGGTGTAGAATATAGACCGACAAAGCTTAGTTCTTAGATCAACTGACAGGGTTAGTATCGACAGTAGGCTACTTACCGATTGTAGTTTGACGCACGGGCCTTATCTTGATCGACAGAGTTGAGTGACAATTAATGGTAAAAATAGACTAATAGAACTTGTAATTGACTGAGCCATGCTTAGTGTAACTACACTGACAGAACTTTGCTTTTCTGATTAGACTGTTTTTGTCTATCTATACTGATGAGTTTTACTTGGCCGACAGAGCAGTGATGAGGTTTATTCCAATTAACTGACGCTATTTAGACTGGTGAGACCTATGACCAAGAACAAGAAGATCAAGCATGTTGTAGTTCTAGGTTTACCAATAGTTTGTAGAGAGTGATGAAGATGACACCATGAAATACATTTCCAAATACCTAAGCCATATTTAACACGTTATTTCGCCACATAAGTTATTTACCTTTGTTGAGAAATAGATTTGCATATTTTAATAAAAGTAGCAACAAGATTAACTGTTTTGTAGATGTGTTTGCTGAAATGTTATGGTGAATGCAAACAACTTTTTAAACTTACTCTTATTGTGCATGAACAATTGTATATTTTTGTCTACATTTTTTTTATGGAAGCAGAACATTTCAAGACATCAAATTCTTTAAATACAACTTCTTTCCGATACTTTTTTCACATTGAAAATCTTCCAAATGTCTCAACACTTTACGATCTAAATGTTCTTCTGGACAACCTGTGTTTAAGTGGCCTTGTGTTAGTTAAGACCTAACATAACAAGAACGTAAGTATAATATTTTTCGTTACAATGTCAAATAAAAAAAAAAAAACATTCAAAAGAATTCTTCTGCTTGCGTATCAGAAATTCTGAGAGAGAGTAGAATTTGTGTATTGAAGTAGTCAGCTGTGAGGTTTACAAACACTAAGGATCCAAGGGACGTAGGTTCAAAACCCGGATACAGTATGCCTCAATAAAAGTGGGCGAACAATAATATGCAGGTGTATTTGTATAAAATTGCTAAAATTCGGTTTAGAAAAATATTAGAAATTACATTAACTCAACAATTTTTTCTTTAATATTGGATTACGATATATTTTAAATTCACAGTTTAACTGATGGTAAAATATTATATTATCATTTATCCGACGGTGTCCGTTGTAAAATATTAAAAAGTAAGATATTTGCTATATAAAGACACGACGTTTCAGAAACTAGATTCACCTCCGAAACGTTATTGATTTGTACTGTTAAACAACAAAAAGTCTCATGAATGCAATACCATAAGAGAAGTTGTTATAAAAATCTATAAATAGTGATTATAATTACCAATATATACATTGAAAACACAATACAAAAAAAAAAGAAAATTCTATCTTTATACAAATTTGATTGAAATTAAAAAACAAAATTGGTGTTTCTAAACAAAATCGTGCAATAAAAGAGGACACTCAAGGCTGTGTCTCAAATCGATGTTTTTCGCCAGTCGACTAGCGTAGCAGACTATAACCTAACAATTAGTAACAATGGTTAAAAACAATTGGTAATTGTTGTGTTAGTTGGCAAAGTAGGCGAAGCAGACCAAATAAAAATCATCGATTAAAGATGAAGAATCAATAAAATAAGAATTTATTTTGGTAAACGTTATACGAGCACGATCTGCATTACCTTGAGGAAAGGTTATAGTAAAGGTTTAGCATATTATTATAACTCAAAAAAAGAATACCTAGGAATAATATTTTGAAACAAAATGTAATTGTTTCTATGAATACGATCATGAAGACGCTAATGACACACGAGAACAAAAACGAAAGCATTTTATTGAATTAATAACCTGCAACTTTAATGAGAAATCCATTTCGTATCGAATCCGTTGCCAGGAAAATGGTTAACATTTGAAACTTCACGGAAATGAATTCAGTACGATACTAATTAGCATTATAAACATAGGTTGGCCGTGCACTGCGTAGTAATAGGCGAGCAGTGGAGTGGGGAGGAGATAATACTCATCGTGACCTTGACTATTGCTGGCGCCACTGGGAGCATCAGTGGCGCCAGTGATGCTCCCAGTTCCCCTAATAGGCACCGAGTTTGGCCACTGAGGGAGCTAGTGAAAACGAATGAAGCGCTCTAGTGGCAATGTCACGCAACTTTCCAATGAAGCAGCGTTGTTCTTTTTACGTCGATAATGTCAAATTTTGAAAAGCGTTAAATTAAATACGGCTTTTAAAAATTTAGGGCAGATTATGAATACCATCAGTCCATCTTAAAAGGCAAGGCGCCATTTAAACCAGGACACGTTTTAGACTTACAAACTACAAAGAACACACAACAAACACAAACAAAACAAAATGAAAACACAACAACAAGAAAAAGCAAACAAAATACAAAAAACAAGATATTTCACAATAATCCGGCACTGTTTTCAACCGCGGAATGCAATCTTCACCAACAAGTTGCTAAATTTGGCCACATATAGCGCTGTATGTACTAACAAACGGTGCCTATAACCCCCACTCGTTTGTATTATTACTCTTCTCCCTATCCACTACTTACAGGGAGGGTTGCTGTATGGTTACTGTTTTAAATGGACATTCAATTCGACAAGTTACCGGTTAGATTCCGGCCACCGGCAATCCTGACTGATAGTTTTTCCGAGGTTTTCCTCAGTCAAAAGACAAATGCTGGGATTGAGTCACACTAACAGCCCTTGGGCATTCCGTCTCAACTATCCAAACACACCTTGTTATGATCCTCATTCCAGAACAGATTTAGGCAGTTGTAGCCGGTTGCAAAGTTTGGCCCCGTATTCCGTAACCCAGGCGCAACTTTACAACCGGCTACAACTGCCTAAAAAGGCCCTTGAGTGAGGGCCCTGAAGAGAGACACATCAAGGAAACGCTGATGTGCACTCTACAACAGCTATTCTTACAAAAATGAATCACATACCCAATTGTTTGACGTACTTCAGTCAAGTTTTGATTAAAAAAGTGGAAGTGGTTTGCTGACTGGGACCATTCAGTACACGGAAGATTTCTTCTAAGAGATTGAAAAGCACCCCTCCATCTGGGATACGCATATAAAAGTTATAGCAATTAATTAGTCACAAGAAATGCTTTTAAACGATTAATCGTGACGTTTTACCCTTATTCTTACAAATAAGTTTAAAATAACCGTTGTTTTTATTTTCCACCATTACTCACAACTTTTTTGCCGTCTACACCCTCATATTGTTAACGGTGTAACACTTGAATTGCGGTGTTCCACAATACTTACAGTTCGTCTCAATTCAAAATACACGCCGGCAAAATGCGAACTAAAAGGACCTGTTTCTTATTGTTGGAGACTAATGCTGTCCATCATCGCCTTTATTTGGCAAACCACTTACCTTATTTATAACATAGTAAAGACAGCTCCAAACCACATGGACCTTCGACCATGAATATTCAGGCTTAGCCCAACTCATAATGGGTTCATAAAAAAAGTACTAAAATAGCAGTTTCATTTAGTAAAGGTCATTTTTCTTGAGCAAGAGATAATTATGGCCGACCCTTTGAAAAAGGACCGAATTCTTGAGCCCCTGTCTTCGCTACTGTCAAGCGGGTGGTTTTTGTTCTTTGAATAGAAATCACTAGTGATCACTTTTTTAAAACTGTGCATCCTTCCTGGTGACAAGCTTGACGTTTACTGCCTTGCACAGTGAGCGGGAAATAAGCCTCCGTTTGAGGAGTCCTCTTTACCGGCGTGCATTTTGGATAGAGACGAACTTTAGTGACTATTTTCAGTGTTGGCCCGCGGTAGAATAGGCCCAGAGTGACTCTGCTAGTCGTAAGAGGCGACGAAAGGAGACCCGGTCCCTTTCCCCCCCCCCCCCCCCCCCCACTGCCTCACTGAATATTTCTCCTCCCACTTGGCCCTGCCCTTCCTTGCTGGACTCCCGTATGACGACCCACGCGACGTACAATGGATCTGATTCGGATGTGGCTTTATTCTTCATCATCATCTTTTTCATCTTCATCATCACCCGCTCATCGTCTCGATTAGCCATAGTTGCAAAAATATGAGACGTTAAGCCCCATTTAATCAATCATCAATCTTCAGTGTTTTGTCAACGTCTCATATAACAATGTGACGGGGATACCGGAAATCGGGTGAATCAACTGTGTTAGGTTAGGGATTTGAAGGAATGCAGTTTCACTGTACCGCGCACTGCGCTCGAGTGACTGGCTTACCGCTCTGCACGTACAAATAATCTCAGACGACAAAAAATGTTTACTTAAATTAACTTTAACATTCTGAAGGAATGCGAAGCGTGGCGCAGGCGCAGGCGCAAGAGTACGGCAGCTACCTGATAAATACAGACCCGGAGAGTGGGTAAAGTGTTTCCACAACAACCTTGTGAATGCTGACGTCATTGATGAGTGAGTCGGAGCCAATCAGAGGGTGGCTTTTTCAAATACTGAAATTTGTTTGGTCAATACCTCACTCACTATGACGTCAGCATCCACAAGGTTGCTGTGGAACGACTGTAACAATTACATTACATCATGACTGAGAAACATGTTGGAAAAATATTTAGTCAGGGTTGCCGCTGTATATAAATCGAACCCGTGACTAACGAAATAGAATATAACGTACTTTCGCTGAGGTAAAGTGGTTCCACGACAACTTTGTAAATTCTGACGTCATAGATGAGTGAGTCGGAGCCAATCAGAGGGTGGCTTTTTCAAATACTGACATTTGGTTGGCCAATGCCTGTGGAACGCGTTTGATAGGTTCTCCTTGAGCCCTTGCAATCACAGGGTGTAAATTCATTGGTACGCGCGTATAGTAGACAGAAGGATGCCCTGCAATGGTATGATAAAGTGGGTCCTGCAATGGTAGGACGCCGTTAGTACACACTCCGACTATAACACCTACATAAGCCCTGCTACGGTAGGAAGGATGAAGTGCGTTCTGCAATGGTAGAACACAAAGAGTGACTCCGTGTCAGTCAACGTAACGCATAGCGGAAAGAGTGCAGATAGTAAACGGTTAGAGAGGGGATAGGACAGAAGTAAGTGCGCCCTGCAGTGGTAGAACACAAAGAGTGACTCCGTGTCAGTCAACGCAACGCATAGCGGAAAGAGTGCAGATAGTAAACGGTTAGAGAGGGGATAGGACAGAAGTAAGTGCGCCCTGCAATGGTAGAACACAAAGAGTGACTCCGTGTCAGTCAACGCAACGCATAGCGGAAAGAGTGCAGATAGTAAACGGTTAGAGAGGGGATATGACAGAAGTAAGTGCGCCCGTCAATGGTAGAACACAAAGAGTGACTCTGTGTCAGTCAACGCAACGCATAGCGGAAAGAGTGCAGATAGTAAACGGTTAGAGAGGGGATAGGACAGAAGTAAGTGCGCCCTGCAGTGGTAGAACACAAAGAGTGACTCCGTGTCAGTCAACGCAACGCATAGCGGAAAGAGTGCAGATAGTAAACGGTTAGAGAGGGGATAGGACAGAAGTAAGTGCGCCCTGCAATGGTAGAACACAAAGAGTGACTCCGTGTCAGTCAACGCAACGCATAGCGGAAAGAGTGCAGATAGTAAACGGTTAGAGAGGGGATAGGACAGAAGTAAGTGCGCCCTGCAATGGTAGAACACAAAGAGTGACTCCGTGTCAGTCAACGCAACGCATAGCGGAAAGAGTGCAGATAGTAAACGGTTAGAGAGGGGATAGGACAGAAGTAAGTGCGCCCTGCAGTGGTAGAACACAAAGAGTGACTCCGTGTCAGTCAACGCAACGCATAGCGGAAAGAGTGCAGATAGTAAACGGTTAGAGAGGGGATAGGACAGAAGTAAGTGCGCCCGTCAATGGTAGAACACAAAGAGTGACTCTGTGTCAGTCAACGCAACGCATAGCGGAAAGAGTGCAGATAGTAAACGGTTAGAGAGGGGATAGGACAGAAGTAAGTGCGCCCGTCAATGGTAGAACACAAAGAGTGACTCCGTGTCAGTCAACGCAACGCATAGCGGAAAGAGTGCAGATAGTAAACGGTTAGAGAGGAGCCAGGACAGAAGTAAGTGCGCCCTGCAGTGGTAGAACACAAAGAGTGACTCTGTGTCAGTCAACGCAACGCATAGCGGAAAGAGTGCAGATAGTAAACGGTTAGAGAGGGGATATGACAGAAGTAAGTGCGCCCGTCAATGGTAGAACACAAAGAGTGACTCTGTGTCAGTCAACGCAACGCATAGCGGAAAGAGTGCAGATAGTAAACGGTTAGAGAGGGGATAGGACAGAAGTAAGTGCGCCCGTCAATGGTAGAACACAAAGAGTGACTCCGTGTCAGTCAATGCAACGCATAGCGGAAAGAGTGCAGATAGTAAACGGTTAGAGAGGGGATAGGACAGAAGTAAGTGCGCCCGTCAATGGTAGAACACAAAGAGTGACTCTGTGTCAGTCAACGCAACGCATAGCGGAAAGAGTGCAGATAGTAAACGGTTAGAGAGGGGAGAGGACAGAAGTAAGTGCGCCCTGCAGTGGTAGAACACAAAGAGTGACTCCGTGTCAGTCAACGCAACGCATAGCGGAAAGAGTGCAGATAGTAAACGGTTAGAGAGGGGACATGACAGAAGTAAGTGCGCCCGTCAATGGTAGAACACAAAGAGTGACTCCGTGTCAGTCAACGCAACGCATAGCGGAAAGAGTGCAGATAGTAAACGGTACGAGAGGGGCCAGGACAGAAGTAAGTGCGCCCGTCAATGGTAGAACACAAAGAGTTACTCCGTGTCAGTCAACGCAGCGCATAGCGGAAAGAGTGCAGATAGTAAACGGTTAGAGAGGGGCCAGGACAGAAGTAAGTGCGCCCGTCAATGGTAGAACACAAAGAGTGACTCCGTGTCAGTCAACGCAACGCATAGCGGAAAGAGTGCAGATAGTAAACGGTTAGAGAGGGGATATGACAGAAGTAAGTGCGCCCGTCAATGGTAGAACACAAAGAGTGACTCCGTGTCAGTCAACGCAACGCATAGCGGAAAGAGTGCAGATAGTAAACGGTTAGAGAGGGGACAGGACAGAAGTAAGTGCGCCCTGCAGTGGTAGAACACAAAGAGTGACTCCGTGTCAGTCAACGCAACGCATAGCGGAAAGAGTGCAGATAGTAAACGGTTAGAGAGGGGACAGGACAGAAGTAAGTGCGCCCTGCAGTGGTAGAACACAAAGAGTGACTCCGTGTCAGTCAACGCAACGCATAGCGGAAAGAGTGCAGATAGTAAACGGTTAGAGAGGGGATAGGACAGAAGTAAGTGCGCCCTGCAGTGGTAGAACACAAAGAGTGACTCCGTGTCAGTCAACGCAACGCATAGCGGAAAGAGTGCAGATAGTAAACGGTTAGAGAGGGGATAGGACAGAAGTAAGTGCGCCCTGCAATGGTAGAACACAAAGAGTGACTCCGTGTCAGTCAACGCAACGCATAGCGGAAAGAGTGCAGATAGTAAACGGTTAGAGAGGGGATAGGACAGAAGTAAGTGCGCCCTGCAATGGTAGAACACAAAGAGTGACTCCGTGTCAGTCAACGCAACGCATAGCGGAAAGAGTGCAGATAGTAAACGGTTAGAGAGGGGATAGGACAGAAGTAAGTGCGCCCTGCAATGGTAGAACACAAAGAGTGACTCCGTGTCAGTCAACGCAACGCATAGCGGAAAGAGTGCAGATAGTAAACGGTTAGAGAGGGGATAGGACAGAAGTAAGTGCGCCCTGCAGTGGTAGAACACAAAGAGTGACTCCGTGTCAGTCAACGCAACGCATAGCGGAAAGAGTGCAGATAGTAAACGGTTAGAGAGGGGATAGGACAGAAGTAAGTGCGCCCGTCAATGGTAGAACACAAAGAGTGACTCCGTGTCAGTCAACGCAACGCATAGCGGAAAGAGTGCAGATAGTAAACGGTTCGGTTAGAGAGGGGACGAGTAGGAAGCTTTAGAGAAGATTATCACAGACATATCTTACCTCGTCATAGTCCGCACCAATTTCATCGGTCACGACTTCTGATGTCGTGGTCGGGAGCAGAAAATTGTGTTGCCACCAGAAAATTACACACTAGACTTCAGCCTAATTATTGGACGACCTGGGAGTTGGAAAATAAGCCATTACTCAAATAGAACAAATTACCAGAGACGTGGGGGGGGGGGACAGTTCAGCACGCCTCTAACTCCGGTGGTCTCAGCCACTGGAAGAGAACATTGAAACTTTTGTTCAATGATTTATTAATTGGTATATTATTCTTTGGATGTCAATTTCAATCATGCCGGCCTGGCAGCTCTAAGATTATCGTTACGTGTTCTTATTTGTTTGCGGTTGCGCAATCTCTAGCAACCTAAGGTATGGATGGGTTCGCATCATTGTGGTAGCGGGATGGAAAAGAACGTGATTTTGTGCATTGATGTCTGTACAGTTTGAGGTATAGTATTTGAATATCCAAATATCAATTATGCTTCACTAAGGAAAACTTGATGTAATGACTAATGAGGAAACTCTTTTTATGGAACTCATTTTATAATACAGTTGGTTAGCAGATCTCGACGCCATTAAGAAATATCGGTACTAGACTGTACAATGTACAGGAAGATAAAACGCATGATGTTGTACTTCCATGAAAAGTTTGAAAAATTGAATTATATTATTCATAATGTACCTTGAAACACCAACATTCTATGATCGCTGTGGATCATATTGTCCATGGGTAGTCTGCTAAATCTTTAACTCTCTAAGTGCTCTTTAGAAGGTCAGGTTTTTACATAAATATGAATAGGAAAATGAAAATAAATATGAATAAATGAATAGGAGGGATATTAATTAAAATATCAATGAACTGCTGTGCATGAAAATAAAGAAAACGATATACTTTTAAATACAGTCTAGTGGTACTCTTTCGAAATGGTTCAGTGACACTATGTGAATATGTTTGAATTGTAAGACAATTTTTAAGACAAGATTACAAATAACGACATTCTTTTCACGATACATTTAATTTTTTCCATTAGCTTTATAAACAAACACACAAATGCAATGAAAACTGTATTATGGTTATGTTAGCGTTTTGTTTTCATACGAGATGTCAGCCTACTCAATCTAAGCTTGCTTTCAATGCAAGCACGAAATAGTAAAAATCTCGTGCTTTCTTTTCAGATACTTGACACGACTTTTATAAGTCGATTATTATCAATGTCGGTGTTTACGACAACTTTCCTTTGCGTCAGTTTTTATATTGTGATTTCGAATTACAGTAAATATCTTACATTTTACTTCAGATGCGTTGTTTCATGTTATCTATTCATTGATTTGTTTGAAACGGTTTCCAAATATTTCCTCTTTTCTGACGGGCGTTTGGTCCTTATAGTTATGTATTGCAATATTCAGATCTTGATCTGGCTTTTATCTGTTTCCAATTGATTTCAAAGGCGTGGTCTTATAGTAGTAAAATTAAATGTATCAACGTATTGAATGTATGTTGTATGTGTTTACTTAATTTGTATTTGAATCTGTCTTCAAGCCAAGTTGTAGGCTATTACAAATTATCAAAAAGATTTATTTCTGTATATTTTTATGACGGCTGTTCAAGTTTGTGGGGAAATTAGTGCACTCAATGCGTTAAAATAATCATATTTACCTATTTACTATTTCCACGACATACTACGGGACTGTTGTGAACCAGTTGGTTGTTATTTTACTATTTCACGGATTATTATTGCAACTTTTATTTCAATTGTGGATCGGCCACAATGTATAACTAAACTGTTAAAATACACATAAATATATTAATTGTATTTATATTACATTTCCTAATTCCTTTATTCTTGTCAACAACGGGCTTTCTTATTGTTGAAATTACGCCCCCCCCCCCCCCCTCCCCCCCAATCTTATCACTTGTGTTAATGCTTTTAAACAGCATTTCATTTCGTATATTATAAATTTTATTCCCATATTAACCACTCTCTTGGATATAAACCTCTTGTCTCAGAGTCTCGGAATTAGTCCAATCTAAAAGCGCGACCACCCCTAATTGCAAAAATTCATGAATGCGATGTTGCCATTATTACGACTAAAACTAAAAGCGTTATAGTCTTATTGCAAGCCATAAAACCTGAACGAATTCACGTATTACTTTTATTTTTTGTCGTTGTGCAATTGCTTTAAACGTTTTCCCCGTATGGTGTTGCTCATTAGCACCTTTACGGCTTAAGCTACGGTTGAGTAGCCGCGGTGGATTTGGCGTTTACCGCCTCTAATTCTGCTTGAGGAGGTCATCTTTGTAAATCACCCACATGCCGTCCCGATTAACCTCGTTTCAGAAACACGTGAGGCATAAAACCTGAACCACAATAATCATAATCATCATTAGAAAATATGAGATTATAGATCTGTTTTTAGGATCGCTGCTGTAGGGTAAAACTCTGTGGTAAAACGTTTGTCTGGTTGGCTCTGGAGTCTTCTTCGGCCATAAACCGCTGTGGTAGCTGTGGTTGATTAGGCGTTGAGTGGACTTGTAAACCGTGGTCGATGTAGTGCTCACTCCTACGTTGTCAAACAAATTTTGGTGATATAAATCATGCCCATACTATTCTGCAAACTCATGAAGATAAATTATACTAAAATATCAACTTATAATCTAATATTTGATTCGTGAATGTGTAGCAAGATCCAGCGATGTTGATTTCTATCACTACTAAGGCCGGTTTTTCAATCGGTTATTAACGGGGCCGTTAGCTGACGGTCCGTTATCTGCATAGGGTTTATTGGGTTACATATTACGGACCGTCAGCTAACGGTCCCGTTAACGACCGTTAACCGATTGAAAAACCGGGCCAAAGACAAATTAGAGCTGTAGGCATATTTGTGAATCCAGATTTCTATCCGGGCTCGGGTATGTCTTGGTGCATTTTTCACAGGTTATAGGTAGGAAATAGTTTTCATTCTGAAACAAATCAATGTCGACAACGAAGTACATAAGAGCGAAGGGTATCTCTACGTCTAAAACCGCAGAGAATTTTCATTTTTTAATTATATCTCAAGAATGCTACTAGAAATCGAAAATCTGATTCAACAGCGCAGTGTGTTTTGGTAAGCCCTACATACTGAATGAAATGTAATAACCATTTGCGTAGATATTTTGATTATTAAATCGATAATAAGAAATTAAATTACTTAGAAATAAAAACAATACTGACTATAATAGAGCATTCAGTAATGTAGAGCTTACCAAACCACAGTGAGGTGTTTCAGATTTTTGATTTCGAAGTCCATTAGAGATATGATTTTAAAATGCAAAATTGGGTGCGGTTCTTCACGTAGAGGTACCTTCTACGGAACCAAACAAATTCAGACCTTATTAAATGTAAACTACCTTGTATAGTTGTAGAGTCAAAGCCTCGTCATCAGCTCCGTGCCAGCTACCGAAGTCTACAATTAAACCACTTCAATCCGTCTAATTGTTCACTATAATGCGATTAGGCACCAAACCGCGGTGTAATTGTGACTAATTCCTTAGTTACAACGGAAGTAACACGTCTGATAGTTGTGTATGTTGATGATTGAGGTTAAGACAGTGAGTCATGAGAGTTGTACGCCATTGAGATCAAAGCTGCCGCGCCGAGCTAACGTTGTAACTATCCACGCGTATTCACGCAACGAGGCTAATCGAGATTATATGAGTGGGTGATTCGTGAAATATGTGCGTAAAGGCGGCCGGCGAACACACAACTGTTGCGTAGGAATTTTGTTTGTAAAGTGTAGGCCTACACACTCATCGACTTATAAATAAATAATCAAGGGCAAGGTCCGTAAATCTTCTGGTGGTTGCTCGTCGAACTCAGGTTTACCAAACCGTCGCTAGATGATGACGGACCTAGAATCAATGGTATCGCAGATATCTTCTTTATTTCGTGAGTTCCTCCATCAGCTAAACCTGGGCCGGGATTCACAAGAGGTTTTTTTTCTGGTCTTAACTCTAAGATCGGCCTAACTTTGGACCTCCTGTAAAACCAGACCTAGGTCACAAGAAGAAGTTACTTATTCCTGGTAGGAACAAGAATACAATGAGCATTGCATTAGTATGTTTTAAAGTCTGTTTCCAGATATTTTCGTGGATTCACAAGAGGTTCAAAGTTAGGCCGGTTTTAGAGATAAGACCAAAAAAAGACTTAGGACCTCTTGTGAATCCGGGCCCTGGTGCTCATCTTACTACGAAACAAATATAACTGTTTGGTGAATTGCTTCTTCATGAATTCAACTAATACGAGAAGTGATGCATTAGAATGATCTCAAGATCGTAAAGAGGATAATCTAGAAGATGTGAAAATTGTAATGGCAGTTTTTAGTTTGCAAAGCCTGCAGCCCTGCAGCCAGCATGGAGATTAGTAGTCAGATTGAGTCAGAGGTGAATAAGTGAGTGACATGATGAAGGATTGCTATTTGAGCCTTAAGGTATTGATCACCACGGTGAAACACATAAACGTGCAAAGAAGTACATCGACAAGATGGGTAAATGGGTGATATGCGTAATGATGATTGCAACAGTGAGTGCACTGCATGGCCTAAAGCAAGTCGTAAAGAAGTGAATAAGAAGACAGATAAACGGTAATAGTGCAGATCTTTAATTTGCTGAGGACGAAATATGCATAAAATATAATACAAGTCAGAAACTATCCATAAGTTATACAAAATGATAAAAACATAATCTTTGGGATGAAGTTATGTACCGCTGACATTGACTTTCAACATGTAGTTCGTCAAGAATAGACACAATAAGTTATTTTTTTTATTAAAAGGTGTGGTATGTAGACTATACTGAAGTTATGAACCGATTTTCTCTTTGTAATTCAAAATTTCTAACTTGGCTGAATAAATTATACCTAAACAATGTCAATATGTACATCAAGTAATTATGTTTACAAAATATTATAAATCACAAACATTTCTTTCCAGGGAAAGGTAATAATAATGAAACTATTCAATGTTAGTAAAATATTGTTTGCTACTTTCACTACACAGTCAACGTTTTAAACGCAGCGTTTACCGCCTTCTATTCGATGCGTATTTTAGAAAATCGCTAAAACGTGCATTGAGCATTTCTCTCAATAGAAGAAAGAATGTGTCAGGTAATGTGCGACACATTGGAATTGTGCGCATGCACCATTGTCTCCTTCCTCGCCCGGATTCTCTCTCCCCACAAGTACCCGCGCTCCTTTTTGTACCGGGTATCCGATCGCTAACCGCAAAATGAGATGAATCCACGTGGAAAATTAGCTACATTTGGATCAAAACAGAAAAAGGCAACAGAAGGAAATTACATTTCACGTACAATCACCGATTAGTTGTACAATAATTTATCTCGAGTGGAAGGGAAGCCGGCAGACGGCAGCACGATCACGACATGGCAGTGGGTTCCCTGATGTATTGCAGTAAAACAATCAGCCGCTCTCGGCCAGTTAAACTGACAGTCTGTGGTTACAACCGGGATCTATATCTCTTGCAGAAGCATCGCGAACACGGTGTTCTAGAACAATCTTCCCACTGGTTCTTCTTTGTTGTCGATGTCAATCAAGGAACAGTCTGTGACAAGTGACAACTGACAGTCTTTGGTAACAACGGGGATCTATATCTGTTGCAGAAGCATCGCGAACCTTAGTGCACGGCGTTCTAGAACAATCTTACCACTGGTTCTTTGTTGTCGATGTCAATCAAGGAACAGTCAGTGACAAGTGACAACTGACAGTCTGTGGTTACAACGGGGATCTATATCTCTTGCAGAAGCATCGCGAACCTTAGTGCAAGGCGTTCTAGAACAATCTTCCCACTGGTTCTTCTTTGTTGTCGATGTCAATCAAGGAACAGTCTGTGACAAGTGACAACTGACAGTCTGTGATTACAATGGGGATCTATATCTCTTCTTCTTAGATCTTAGATCTCTTGCAGGAGCATCGCAAACCTTAGTGCACGGCGTTCTAGAACAATCTTCCCACTGCTTCTTTGTTGTCAATCAAGGAAAATTGAAAGGAATTTTTATTGTTTGAATGTTAATTTTTTAAATGAAAGTGGAGTGATGACAAATTATTTAACAGATTGTAATATGAAAAGTACCTATGCAGATAATACCATCGTAAACTGTAAATATGATTAGCAAGGCTCAAAATAATGATTCACTAATGAAGTCGATATTTTATTCTGCTATTAAAGTGTATAATATTGTGTATATACAAAATAACTTTGCAAGTATGGGAAAGTGTCGTACCGTAGTGACTTGCCATTACCTGTAATTAGTCCACACCTAATATATAACTAGTAATTGTGCTCAGAGGAACAAGAGTACCCCTAATATAAAGCCGGACGTTGAGTCTACGTTCAAAGCCAGTACCTACAAGACCACGAAGCCAAGGAAAACAGAACCGAAAGAGAAGCTCTAAGAATGCAGCAATCAGAAATCACGTTCCTGATTGCAGAACATAGCCCAGCATTATGTTTCCAAAGTGACTGTTAATGTACACCACACGTGAATGTATGTATAGACTATCTTGTACTCGGTCGGTAGATCATGAACTGAATGCAATTACTTTCGATACAGCGTTGTTATGGATTTATGGGAACGCAAGCACGCGGTGTGTTGTGAAGCTTGGCCCATGAATTGGCCCTAGAACGCAGTCTTTGGTTGTGTGGCACATTTTCTAATTTCTCACTTTTGAAACCGGAAATCTCATGGATGTTCATGATTTTTGTAAATGAAGAATAAGTTACTAGAAATCGATTACAATGGATATGAGTTCTTTTAGTAAGTGGAAACGTTGTTATTTGAAGGTATTGATGGCTAATGCAGAATAATACTACTAGTGTCCAGGCGCGTAACAACGAGGGAGCAAAGGTGGCAATTATCCCCCCACTCTACTTTCTGACCCCCCCCACTCATCAAGTCTCAACTCTATGCGACTATTTGTGTTAAAAGTTATTGACAGTTTTTGTCAAGCCCCTTGCGTTCGCACTGTTAAACTGTTGGAGAGGAGGGGTTGGTAGATACGATACGAGCGCCAGTTTACGTTAGATCTTTTTAAATATATGTTTTTAGTTACAAAATGAAACGAATCAACTACAGTAAATGGCATGCTAAACAAACGTTTCTGCAAATGTACCAGATACTTTTCCTAATACCGAATTAATTGAAAAATGTCTCTATATATTCCTGACCCCCCCTCCCCCCCCCCCCCCCCCCACACACACTTAAATCAAAGTTGTTACGCGCCTGCTAGTGTCTTTTCTACAGAACTACCTCGCGAGTTCGATTAGAGGCCATAAACATCTTTTAGAAAACAAAAATTCAAATAAATGTAGTTACGCTCCTGCTAGTGTCTTTTCTACAGAACTACCTCGCAAGTTCGATTAGAGACCGTCAACATCTTTTAAAAAAATCTCATATAAATGTATAAAATTAAAAGAATATTATTTCGAGAGTAGAACAACAGTAAACAGGTATTTATTTATTATTTTATTTACTGCTCGTTTGAATGTATACAGTAGAATCATTTGAATGTAAATAAATTAAGTTTTGATTGTGTGTTTGATAGGTATAAATGTCGGTATAAATATGTATACATCCTGTCGTAAGACGCGGAAAAGGAGCCGTCGTCATAACACGTAGCAGTTGAGCAGTTGAGCAGTTGAGCAGTTGAGCAATAAATAATTCTGTGTGGCTCGTTGGTCATGTGGGTTTATTCCTGCAGTCAATGCAAAAGGTGCAGGGTTCGATTGCCGGTTCGCTCTTGGAGTTTGTAATTTGATAATTCGATTGATATCTATTTTTACATGTATGTATGTATGTATGTATGTTTTTACATATTTTACATATATGAAAATGGTGACATTGAAGCCGTCATGGTAATTGACGAAGCACATAATGAAATTGGTACAATGTCCTCCGCTATATGTTAATCAGTTCTTGTAACTGAATGGGTAGACGAATCGATAGATTGTTCAGTGATAGCACACGAGGCTCTAATTCGGGAGGTCACCGGTTCGATACCCAATACCGACAATCCTGACTGAAGTTTTTTCCGAGGTTTTCCTCAGTCACAAAATCAATGCTGAGATTGAGTCATAATAGCAGTCTTTGGATACTCCTTCCCAGCTGTTTCAAATGACACAGTACCAAGTTAACCACCTGAAGAAGGGCATGAATTGTCCCTGGCCAAGTTTTCTATCAAAAATTGAGTGGGTCGATAAAAAAATCTACATTTATTTTGTATTTAATTAATGTCAAGACTTGCTGGACACTCTAGGTTTAGTTCGAGGGTCACCAGTGAGTTTTAACTAGGTATGTTAGGGTGTTTGGATAGTGGGGAAGAAATTTCCGAGGGTGAATGTATAGCATTCATCTGTACACCTGAGGAAACCCTCGAAAAAGTCTTCTATCAGGATTACCGGTAACCGGAATCGAACCGGTGACCTCCCGAATTAGAGCCACGCGTCCACCACTGAGCTACCACTATAGTACAATAAGTCGCAATAAACCAACACGATTAGGAAATAATTGTACCTACTCCACATTGAGTGTCCTTCCATGTTCCGGCTGAGATGGAAATATTACGTACATGTCATTAGGAAATAACAAACCGAAACATCAGAGTGCAGTAATAAGAACGCCTGTTATTATGTCATTGCTTCCCATGGGTATATACGTTGCCTTGCCAAGGTCTTTGATGACCGACGGAGCACGCTATATAGCTAGCGATACGCCAGCGTTTCCACATCGGTACTATAATGTTTGACACTTTCGGAGAAAGCGGCTCTGTACTTATGAAATGTAGACGCCCACGCTTATGGAATCGAGATGATAGTGTTGATAACTTTGTCAACTTCGGACATAGGACTAGGCCGTAATATGTAAGAGGCCAGTTTTGTATGGCCACTGCGCCGTCCGTGGTGACTCACGCGGTTGGGGCGCAGGTCCTAAGCGACGTATAGGTTTAAGTCCCACAATATCATTTCACATATATTTTGTTATATATTGTTTATTAAAGACATATTTTGTTACATATTATTTTGTAACATCTTTCTTCATCTATCACCCCTCGTCTTGGCTCGAATAGCATGATCGCAATAATAGAAACTAAAGCAAGAATGAATAGAATGAATAATGAATAGAATGTTTGAATGAATAGAATGTTTATTGAATAATTAAGATACGTTACATACATTGTTTATTTTGGTCACAGTAGAAAAACAATCTCCTGAGGTGTGGCCATTTATAGAAGTAGATAACTTGACCCATGAGAAATTGGTATAACTTAAAATTTGTAATGAAGGATATTGTTTTTGTATCATTTGATATTCAGTAAAAATATATTAATTAATTTGAATATTAGATACAGTAGGCCTAGTATTCTACTGTCCAGTCTTACAATGTCCCAATATAACTACTTATTTGTCGAATAGCTTGTTTTCTCCATGGCAACGACCAATCAAAACTCTTAAATTCCTCCCAATTGCCACAAATAACTTCCTTATTAGGAGATTGCAAGACCGGCCCTTAGTACTTTATATGTAAAATTTCCTTTCCTTGACACATTCTTCATCTTCCAATCCAAATCAATAGAAAGAGAGAAAATAAATTGAGTATTAACAAATTGTTAGCTACAATACCAGTTGGCAACACAAACCAAACTTAAACTCAACGACCATACAACCTCTTTGCATCATGTGCCTAGAATGGGGATAACATTCACGTATTGTTTGTTGTTTTACCTAATACAGTTAATTCAAGAACATAAGTTGATGAACGTTGGTAATAGTTACATTATTTTAATATGAGGATCTACTTTTAAATAGCTGATGTGAAATTCAACTCGAAGAAAGTAAAACTTTGCCCTCAAAGTATAAGGAATAATGTATACAATACAGTTGTGAAACTCCATTGACCAGAATAACTTGCGCACGGCTGCTTCCCTTGCGATTCTAGCGCGCATAGTGGTCAAATACTTGACCTACGTTGTAAGGCTTATCTTAACCATGTTAAAAAAAAACTATCTCATGACATAGTAGTACTATTTTATCGACTCTTCACCTACCACTGTCCTAGGCCCACAGCCTGTAGGCATAGGAACCACGCGCATGTGTTTGCTGCAAGAAAATTGGTCGAGATTCCCTCCCGAATACACTCCTTCCTTATACTGTGATTTGATCCAGAAGCTCATGAAGTGTCCGATTACTTATTTTATTTGTAATTACGTAACTATTATGTTGATATGTAAATATCTCAACTGAAGTAGAAAGGAATGACTGTTGAGGTGAAGGAGATACGAATAAAGGACAACTACAAAGAGAAGAGTCAACACCACTCCATTGTCTCGATCACGATAGCGTTCTCCAATATTCGAACCCGATGGATAGATCGTTTGAAGGACGCGCCCGTACCGTATCACGCACGCGGGCGCTAATCGTGTGTGACTGACGCATGCGCGGTAGTAGCTCACGCTTCTAGACGACACGCCGATCATGCGCACTGGCGACCACCGCGCAGGAAACTCTATTGATGACGTCATAATTCATTGGGACGAGATCCAGCGCAGACCATGTGTGTGACTGACGCATGCGCGGGAGTAGCTCACGCTTCTAGACGACACGCCGATCATGCGCACTGGCGACCACCGCGCAGGAAACTCATTGATGACGTCATAATTCATTAGGACGAGATCCAGCGCAGACCATGTGTGTGACTGACGCATGCGCGGGAGTAGCTCACGCCTCTAGACGACACGCCGATCATGCGCACTGGCGACCACCGCGCAGGAAACTCATTGATGACGTCATAATTCATTAGGACGAGATCCAGCGCAGACCATGTGTGTGACTGACTGACGCATGCGCGGGAGTAGCTCACGCTTCTAGACGACACGCCGATCATGCGCACTGGCGACCACCGCGCAGGAAACTCATTGATGACGTCATAATTCATTAGGAGGAGATCCAGCGCAGACCATGTGTGTGACTGACGTATGCGCGGGAGTAGCTCACGCTTCTAGACGACACGCCGATCATGCGCACTGGCGACCACCGCGCAGGAAACTCTATTGATGACGTCATAAATCATTAGGACGAGATTTTATAAACGTCTTTCTATGGAAACATGTGTATGCGTAATGTTTGCGAGTTCGTAAGGATGTCTAAATGGCGAGAGAATCAAATACCAAAAAGCGTAGACTACAATTTTAAATTGTCACATATCACAAAATTTGGTCGTATTATAGATGTGATTAGGTAAGTCAAACACGTATCTAACATAAGAGTATTACTATTTTTTAAATGTAAAGGTTTTCTTGGCTTAGTTTTCAGTTATTATAGCTATTATGTAGAACGTCAGATTATGAAACTCTTTTCCCAATTACAAAAGCGGCCAATACCATTGTGTGGTAAATAATTTTTTTTTTCGAAAAAGTGAGAAAAGTGAACACGTGTTTTTGAAAAGTGAGAAGTACGTTGTTGTGTGATTTCAAACACAGTTGAACATAGCATTTCAATTTGTGTTCATAGTTTGTAGTTACTATTTACTAGGCCTGGGCATGGGGCAGATTAGGTTAGATTGCGATTCAAAAATGATATTCTTACGTTCAATCGATATAGTGATTAAAGTACCAATTGTCTGTAAACCGTTTATTCCGAATCTTGAGTGTCAACTTTTGTCAATGTTCAATGTTTTTAAAATTTAAAACAAAAATAAAAAATAAATAAAAATAATTAATTTAGTAAAAAAATAATTTATTTAGTAAATTTGTACCTATCTTGCCTGATCATTGGATACGTTAACCTTCTACGTCGGTTCATGCACTTTTATTTTGCTTCATTCTTCCAGACCTATTTTTGTCTAAATTACAGTTTAGTTGACAAAAGCGTTACCTTGAATTTAACTAAACAATAAGTGGGAAGTGCAGTTGCCTAACCACCATGAGATGAGAACTAGGATACCTCACCGCTTCTCGATTAGTCTCGCTGCATGCACACGAAATGTTTGACAATCATAGCGACAATGACCAGACCAATGCAAAGGAAGTTATGCAACCCTGTACTTATGTCAATGTGACCTTATTTCGTGTGACCCATATTAGCAAGCTGTCGTCCTGTTCTATGCCATTTCATTGCAAGCAACTTATAACACAATCTTTATTTTTATCAACATACAAACAAGTTTTGAGAGGTCGTTGTAAATCGTTCAGTTTTAGTTCAAGTTGCGTTAAATTACATTTTTGTGTTAATAATAAAATATGGTAAAACGATTTACTTTGTAACAAATCTTGTTTCAGTTTTTGCAATAATGTAACAAATTCGATAAGAAATCGTTTAGCTTACTTCAGTTTATTAAAATTACACGTAAAGTGCAAGAATATGTAAAAATAATTCATTTTACCAGTGTAATATGCGTTTTGTTGTAAAATTTAAAATTATCTGTATGATGCCCTACATCGTTCACTTTTCTTTTGGTTAAAAAAAATCGGGAAATGACACTTTTATAGCAACAACTGGTGAAACAACATATTTGCCTTAATTTGTAGTTTTTGTGACTAATAAGTGAAATGCAAAACACTCAGTTGTAACAATTGTAAAACGGTATAATAAAAACTTTATACTTCAAGTATAATTTGCATTTAAACCGTTCCTTCAAATTGGACGTTACTTCATGGTCCTTGCAGTTTGTGAACAGATAAGATAATGTTCCCACGAGGGTAGTGGGCAATGCAGTCTCGTAAGTTATCACAGACTGTCACCATATTGTGGCGTAGTATATGTGAAATGTTCATTGTTGTCCCATGGTCGCGGCAATGCAGTTACTGTACACTGCATGCTGCACGCACATACTTACTAATGCAACCACCTATGAGAACTACGCAACTAACTTTTTAGCAAACTTTTTAATTTGTATGACATTAAAAAGGGAGAGATCACACTTGTTGGCAGTTAGTAGTTACCCTGACAAGGGCTGGGGGGGGGGGGGGTAAAATGTGATCCAAAAATGTGAGATCATTAATTATGGACAGCTCCTAAGGAAAGGGATTTTTCTGCAAGGACCTGTAGTGTGGCCTACGGCTTTGCTTACTTTACTTTAATTAAGGCCAATGTAGGGCACAATGCCCTCTGTAGCCTGATGAGTGATGATTGATGAATGATAATGAGGAAGGGAGGAGGGGAAGCCTGGTACCGGCACGTAGCCTACTGATGTCGAACAGTACCAAGGGGACCATCAGTTTTCCTGCTGTGCGCGTGTCCTATGGGTGACCGTGCACTGCCCTCTTGATCACGGCCGCTGTGATATACTGAGCAGTGCAGCAGGTAGTTTGTCAACCAACCAACCAGCGACCACCGGGTAATCTACACCACACCCACTCTCTTAGCACGCGGTGTCACTTAGCACTGTCAATAGCTTGGTCTGGACCCATCTCTCACACGGGGCTTGAACCCCGACCCTTGGTACGACACACCCGCTCTCTTAGCGCTGTCAATAGCTTGGCCTGGACCCATCTCTCACACGGGGCTTGAACCCCGACCCTTGGTACGACACACCCGCTCTCTTAGCGCTGTCAATAGCTTGGCCTGGACCCATCTCTCACACGGGGCTTGAACCCCGACCCTTGGTACGACACACCTGCTCTCTTAGCACTGTCAATAGCCTGGTCTGGACCCATCTCTCACACGGGGCTTGAACCCCGACCCTCAACATGACACATCGGCGTTTTGCAGTATCCCATTCGTTTAGCCAATACAAACTGAAATTAGTTAATCTGCCCAGGGACTGCTGCCTTATCGCGGTGGGCAGGTTTGCGTGCTTTGTTGATCCCGAGAGCTATGCCAGCGGAAGCGTATGCTTCTGTTAGGGCCACCCTAGCCGGACTGGTCGAGGAGGAGAAGTCAGACGAAGTGCAGTCCACACCCCAATCCCCTTTTCACCCCTTTCTCCTTTCCTCACGCGCCCTCCTACTTGCCCCTTTCCTCCAAAGAGCCCCCAATTTCATCTTCATTATCACCCACTCATCGTCTTGATTAGCCAAGTTGCAAAAATATAAGACATTAAGTCCAAATATCAATCAATGTCTGAAATTAGTTTAACGGCTGATTAATTATTAATAATAATTTCTTGTATGAAACCTGCCCAGGGATCCATGGCCCTCTTTAGGGCCCTCATTCCAGTACGTTAGATGCAACCGGTTGTAATTTGCGCCCGGGTTGCGGACTAGGGGGCGTAACTTTACGACCGCTTAAACCAGTGTTCTGGAATTCGGGCCCTGGGCCCAGATTCACAAAGGTACCCAAGTGCTAAGACGTCCTAGTTTAGGCAAATCTTAGTGATATAAATCACCAATATGTCATTCTGCAATGTTGTAAAGATAAAATATAGTAAAATATGAACAATTTAACTAATAATATTTGATTTGTGAATGTGTATTAATACCTAGACATGATTTATCTTGATTTATCTAGCTAGGATTTGCCTAACTTAGGACAACTTAGAGTTACGCATCTTTGTGAATCCAGGCCGTGGACTATAACTAGGTATTGGGGTATTTGGATTAGCTGGGAAGAAAACTCCGAGGGCTGATAGTATAACTGAATTTCCGCATTCACCTGGTGACTGAGTAAAACCTCGGACAAATTTTCAATCAGGACTACCGGTGGCCGGAATCGAACTGGTGACCTCCCGAATTAAGAGTCTCGCGCTTTACTGCTGAGCCACCTCTATCGGTGAATAGATAGATATTGTATTAATAATCTTCAATTCTTTTAGGGTGTGAGACTGTACAAATCTGTATTCCTCCTTCCGTAACAACTATTAAACGTATTACTCGTGTGTACTTTCAGCTGGCCGAGAAAACTTGTCTAAAACCATTACTCATGTTCTGGATCACAAAAATCGTTTACCAATAGTCAGCGCTAAGATTAGCTGTCAACGTTAAATTAGAGAGCTAATTTTATTCTGACGCTTCTCTTTGAACGACTGGGGCTGTACTTCTACTGAATACGTTGAAAATCCTGCGAATTTTGAGTATAGTCATAAGCAGTGGCGGCTCGCCGGGTGAGGCAAGGGGGGCTGAGCCGCACCAAGGAACCCGTCATGTTTTCAATGGTATAATATTACTTCATACAATATATATACTTGTATACTTATGACTCATATATATATATATGTATTAATTGTTTGTTTTAGGTTTTTTTTTCACACAAGTGATCCGCAGATTCGCAAGAGGGAAGGCTTCTGATAATGGAGAATGTTACGTCTCCGAAACGTCGGACAATGTTGAGTGAGTCAAAAACTTTACTATTCGATCATTTGTGTGAAAAACCCCCCAAAAAACAAACAATTAACATATATCCGCAAGAATATGAGAACAAATATATATCTTCCTTCCTGCTTTATTCTTAGAAATGGCGGCTATCGTGTGGGCTAAAGTGTTGCTAGCAATGAATTAATGTATCTAAATCTGCCGGCCGTGGACCTTGAAACGGCGCATTCTCAGCTACTCTGCCCTATTAAGATGATAGTGTGCGTCAAGAATACATGACACTGACACAAAGCATTCATTAGTCTTGTTGTGTTGATACACATGCAATTACACTTGCCTTGCAGAGCCACCCATGCGTGCCATGACGTGTATCACGTGTGTTTACACGTGTCCTCGGTAGCCACCATGTCCTGGCACGTGGACTTGCACGTGTACTTTAGTGACACTTTATGTACAACAGGTTTAAAAGAAAGCTAGGGGTGTAATAATAGGGGTGTCAGTGTGGATAGATGATGCCCTCGGACTTTAGGGACTCTTGAGAAGGGTTTTATGTGAATTATAAAACATTGTTTCAAAAAACTAAAACCTGATTTTTTTAGTTTCAATTTGAAGGGAAAAAAAATTATTTAAAACAATATATAAAAAGAGGAAAAACTTCGAAACACATCTGACTAGTTTCCGTTAAAACCCTTTGAACGCTGTGTAAAACATTACTAATTACAATTCTTTACTCATAAATGAAATTAGATTCAAATCATCTGTTGGTCAGAGTATAATGACTTATGTTGTACTTTCTGTGTTAATTTGGTGTGTGCAAATTAGGTTGAGGTCGTTTCAAAAGCAATAACTTGAGGAAAAATTAAGATGCAAGTATACTGCAAGAGAAGAAGTAGAAGACTGGTTTTGATTCAGTGGACGGCTTGTCATTCAGCTGATGGGTCCTCATTCAGTTGATGGGTCCTCATTCAGTTGACAAGCCGCCTGTTATAACGGACAAGTAACGACATAAGTTTCATGAATGAGTTTTGTTGAGTTTACAAAAATGTTTTGACAGTCAACAGTTGAACGTTTCCGTCAAAGTTTTCGCCTTAACGACGAAATCCTTTCTGGTTTTTCAAAGACGGTTTTCCTGCCCAAAGACCTTTCGTGGTGGGGAGGTTTGCGTGCTGTAGTGATCCCGAAAGCTATGACGGCGGACACTTACGCTTCTGGTAAGGCCACCTAGCCGGACAGGTCGAGGGGGAGAAGCCGACGAAAGGCAATCCGTCCTCCTCTTTCCCCTTTCCTCCCATTAACGTCCTACTTGACCCTTTCTTCCAATCACCCCCGACGTTATATGACCTAGTTGTCGAGTACGTCGTTAAACACCAAATAAGTAAAAAATAAACAAAGACAGTTGATGTTCATCCACCGACCCTAAAATTTGGAATCAACTTGACCCAAGATTATATTACATATGCTTTCGTCACAGGCGAGGCACTCGTAGCCAACCAGCGAACCACCTAAGACACACCCGCGCAAATACCGATCGCTGATTGGCTACGAACCCGTCGCCTGTGACGAAAGCATGTATAAGGTAGTCTTGGGACAACTATAGCAGAGCTGCTGTATTAAGGGAACGCCTACTATATCACACATATCACAATTATATGTGCTGATTCTATCATTACATTAGTCTTTAAGTGAATTCCTTCAATAAAGAAATAAATAAATACAATAATAGATCCGATGCAATTAGGTGTTATCTTCGACTGTATATCTTATTTTACGGTCATGTCAAACCACGCACAAGAAGCCAGTGATATAAAACAACAACCCTAGATGTACCATTGAATGATCAGCATAGCTTTGACCACAATTCTAAAAATGGAAGTGCAGAAGTATAAATTAAAACACTAAAGTAGATTACCAGAAGTAGTATAATGTCGGACACATAGGTCTACTTAGCGTGCACTTAAGTTACAGCTGATTACTCAGCGCACCGTCTTAGATTTATATTATAGCGCGTATAAATGTGGTGCAAGTGCGTTCTTATGGCAAGCACAATAATATAGGTTATTGCTCGCTTGACTCATCCATTAGAGTACTTGGATCTCGCTCCAGCTGACCCGCATAGTTAATTTCTTTCACCACATAAAGCTAGTTTTGGTCAGAATAAAGGTTCTTTATTTTTTATGAAAATCCATATCCTTGTCTTAAAAAAAAACTTATTTCCGGATAATGATATTTTTAATTAATTCATAATTTCTGCTCAGGTATACCGAGGTTTATCCTATTCAGGTATATAACTGATTATGCACACTTTCATAGATGAAGCAGGTAACTTATTTCCGGGTTCAAATATAGATATATTGTTGTGAGCATGCAGTAATTTGGATCTATAAATAAACTTTAGTAAGGTGGGATCTATGTTTTGATCTAAGCAAGGTTTTTCAAAGTACACAAGGTCAAGATCCTATTTTCTGGTCTTAGTATTTGCAATTCAGAATCTAAAATATGTGTCTATACTCCTTTTAGAGTGCAAGTAAATGTATTCCAAGCTATAACCGAAGCTGCATTTTATCATATAGATATATATTATTTCCTTTTCCAAGTTTGTCTAAATTGTCAGCTTCAATCAAAGATTTTCTGGTGTAGCATAGTTTTTTTCCTCGATCAAGTATAGCTGTATAACTATTTCCGGTTAACTATGATGGCACCTACTTTCCAGACCGCGTTATTATCTCCTACATACATACCATGAATTGTAGAGGGAGAAAACGCACAGAACAAGTCTATAAACATGTTCTCAAATATTACGATGATAACTAATTGGCTATCGCACACCCACAGAACGGAGAGCACAGATCATCTCGAGGAGGGGCGTGGGTTCGAATCCCACGTACGTAGTGCATAGATTTCAGTTTTCGCCGTTCATCGTTAACAGTATCGTCATTAGGGTTGGCAACTTTTACAAATTCCATGTGGGCCATTACCCCGTTTACTTGAGGTCGATGCATGTGTAAGCTGCATGATCTTGCATTGTTCAGTGAAAACCATGTACTAGCAAATACAACCCTGTTTGTGAGTTGATTACAGGTCTTCCACTTGCCGGGCCGGCACTTGGCCAGGTGTTGTTAGCACAGATTGTTTAAATTTCCGGATTTCTCCAAGAGAGAATTTTTACAATAATTATTCACAATTTAATTATACCTTCATAAATCATACCTGCTTTCGTGGTTTTATATTGTTTGTTTAACTTGTTATTTTTTAAATGGTTTATTTCGCCCTTGCAACATAATATTTTGCTTTGCAAAGTCTGAGATAAAAAAAAATTGGCGTTATTGTTCAAATTTGTCTTTTCAATCAAAACTCATTTGGGATCACTTTCTGGTAAATATAATCTCAAATGTAGCTTGCTTTCTTTTTTCATTATTATTTTGTCATTTATATTTTCATTTGTTTTACATATTACATAATAAAAGTTTAACATAAAAACAATCTGTAACATTACTGTTGCTGATGAAATGCTGTAAAATTGATTTTTGTTACATCATAAACTGTCATAATCCCAATTCACTACAAATCACTTTATCACTCTCGATTATAGCCTCGTTGCATTTCACCTTAGAGTTCATTCACTCATAGCTCGTGTTATGATTTATCATCGCGATGATTAAAAACTAATTCTGAGACGTTGTTTTACTTTGTCACTAATGCTGTGTTAACATATTCACTCCTCTCTGATTTAAATACTCACTCTGTCCGTAAAGTGGCCCCACGCGCACCATTCAACAATTTGCCTCGTCGACTCTACTCTACTCGCTTATTATTACAACAAACACAGGAACTCGAGTCGAGGCAGTCGCGAACACTATTTTGATTCGCAACAGACAGGAAACAAACTATGCTTGCTACCGCCTTTGACTGTCACGTGGCCATCATTGTGTGTGCAGACTGTTCTATAACGGGCGCTCATTATATACTTGTCAAGCTGGGTATGGTAGATTGCTGGCAGGCAGTGTGTGGGCCATCATTCTATACTTCTGGCTAAGTACTGGCGGGCCTTTTATGGCCATTGTTGTATCTCTGTAAGTGTAGCTACTAGCTACATTTAGCAAACTTATGGTGCACATCTGGCAACCTTATGGCAAATTGTTTGTGGTTCAATGGTATATGTCTTAACTAGTTAGCTATTTTTGGCGGGTCATTATTGTATTTTTAGTTACATCTGGCAAACTTCTGGCAGGTTGTTTGTGCGGCAATATTATCTCTAATTACATCTGGCCAAGTGCTATAGTTAGCTATTTGTATTGTATTTTCTAGCTATATATACCTAACACCTGACTTGTGGCAGGTTGTCTGTGGGTAAATACTATGTTTAACTACAGCTGGAAAATGCTAGTTGGCTATTTCTGGGTCATTATTGTATTTGTAGCTTCATCTGGCAAACTGCTGAAAGGTTGATTGTGGGTCAATATTATGTCTAACTACATCTGGCCAAGTGCTAGGTGAAAAATTTGTAGGCCATTATTGTATTTGTATTTCTAGCTACATCTGGCAAACTTCTGACAGGAATAATTGTTCTAGGGCCAATATTACTATAGTCTATAGCTGGATGTGTCAAACTGTCTATATACAGTTTGTGAACCATGAAACCATTGTAATTCCACCTTGAAGTAAAAGTATGATTTCTAATTTCTGTAGTTAACTGAAAACGACGTTGTCTAGAAGAAGTGGATTTTAATGTAACATTCCGTTTCTTCTTGCCGTATGAATGACATATGTAGGCGTGACACTATCCATTTGTTGGGTTTAATGTGTAAATGCTGTTCTTACGTTTTTTCGTTTTACCTTAATGACTGCATGATACAGTGTGAAATGTGTCGTAAATATACCACAATGGTGTGTGTGCTCGTAAAGGGTAAAGGATATTGTACATGGATGTCGATGTTGCCAAGTTGCGTTGCATGATGATCTCACAGCCGACTCAGCCGAGTGATTGGTACAGTGGGTCCGTGGCTTAGTTGAGAGCAAGAAAATCAGTCCATATTTCGTCGATCTTGGCATTTCACAAATGATGTAGGTACACCCCTACTACCTGGCTAGCACAAACAGGAGACGAAATCCCCAAATTCATTACTGGAAGTCATAACAGAAGTTCAACCATGCGCCCATTTCTTGGAAACCCAACATCTAAACTGGGTCCGTACGGGGCTTAGTTGAAAACAAGAAAATCGTCAATCTTGGCATTTCACAAATGATGTACACCCCCACTACCTAGAGCACAAACATGAGACGAAATCCCCGAATTCATTACTGGAAGCCATAACAGAAGTTCAACCATGCGCCCATTTCTTGGAAACCCAACATCTATAGTGCATGGGTCCGTGGCTTAGTCGAGAACAAGAAAATCAGTCCATATTTCGTCGATCTTGGCATTTCACAAATGATGTACACCCCCACTACCTGGCTAGCTCAAACATGAGACGAAATCCCCGAATTCATTACTGGAAGCCATAACAGAAGATCAACCATGCGCACATTTCTTGGAAACCCAACATCTATAGTGGGTCCGTGGCCTAGTCGAGAACAAGAAAATCGTCGATCTTGGCATTTCACAAATGATGTACACCCCCACTACCTGGCTGGCACAAACATGAGACGAGATCCCCGAATTCATTACTGGAAGCCATAACAGAAGTTCAACCATGCGCCCATTTCTTGGAAACCCAACATCTATAGAGGGTCCGTGGCTTAGTCGAGAACAAGAAAAACAGTCGAGCTTTCGTCGATCTTGGCATTTCACAAATGATGTACACCCCCACTACCTGGCTAGCACAAACATGAGACGAAATCCCCGAATTCATTACTGGATGCCATAACAGAAGATTAACCATGCGCCCATTTCTTGGAAACCCAACATCTATAGTTGGGCCGTGGCTTAGTCGAGAACAAGAAAATCAGTCGAGCTTTCGTCGATCTTGGCATTTTACAAATGATGTACACCCCCAAGCACAAAGTGAGACGAAATCCTGGAATTCATTACTGGAAGCTATAACAGAAGTTCAACCATGCGCCCATTTCTTGGAAACCCAACATCTATAGTGGGTCCGTGGCTTAGTTGAGAACGAGAAAATCGTCCATCTTGGCATTTCACAAATGATGTACACCCCCACTATCTGGCTGGCACAAACATGAGACGAAATCCCCGAATTCATTACTGGAAGCCATAACAGAAGTTCAACTATGCGCCCATTTCTTGGAAACCCAACATCTATAGTCAGGCGTCTACACAACAAACAAACGATTACATTTGATTACTTTTTGACAGTTTGGACCCAACAATTTCAACGAAACTGCGGTCGCACTCGGGCTGTACAAACAATGTGTTACAAATGCAGTGAATAAATGCCCTGTGGCGTTCTCAGCTTTGCCTCGGTCAAAGTTTAGTCAGGCGTCTACACAACAAACAAACTATTACATTTGATTACTTTTTGACAGTTTGGACCCAACAATTTCAAGAAAACTGCGGTCGCACTCGGGCTGTACAAACAATCTATTACAAATGCAGTGAAAAAAATGGCCTGCGGCGTTCTCAGCTTTGCGTCGGGCAAAGTTCAGTCAAGCGTCTACACAACAAACGATTACATTTGCCTACTTTTAGACAGTTCGAACCCAACAAAGGAAACTACGGTCGCACTTGGGCTGTACAAACAATGTTTTACAAATGCAGTGGAAAAATTCCCAATGGCGTTCTCAGCTTTGCCACGGAAAAAGTTTAGGTTGTGTTATTGCTTGCGCGCTCCGGGATCGAAAGATTGGATGAATGTTAAATCAAACATCGCCACGGACAACTGTGCGAGATGGGTGTGGTCAACGTTTACACTAAATCAACTCGCCCGTTTTGTTTTATAGTCGACACATGTTTCGAAATATCGGTGTCCACGACGGTACAGGTGTCGTGTTCGTGTGTCGTCGGATTTGTTCGGCTTGTTTCGTGTTGGTGTGTCTGTCTGTATTAGATTACTCGAGATTAAATCAAAACAATATGAATTATTGTAACGTGTATTAGTTTTCATACTTTGAGCGTTTACAAGGATGATTGATTAATGGGGCTTAACGTCTCATATTTTCGCAACTATGGCCAATCGAGACGATGAGCGGGTGATAATGAAGATGAGAAGATGATGATGAAGAATAAAGCCAAATCCAAATCAGATCCATTGTACGCCGCGTGGGTCGTCATACGGGAGTCCAGCAAGGGAGGGGCAGGGCCATTTGGGAGGAGAAATCTTCAGTGGGGCAGTGGGGGGGAGGGGCAGGGTCTCCTTTTGTCGCCTCTTACGACTAGCAGAGTCACTCTGGGCCTACTCTACCCCGGGCCGAGACGGGTCTCCTTTTGTCGCCTCTTACGACTAGCAGAGTCACTCTGGGCCTATTCTTCCCCGGGCCCAGACGGGTATTGAGCGTTTACAAGATATTAAAAAGAGGGTGATGAGTGTTCGGTCTGTCATTTGTCTGGTAGGGTCAAGTACAACCTTTATATCCGTTTGTTTATCAGTCTATCAACCAATTCATTGGGTCTACGTGTTTGCCTATACCAAGTTGTGTTTGGAAAAGAAACCAACGGATTTGTTTCTAAATTCTAATATCTACTTACAAGCTTAAAGAAAATTACACTAGATACATGCAAATAACTTTCAGAATTGCCCGAATGTTTTATAAAAATTATCTGATTTTTATTTTTTTAAATACATTTTGTAATGATTTTCTTCTCTAGCTGAATATAGATGTGTAATAAATAATAGATGTGTGCGTTTCGCTACGCAACTGGTTTTTGTTTTCCGCCTTTGAATAATTGTTTTCAAAACTATATTAAAAAATATAACTACAACAATTAGAATTTTAAAATATGATTTATTGCTTCTTGAGGCTCCGGTATCTACTTCAAAGTTGCATAGTAGAACATCACTTACCGTCATGGGAACATTTACCATTCGAACCAGCTGTCACTCGAACTCGCACCTTTTCTTGTTTACTCACTACAGATCGAACACCATAACGGATCCTTATCGAGATATTGACAGTTATTTTGATCACATTCTACAATGGATTAATGAAAGAACATTTGAAAAAAAAATCTACAACTTCGGAAAGTGAATAATAATTTATACAGAATTTCTCCTCGTACATTGTAAATTGTATTATTTCTATTCGAAGTCCTCTGGAGATGATAATTTTCAAGTTACTCAATTCATAATGTTTTTATTTTAAGAATTACTTAGTGCCGTAATAGGAAATTCTAATTATGACAAAGTTGGAGGATGAGGTAAGAACAAGTTCTTATCTGGTAATTAAATTGCTACTTCCGTTCACTGCCTAATCGTGTGGCCATAGTATGATATTAATATATAATAATAGATATAATAAAAAATAATACGCGCTTATTAATATGTAAAACAGAACGCAGCAGGTTGTTTTCTAAACTAAATGTAAATCGAAGACCTTAAATTTATCACACACCATAATTCTTAGCCATGCATATATTTTAGGATAAAAGTGATGGGACGGAAAAGGATATAAAATTATCTCATTTTATATAATATCATGCATGTACAAGTCTTCAATTTATCCCAAAAAAAAAAAAATGCATCATCACACGAGTGTATATACGCACGCCTATTACGGCCAGGATAAAACACAATTGAAAGAGGGTGGGGTGGCATTGTCCAATATAATTTTTTTTTCCTAAATACTCATCCACAATTGGTCAATGTTACGCACATATCTAGTTTGAAAAAATATTTTTTTTGCGGTGGGGTGAAGATTACATACAGACAATTAGTTTTACGTGTTTTCTTAGTACACAAGCATTTGCAATTCTTTAGTTTACTAAGAAGGCTCATCATCCGAAGCTACTCAGAAGTAATGGTCACAGTGCAGTGGGGAGGGTGGAGGGGAAGAGAGAAGTGGAGGGGGGGGGGAGGGTTCTTCTGCAAGGTGCGAAGGACGTGGGTATACTCGATAAGATTTCCAATCCCCGCGCCTGAGTTAGAGGGTGGAGGGGATGGGAACGGGGTTCTTCTAAAAGGTGCGAAGGACGCTCAGTGTGTACTCGATAACATTTCCAATCCCCGCGCCTGAGTTGAATCCTGATCAGTGTTACCACCACCCTGCGTGTCTTAATGTAGTCCACTCCGCACTCTAATTTATTACCTTTTTCATCCTTTTCTACTTAATATTACTCAGAGCAACAATTATTAATGGTATTACATTAAAGAACAGTGCGAAACCTGTCAAGCCAGATATAAGACTCATATTTAAATTTCGTTACCATATATTTGTGCGTTGCATGTTGAACTCCCATTAGATATCACACAGAGAAATGATCTGTTTTTCTCAATTCCGCCATCCGTATCTAAAGCGATAGTAATAAATTATGAGGATGTTCTATACCATCTAGGCAGACTTGTAATGAATAAAACATAAAACACTGATGCAATGTGTGTATGGTTAGAGTGTTTGGATTTCGTTGCAGTTTTGGCCAGGGGCCCAAGGTCCTTCTTCTACATCCATCCGTCATGTTCCTTTGTCGACCAAGAGAGAGAGAGAGAGAGAGAGAGAGAGAGAGAGAGAGAGATAGATAGATAGATAGATAATGGTCTTTATTGAAGGCGGGATTAAGGCCAGCTAGGCCTTATCTTCCATCCAACCTTTTAACAAATAATACATTTTGATACAGACAATAAACAATAGACAGTAGTACAATAATAATTAACTATTCAATATATATACTAAAATACAAACTCATAATGAAAAACAAAAAATTAATTGCAAATAAGGTTAACCATTCATTCGAAAACTACATTAGAGTTTAATTTGAAGTTAGCGTTAACATATTAAAATATAATAATAACGCAGTAATTATTTAATCAGTGTCTACGATCATTCATACATAGCAATTTAACAAAAGAAACAAACAAAACAAAAAAAACAGGAAAACAGGAAACAGGCTTATCATTCATGCACACCCCATTCATACGGCAACAAGAAAGTTTTACGAAATTTTAGACAATAATATATAGATAGCTATTTGGTGGATTTGGTTTTTACGTTATTATAGCTATATTTCGGCCTTGTGATGACATTGCTCGAAATATAGATTGTGAGTTTTACTCTTGAAAATGTAAAAATTATTGATGTGCACATCCCTGATCTCTGAAGGAAGGGCATTCCAAGTTCTAATGGCGTTGATTGTAAATGAGTTGTCAAGTAAAGTTGTCCTGTGTAATGGAAAAGTAAGTTGTGTGCCTGATCTCGACCTTGTGTTAAAGAGATGGTTTGAGTGGAGGTATTGAAAATTGTCAGTAAGGTATGCGGGTAAAGAAGTGGATAGTATTCGGTGAACCATACAGACTAAGTGAAGGTTACGTCTTTCGTTCAGAGAGAGAGAGAGAGAGAGAGAGAGAGAGAGAGAGAGAGAGAGAGAGAGAGAGGAGAGAGAAGAGAGGAGAGAGAGAGAGAGAGGAGAGAGAGAGAGAGAGAGAGAGAGAGAGAGAGAGAGAGAGGAGAGAGAGAAGAGAGAGAGATAAGATCATTCGACGAGCGTGAAAAACAAGCGGACGCTGACACAATTACATCGTTGCAACGATATTACTGTAGTAATTATGATGAGCTTCGATGCCACCGGTTCTTGTAAGGCCAGTTGAGCTGTGTGATTGAGTTGAGGGTCCTGCCCGTTATCTCTTCCGTGAGAAGTGATAGGAAGTTTGCATCTTGGAGGTTTTGTTTTCTCCCCCCCCCCCCCCCCCCCTTAAAAAAAAAACTGTGATTTGGTTGCATCCAGGTTACTCTTACACGTAAGAGTATGACAAATTTGATTTGTCAATCAATTTTATGAAAATGTGACCTGATGCTCATGCCGATTATACCACTTTTGCTAAAATTACCAACGTGCTACTACGTCTTTGACTACAATTACTACTTTTACTACTATTACTGCTACAGCAACAACTAGTACTATTGCTTTGCCACTAGACTAGTACTTCTATCACTACTACTATTGCTACTTTTGTTATTTTGCCACAAATACCAACATTACTACAACACTACATCTACTAATACAATTACTGCTTCAATATTATAATATTAAAAAAATCATTAAAGGTAGGCTCCAGTGATGGTTTTTTATTTATTTTGATGGAGGAAAGCATCAAAAGTTGAATGCAAAAAACGCGATGCTTGTACGCCGTTTGTAGCACTGTGAATAGGCATTTGACTGTTGAGCGGCAGAGAGCTGTGACGTCATCGGTACCCACCACACCGCTACCCACCGGCCGGCTGGCTGGCTGTAGTGTGCCGCGCGATACATCACGTACGTTACTCGCTGTATTTTCACAGATACACAAGTTAGTGGATTTTGAATTTCGACTGTGCTTTCTTGTTTGTATCTAGGAAATTACGTCTTGCTGCGTGTTTGGCTGCACTTCTAATAAACCCGGAAAACTTGTTATTGATGAGACGTTCAGTTTCCATAAACTCCTGGATCACGGGCGATCGCCAACTCGTCAAGAAGTGTGGTTGGTAAAAATACACACAGAGGGAACTTTATCATGTCCTCTATTGTTATTGTGTGCTCCGTTTAATTGATAAGAACGCTTTTGAATTAATATCCAGGCTGAAAAACAGAATGGTGTGTTAACCAAAACGTTCAACATAAGTTTATAGAAATCAGCTGTACCTTTCATCAATTTGAATGGTAAGCATGTAACTAAAGGTCCGCAGTCGGAGGGGGGGGGGGGGGGGCAGGTCAAAAATGACGTTTGTGGGGGTCGGGGGCCCATATTGTTTGCAAATCATAGTCAAACGTAGAAAAAACTATATACTACGACTAACTAATCCGCGCCGGCAAGGCGGTAAATGAAATCATGTCTGGCTGCGCGTATATAGGCTTACACAAGCCATCAACAATGCTTTTAGTTATGCGTGGGCTTGAAAAATTGACATGACAACAGTGTCTAGGTCAGGTGTCACTGTCAGAAGGGTGGCTGTCAATCAGTAACGCTTATAAGAACCTCTGCCAGTTATGGATAGTTTCACTGTACAAAACCGCGCCAAATTAACGTGTTTTAGTTATATTTTGAGGATGCTACACAACATTGAAAACGTGAAAAATTAAAGATTGTGGTTTCGTAAGAACTTAACTCTAGATTAGCAAGATTGCGAATTCAAATTTCAAACTAAACCAATTAATTATTAATTGCACATTTAATTGGCTTCTCTAATGTCAACCGTAATGAGCGCAATATTTGAAATGTTGCTAAATCCAGATTTTAGTTCTTACGAAAC
>OX246743.1:31649077-31796568 GCA_945910005.1 Isoperla grammatica
GAGAGAGAGAGATTGAGAAAGAGAGAGAGATAAGATCATTCGACGAGCGTGAAAAACAAGCGGACGCTGACACAATTACATCGTTGCAACGATATTACTGTAGTAATTATGATGAGCTTCGATGCCACCGGTTCTTGTAGGGCCAGTTGAGCTGTGTGATTGAGTTGAGGGTCTGCCCGTTATCTCTTCCGTGAGAAAAGATTGGAAGTTTGCATCTCGGAGGTCCCCCCCCCCCAAAAAAAAAATTCTCACTTTTGATTGCATCCAACGTGACCAACAAACATGTAACAAAGTTGATTTGTCAATTAATTAAATATTAATGTATCAAAAAGTGAATTGTTGCCCATACCAATAATATTACACTACAACTTCTATTAGCACTGCTACTACCAGTGCTACTACTACTTTTTCTAAGATTACTACTTTTACTACTACTATTACTACTACAACAACAACTAGTACTACTGCTACTAAACGAGTACTTCTATCACCACTACTGCTATTGCTACTTCTGTTATTTTCCTACAAATACCAACACTACTACAACTCTTACATCTATTGTTACTGCTACAATATTAAAATATCAAAATAATCATTATCATATCTGACGGGAAAAAAATTAATACATTAAACATTTACTATTACTACAACTGCTACAATATTAAAATATTCAAATAATAAAACAGATCAAATCTATAAAAGGCAAAAAAAAATTAAATAAAACTATCTTATGAATCAAAATGGCGTTAAATTGAGTGTTGACCAATTTAATAAAATGTAATGGCTACTACAGCAATTTCCAACATACTGATCTTTCTATAATTGATCTTAGATTGCTCTAAGGAACCAATCCACGCAATGTCCAGGATGAATGGCGACCAAATCGAGCCAACTTACTTCCAATCCAAGTAAAACATAGCCAGGCAAGCGATTGCGTCACTGCTGGCAAGGGAAGCAGTGAATGGCGATCGATCGAATGATCTATGGACAGTGGCCGTGTATACAAGCAGGTGCATTGTTGCAATACCGATGACCACCGCACGTTAGGTCAACTCTACATGTGCTACTGCATGGCTGCGAGCGAGCGCATAAATTACACCCCGTACTCGCCGCGGTGATGTACTGTACAGTGTACAGTGTACTGGACATGAGGGCAGTTGTAACGCTACCGGGTACCCGTTATTGACTTCTGGGGCCTCATTCCAGTACATTTGCAAAAACTTAACCCCGGTGTTAGGCAATAGCCAATCAGGAGTCAGCAATTGAGACGCCGGTCGAAAGAAGACATTGTTGAAAAATGAGACAAAATAAAAACAATAACAAAGAAAAACAGTCCAATAACCTCAAAATGTCCACAAAATACTCAATAAAACTACATATTATTAACATTATGTAGGACCTATATAATATACAATAATTAATACACAAAATTGTTTATAAACTTCAATAAACACATTAAGTAACGTATCCATGAAGGTGGATATTCCCAATTAAAGAATTGAAAAGTGGCATTTGTGAAACTACACACATGGCAGCACTTCAAGTATTGTTGAGATAACTCTTCTTAACCCTACTATCGGACAGGGTCATATTTGCCTCCGAATTATGCAGGGAAGCCTGGGTAGTGTGTGGGAGTTAACCCCGGGGTAATTTTAACATGGGGTTAGCGAGAGTTAAGGAGGGTTAAAAAAATGTACAGAACAAAAAATCGAGCAAGTGCTTATAAACAAATATATGCAATTATACTATTCATTTTATCGTGTTTTGTTCTATAGTTCACTTAAACGCTACCCTATTTCAAACTTCTAAAATATGCAAAATATACAATACAACATTTTAACTGTGAAATTATTGATTTACCAACATTATCTTTTTCTCAAATTTTCATCTCAAACTTCGCTTTACGCATCTATATGTAGTCAAAATATATGAAAGTGAAAGATAATGCAGTTATCTTCTCAACTATTGATAATTTGATTTTATAGCTGTGCATCCCTATAGAAGTCATCCCCATCACATTAAAAACGGAAAGGTTCTCGGGGTATTCCAGCTAACACTCGTGTAGATATATATATATAGTGGAAGTGGATCTGTAACTCCCATTCAGTCTATCGACAATATTGATGGTCACACGTTCGACTCCATCGCCCTATTTGGATCCTGAAGGACGGATAAATGGTCCGGCCACCCAGAGGTACACGGCGATCACAGCGACACGAGGCGCTGGTGTGTGGGAGGCGAACTACAACCCATAAACCATTGCGAGGGCGCGCTTCTTACCTCCTTACACATGTGAAGACACTAAACACGTCCGGACTGGTACGTTTCCTCATAAAATATATCGACGCGATAAAAAGAAACAAAAAAACAAAAAACTAACTACTCGTCGTCACGTATGTCGCATCAAACCACACACGGATACTCTGCTCTAAGCCGAAGATTAAACGTTTAACTACGAGTAATAAAATTAATGTCGATCTATTTCATGTTCCGCCATCTTGAAACGCATTCCTAGTCGGTTCGGAATCGTGTTTGTGTTTCGCCGAGAATTTATGTAATTGATTTTATCGTACAATCCGTGACATCTATCTGTCGATACATTCAAGATCACGTCTAATAAAAAGTATTTACATTCTGACCTTATTGTTCTGGAGAATTTCTTCTCGGAGACTTTCTTGAAGTGATTTGAAACTCGCTGCTCTTCTTCGAACTAAGATCGAGGATGTTATTGTCGGCTGGTTATTTATTGTGGTTTGTGGATTATATTGCAACGATAGAGTTCGAGTTTAAAAAAGCAAATGAGGAAAGAGTTGTATTTGTCTTTCTGCTCTCAACACAAGGTCGTACTCGTATATGGCGTCGGTTAGTCGCCTCATACGACATGTAGAGCTACCTAAATAGTTTTAGAAATTTTGAATTTATTAAATCGTGTATTTCTTTTTCCTATCATATCCAGGTAAGCAACTGATTGGTTAGAGCGGTGAAAAGCAGAAATCGTTTAGTCAAGTTGCCTTCTCACGCAAACGATATAACTGATTCCAATAATATCAACATTTTTTCCTGCTCCTCTAATTCCTAACATGTACTTGAAACTAGTCCATTAGTGATAATTTACGGCCGTGTATTGGATACTTAAAATCCCTTAACACAGCGGGCGTGACTAATGAATGAGGCTTATTGCGCACTCTACGACAAAGCGAAAGACTGCCTTTACAATGGATGGAAGAACGCCTGGAATCTGGTGATTTTTACTTGGTGCAAGAAAGGGGCGGTAGGTAGAGATCTGAAATCGCCTTGAGATTAGTGACGTTTGGACAGCTTTAGGACTCTGTACAAGGCTTTTAAAATAATGTCGCTTCAGGACAATTTCAGAATGAAACCCGCACAAATTCTTGAAAACGCTACACAATATCAAGGAATTAAAAGAAACCAGGTAAAAAACAAAAACTAGAGTATCAATTTTCAAACTGTGTAGTTATTTTGTAAGTAATTTGTTACACATTAATAAATTAATAATCAAAATAATAACCGTGTTATTACAATAGTTTTTACTTTCTTAGTGCAATCGTTCGTATCTGCACAGAAATTTTAAAAGTTGTATTTTATACAATTTTCATATTTTGCCATAATCGATATAAAAAGAACGACGCTGGTTCATCGTAAAGTTGCATGACATTGCCACTTGAGCGCTTCATTCGTTTTCGTTAGCGCGCTCAGTGGTAAAAAAATACCCTTTGCAGGTAATTGATTACTGCACATCTTCACTCGCTACGAATGAATACTGTCCGCGAAAGAAAATACATACAGAGTCCAAGACTTAAACACCAACAGGTTAAACAATGCAGTAACGCCCAAACCGACAATAATACAAGTTTCACAATACGAGATTTCCTTTACCCACAATTTGCTAAAACATAAATGTGAAATAATTTACTTTTCTTACAAATTCTTGATAGTAGGTCAACATATGTTTATCTTATTTTAGGACATGTTACAACCTGCCTTGCCCAACACACCTTATACATAGTTATTATGATTTAAGATTCCTTTGTTACGTTCGCTGGTTTCCCAGAATTAATGGTAAACAGAGAACTTAATCTTTCTGAAACTAGTCTTTAAAACAAATGCACGGAGAGTGTGACGAATATTTCACCTCTACTTGGCCCACCCACACATTACTCAACACTTGGCTTCCAAGTAACACCTACCCTGGGCCAAACAAGGTGTATGATTGTCAGAATTTTGTTGCAATATATTATTTTAAATTGTGGCACCCGGAAAATGTCATTATTCAATGTATTGATCTTTCTTGGTAGTTGCAGAATTTGCTTTAACAGAATGTATTATTTTGCAACAATACTGTTCAATTTATAGAATATTCCACAAAGGCATACAAATACAATACACTTAAAATATACAGTAAATTAGTTCCTAGTGAGGCATTCTGAATGTATTAAATAGAAATTGTAAAACCTAGTTTTGTATTGGAACATGACACAATTATTTATGGTATGAAGAATTCCAAGAACTAAAATAATTCAATAGATATCTTAATTTATCCGTCAAGTCGTACTCGTGCTTATGCAGATTTTAGTTCTTACAAAACCACAATATCACTCATTTGTCACTTTTTCAATATTGTGAAAAAGAAAAAAAATAACATGTGACGTTAATTTAGCGCGATTTTCACAGTGAGACTATATCCTTCGCCAAAAACAGTGTTAATTTCACTTGCACTATCCTTCCAAGAATGAGGACATTATTCTAGATCAAGGATCGTACTATTAACACCCGTGACCACACTTGGCTGGCACAGCAGCGAGCATTGCTTAAAACAATGACGCGCAAGTCCGAAACTTAACATTCTGACCGAGTAGCGCGCATAAAATGTTATCTGGGCATTTTTCACGCTCGATGGAAACGTGCAAGATGGCTGAGCTCGATTACCATCTTATGTGAATTCGTTACAGTAATATATTGTGTTTGTTTTGTAACGTACGGACGTTGTATCACTGCGATAGTCTGGCTCAAGGTGACACAGGCTCAGTGACATAGAATCATCCTCCATTATCTTGCGCGCTATGGATACAGAGGTGACACAGGCTCAGTGACACAGAACCTTCTTCTTCTTGTTCTTCTTGCCGTACCGGTCTATGGATACAGAGAGGCACGTGCGACTCCAGTTCGGGATGTCCTTCTTCACTCCAGATAATATTGAATGCAATATTTGTATTATTATTTACTAATAATTATAAAGCCCCAATATTATTGGATACAGAATGTGCTTGTAATTTATTAGTTCTATGCTTGTGTTATACTGTTTGGCTGTAGAATTATTTGTATTCGGTCTTCCTATGTTAAAAAGTGAATTGTGATTGCTTTTTGTTTCATTTTTCATAATTTAATTAAACCATTAATTTATTAAGATATTTTATGAATCCATTCGAGCAATTTTATTTGGTAATATAATGATACTAAAATGTAAATATAATAAGAGCGAGAGGTGTGATTTTCGCTACCGACAAAACTAAACGATAGTCTTTTAGTATTATCTGTGGATAACAAATACTTGAAATGCTGACCTGGACTTTGCTATAAAATATAACTGGCAGTACAAAAATAGAACACACAGCATCGACGAAAAAGATGTTTTAAATCTTATAATGGTAGTAATCGTGGAAAGAGGAAGAAGAAGAAAATGGGAGAGCCTTTTTGGCATATATGTTTTCTGCCAAGGGATTAGAACGTAGAGGTCGTGATTTTCACATTGCTATTGTTCTATTCAGTTCAGTTTGATATAATTTTACAAAAAATGTAAATTTTAAAAGTATTCCAAAACGACTCCCCGCTCTCGTTGCGACAGATCTCCACCAGAGCTCGCCTCGATCGCAGAGCTAAATCACCGTCTATGGATCGATTCTTTATTTAGAAACCTACGCTAGCGCTACCTGTTGACAGTTGGCTTGCACTAGTTGACAAACGCATTTCAATATGGCTATGCTAACATTGAACATGGGGGTTTTCAACTTAGAGTTACGGTTATATAATAGTTAGTTTCTTCCAAAAAATATTTTCACAAGATCATTTGATCCTTACAGATTGTATCAAAATATCCGAAAGGTTGTTTCGTTGGCAATTTAAGATGTCAACAAACGAAATTCCGACGACTGTTCTGCACGGGTTTAAATGGGATTTTTATTTATTTATTTATTTATTTAATGTCTATCCTATTCAGTTATGAAAACTGATTTACAAAGGAGGACCTTAAATAAAACTAAGCTATGCAAACAATTAATTATAATGAAATCATAAATAACAATAACAACAAAAACAAAACAAACTACCGAACTATGTATTTGTACCATGTATTAAATCGACAGGCAAATATATAAATAAATAAATAAATATAAAATATAATCAAGAACAAGAAAAAATAATTGAGAAATGAAATAAAATGAAATTAAGTGGAAATTCAACATATTAAATAATAAAAATAGTCATCAACCTGGGTGTTTGTCTGCAGGGAATGAGAGATGCGCATGTGGTTCTGCGCAGTGACGTCACACAGAAGCTAATCGTAACTAACGCTATTGGCAGCTTATCACCGCTCATGTCCTTGGATCGGACGTGCGCGCGCATCACACTCGGCTACCGTTGAGTTGTGGGTGTCTACGCGACGTCGCATCGGATGAGCGCCTTTCTGGCACACAGAGACAGGTGAAAGGGAAAGTCCCGAGTTCGGTCCTCGGCGAGCATTGGGACAGTCGCATCACACGTACACGCAACTGACCTTTCCAACATTATTCTTGATGTCTGTACTTGTTTTATGCCGGTGGCTGACGTCGCTAATAACACAACTTAGCGGCTTTCCGGTTTCGAGTATTGTTCACTACACGAGACGAGGGCCGTTTCTCAAGCGACCAATCAGGTTTAAGATGAGCTACACGTGCGTTTCAGTCAGTGGCGTATACAGGGGAGATCGGGCGGGCTAGAACCCCCCTCCCACCGAAATCCCAGCTTTAATTGAGTTTTGCAAAATATGTTGGTTTACGCAAAAATTATTGACAACATTAATTTGTTGCATCAAATTTGTCAATGGCAATTTAGTTATAATAAAGTTAAATTTATACTATCAGTGCAATAAATTAAATGATTTTTTTGTAAATCTGGTTAAATCAAAATTTAATGACAACATAAATTTGTTGCATCAAATTTGTCAATGACAACTTAATAAAGTCAAATTTATATTATCAGTGAAATAAATTCAATGATTTTTTAAATCTGGTTAAATTATCCCTTTCAGCAAACCACCTAAACACTAAAAAGCATGAGAAAAGTGTGTATTTACAAAAGAATCGCCTGCGGCCAGTAATAGGCGGCCTCCCCCCCCCCCCCCACACACAACTCCTGTTGTTTCAGGGGTGGAAGGCTTCGTTTGTGGATGTATCTTCCTTTGCATCTGCCCCCCCTCGCCGAAATATATTCCTGCGTACGCTTCAGTGTCGTCACCGTATCAACGTCTCTGTCTCGATTAGCATCGTTGCAAAAATATGAGACTTAAAGCCCAAATATCGTAAACAAAGTTAATTTAATTCGGATTTGGATTTGGATGCAGATTTAGTACAGGTTCTGGTTGTGTAAAACGACTTTTATAGTGCGGGCTAAACTGTTTACTTTGACTTCAGAATTGGGACCGGTCTTTTGACTCGAGTTGGTCGAGCAAAACTTTATCTTGTAGTTTGAGAGACATTCTAAATAAGTTATCCATAACAATTTGTACTTTAAAAAGTTTAATTTTCCAAAATATATGTTTTTTAAACCTCAATTGGAACCTGTTTTACCTTTACTGAAGATGTTTCTCTTTTTCTACGATCGAAACTCCCTCTTGTCAGCGCTTTCAAAAAATGATTGTCTCACCTCTGAAAAATACATTCTTCAAAACTAGACAGATCGCCAGAACGCGCGGCGGAAATAACCCCAGCTTTACCACGCTAATTGCTCAAACCACTTTAATATGTTTTTAATAGCGTAACGCCAATTATTACAGGTGTGGAGTAGGCTCACTTTCCATGCACAGCCTGCCTAACTGGTGCCGGCCGGGGCAGTGTTAACAGAGGGCCCTATCTCGGGGTCGTAGGTCATACGGCTTGATTGCCAGGCGCATGCGCACACTAGTCCCTCACACATTACGTCATGCGCCCATGCACTCGTTTGACTTTCAGAAGGGGGATATTAAACCATTTATTATGCGTCTTGCTACTTTAATGGCTCCTAAGTCGCCGTTTACATTATCATTTCTGACGTATTAAGGTCAATTGAAGATCGTGAAAAAGTCAAATTTAGCCGGGCGTCGAACTCGTGACCTTCTGTATTGGGTGCGGGAACCGACACACATGGCTAGTGTAACGCACAGAGTAAAGCACGATATGCATGGATTTTTACTACAAGCTCAACGCTCATCTGAACATTCATGTTCTTTCATATGTAAATACTTTATTTTTATTATTTAATATAAAGCATTTTCACTTGATTTTATTTTATTTTATTTCTCAATTATTTTTTATTGTTCTTGATTTTTTATAGAACAGTAGTTTGTTTTGTTTGGTTTTTATTGTTATTTATGATTTCATTATTATTAATTGTTTGCATAGCCTAGTTCTATTTATTGTCCTCCTTTGTAAATCAGTTTTTATAACTGAATAGGATAGACATTAAATAAATAAATTGGCCAGAGTTGTGAAATATATCCATAAAATACGGATTTTGTTATTGTCGTTTATTATTTTCTATCAAGACATAAACATGAAAATTACTATCCTAATTTAAATTGATTTAATAATATAACCCCACACTATGTTGCCCTCTTTGTAGGAAACGAACATGAACTTGAAGAATTTCTACCCTGATAGAGCTAAAACAAAGCGCCGAAAAACACGGAAAAGGGCAAAGATTAAACACACAATATATTTAGTAAAATACTATTAACAGCTCAATAAATGTATGTCAATAAAATTTTGAGATGATGTTTCGATAGATGAAGATGAAGAACAAGTACAAAAAACCCATGCTTTCGATTCAACCCCACTCTTAGCCATGCGCTTTACCTACGCCCCAACCGCATGACCATAAAATGGTGAGTGCAACTGTGAAATGCTAGGAACAAATGTCGTGATTGATTTTCACCAGTTTTGAATGTTTGCTTAATTTGAAACGTAATCATACTATTTTAACTCCATAAAAAAAAATATTATATATATATATATATATATATATATATATATATATAATATAATATATATGTTTATATCTTAGATCATGCACGAAAAAAACCACAAGTTTTACTCAATAAAACCGAAATACCCCTTTTTTAAAGGCAAACAAATTCATAACATTATAAAACCACTTCCACGGCGCTTTTCCTTTCATTGCACGATTTGAAACCTTTTAAACTAAAAGTCCAAAGCCATCTTTCAGATGCATAGTCATCTCCTCAACTCAGCCATTCCTCAGACTAGCCCAACTACCAATCACAGAGCAGCATTGCCATGTGGACTGCTCTATGAAGTCTAAGGAAAGGCTGAGTTGAGGAGACGACTTTGCATTTGACCGAATTGTTCTTGTACGATCGCAATGTAATTCCATGCGATGCGTCGCAGTTCCACATTCAACTCGGCCACAAAGTCCAACCAGATTGTGCAGATTCCATCGCGAGTGACACATCGATGTCTCCAGCCCCAGCGAGCGAGCGGGTGTGACTCACAGTAATGTTAAACGTCTCAAAGACACCGCGTCATCATTTGCATAATTCGACGGGATCCGATCGGTCCCGTTTCCGAGCCAAGAGAAATTCGTAGAGTTTCTTAAATTGTTGAGAGTTTTTCATGGCTCGTATTTGAAATCTTTATTAGACAGAAACTATGAAAGGACATTAGTTTGAGAATACGCGTGGAGATATTTGAAGATGCGCAGAGGTTGTCCACAAGTTCAAGAGCGTTGCCCTATATCTTATCGACCTGGGTCTCAGTCGATGGTTTGCAAGAAGTAAAGCTATGCGGGTGGCGGCAATCTTGCTGATATGTATGAATATGTTGCCATGGAGAAACAGCTGAAGCCAAATGTAGTAGAAACAAAAGCGGTTTTCAAATAAAATTGATTTGTTTGGTAATTTGTGATTTTCATCATTACTTTGTATGACTTTATGTATGCAATTTAAAAATCATAATCACGTGATACCAATATGGCCATTGTGAGGTCCGTGCCAGGGGCGGATCCAGGACCTCTACAAGGGGGGGGGCGACTTAGGCGGCGTAACGCCGGGGGGTCTGGGGGGCCCCAGCTTAGCCCCGCAGGTAAAAATTGTTAAAGGCATTTTTTTTTAAACGTGTTTTAATGGCTTTAAAGATGGTATTTTTAATATGTTTTATTTGCAGTTACGCACTAACAAAGGCATTGGAAGGAAATATTTCTGGTGTTTCCCCCCCCCCCCCCCCCCCCTCCCTGGATCTGCCACTGGTCCATGCCACGTGAAAGCTGTGAATATGATAGCCTACTACTACAAAGTAAATTTTCATAACTATTTCTCGGAATGGATTGGTTATACTACTTTTATATTTATATAGGCTGTAGTATACTGATGAACAGAACTCCATGACAAGAGCAAGGAAATCCAAATATTATAGACAAGAAGTTTTACGCTGTATTTTATTTATTTAATAAGATCTTGCAGAAATGTCGTCATTCGTTGCCAGTGTCTATTCGCACTCACAATCTCACTAATTCCAGGCTCATGTGTTAACAATGAAAGAATTTAGCGGTTGTAAGAAACATATCATTAATTATAATAATAATAATAATAATAATAATAATGCCTTTATTTGCAAACAGGAATCAAAATCCCACTAGTGCAAACATAATACAATACAATATTATACACTCAGGTGACATGAGTAAGTAATAATACAACAAACAATTACACGAACAATTACAATAATAAAAAAATAAAAAATACAACAGTTACAATAAAACATAATGCATAATACATAAGCAAGTATACCTTAACAACAGCAAGAAAATTACATGATTACTTTGACTACAGCGCCTGGATTATTTTATTTTTAAAACAATTGTAACTTTCAAAACAAATGTCGGTGCTCAAATGCTCTGCTAGCTGGTTGTATGTAGATTGTAATCTATTGATGGCACAATGCTTATAGAGATCAATTCTATTGCTGGGGACGTAAAATGTAGAATGTCTTCTAGTTGTTCTTAGGGGGACAAAAAAGTTTAGATATGTTATCAATGGGGTGTCTACTGAATTATGCGTGATTTTGTGCAGAAACATCATATCTAACAAGGTTCGTCTCTTTTCTAGGGGCATTAACTTCATGTTTTGACAGTGTAATAGATATTCATTTCGGTGGTAGGGCTGCCTGAAATAATGATAACATACTAACTTAATAAACTTTTTCTGTACCCTCTCAATGTGGTCTATTTTGGTTTTGTGATGCGGATTCCATATAACGCTAGCGTATTCCACCTGTGGGCGAACAAGTGCTAGATATAACATCCTTAAGGTGGCTAAGTTGAAATCGCCCATACAGTTCCGCCTTAACAGACCTAGAAGTTTGAAGGCTTTTGGTGTTACTTTATCTAGATGCTTTCTGAAAGATAAATCAGATGAAATAGTGACACCAAGGTCACTCACTGAGTTTACTCGATCTAAGTTCGTGCCGTCAATTGTATAATTATGCAGAATTACATGTTTACATGGCTTACATGGCTTTCCACATTTGGAAAGCCAAAAACAAATTGATCTTTCGCTCTTACGTTAACTCTCGCCTTGCACGTTGATTAAGCTTTATAATTGATGGCTGAATCAATTAATCATACAATACATAACACATATTTGACGAAAACAAAATTATCAACACATATGTTCTCATAAAGTATTAAATTTATGAATAAATTTATATAAAATAGAAATCAGCAAAATAACTTGAAATTTTATACTTCCAAATCAATATTATAAAGATTCAGTTTGACTGTGCGAATGAGTGGCCACTGGAAATGAAGTTGTTTTCTTACATTTTGGGCATTCCTTTAGCTTGATATTATATAAACGAATCTGAATATTGGTGGATTCAAAAACATTATTTGAAATTGGTTGTCTTAAATTTTATATTCTTTGTATTGTTATTGTTAAATGATTGTAGATTCCACAGAGACATAAAATATAAATCATGTTTATACTATATACGTCCCCCCCGCCCCCCCCCCCCCCCCCAACACACACACACACACTCGAATAGTAAACCTTGTATGTTGTGACTGACGTATATACTACATTTTGACTACAATGTGTGATTTTTAATTTATTGTTTCATCCTTTCTTTTGAATTAACGAACATAAATGGTCATACTTTATTGGGGAATTTGTGTGTATTATTGGGGGTTCCTGTAGTTTTCCTAAATGTATTAGTGTAACCTCGCTGACAGCTAAGAACTTTATTCTAATATTATTAAACCAATCACACATTGAGGACTAATTACATAAATAGATTTTAATTGTCAGGTAATGAAATAACAGAAAATATGTCCGAAATAAACATCTAATGAGTAATTACAAACTCTATATTATAAGGTCACGATATTATTATTATTATTGTGATTCAAATTAATGCCTTAACCCAGCGGCGATTGTAAATCGTCCAATTAGTGGTGTTTAAAATAACATTCAATTAGGTTAGGTGATTTGCTCGGCTTTGAAGGTTAGACACCGCTCGAAGATACAATATATCTACACATTGCGACGGTATTATTGTAAACTCACCTTCAAATGTTTCCACGCATCAAGTGGGCCATCATAATCACCTGGCATGATTGCAACTCTTCAAGTAATCGTTGGTGAGTAATCAAGTAATCGACATGTGTAGGTTACCGTCCTAGTTTGTCAGGTTGATGGAGGGATCGAAATTTGTCTAACTTTTCCATTGTTTCAACCCCTGATGCTTGATCTGTCACGTTCGTGAAGGTTATTTCGCACAACTGTCCCTTTGAAGGAATTCAATAGGAGTAGGCTACTTGCTTGTATTGAATATAGATCCTTGTCCAATCGTTTTCCCCATAATGCATCACTACTCCTCATCTCTGTTCAACATAAGCCTTATATCAAGCTCTGAAAATATCAGATTTTCCTGGATGTAAATGCAAACTCATTCCTTTCTGGTTCATTTCATGATAGAAGATCTTCAACAGGCTGGGTGGCTTCAACACAGTAGTAAACATAATAATACACAATATATTTATTAATATTATTACACTCTTACCACAATACTGGCTGTTTATCGTATGCATGTAAAAGTGTGCGGCTGAAGAGAGCCTCCGCACATATGGGAGCAATTCAGTAGTAGCCATACAATAAACAAATAGTAAACAAACAAACAAACAAACAAACAAACAATGCAATACAACATGGCGGCGTACATTCATGCCAGGTCGACTCCCGCCACCGGCAATGCTGACAGAAGGTTCTTTGCAGGGTTTCTTCAGGGGACTGTCACCTTGGACTATGTAGATACACAAATAACTCAAAGTTATGTGATTGCAGAGGGGCACAAAAGCTGGAAGCTTGAAGTTGAAATGCAACTTAGGGATTTTTAATTCACATTGATAATTGTATACACTTGCCTAAAACTAGAACAGTCATTGGTTTAATTCCTTGTTCGAAATGCAGTTATGATATTTACGAACGACTTGATGCAAAAGGCTTAAAAGTGTTGCTGCAATCCGTGGAGTGCAATCGGGTACGAAGACGACATATTACGCGTTATGATAATACAAAAAATTTAAATATCAAATACACTCATATAAGAATGATGCATAGTTACAGATGTATATAAGGAAATTAAAAATCCTTTGATTTATGAAAAGGGGACCATTTTCCACTCGTCAATTGTGCTAAGAGCAGGAGTATGGACTCAAGATTATTCTAACGGGGGCACACAACACAAATGTAGAATATTTATTCCATAATGTATAATTTTGTAAAGAATAAACTGAAACTAAAACTGAAACTGAAACACAGGAGAACCATACGTTAAAAATGCGTTTGCCTCACGGGGAATTCTCACCCAATACCGTTACCCACACACGCGTCGTACTATGAAGTTTGTTTGTTTGTTTGTTTATTTATTTTTCCCATTGGTGGATACAAGGATGTTACATCATGAAATTTGTATGCTCCAATAAGATCTGATCTTGAGGCGGAGCATACTTTTTCTTATTATTAACATGAAAAATACATGAACAATACATTAATAATAACTACTAATCAACTACTGCTAACTAATAACCAGAACCTAAAACAAGTTTGGTTTTGGTTATTTATTTACACTTGATTACATGAACAATACATTAATAATAACTACTAATCAACTACTGCTAACTAATAACCAACACCTAAAACAAGTTTGGTTTTGGTTATTTATTTACACTTGATTACATAAACTACAGCTAGTATAAAATAATAATAATAATAATAATAATAATAATAATAATAATAATAATAATAATAATAATAATAAAAATAAAAATAATAATGAAAATATTGATAGTAAAATAAAACAACATAAATGCAAAGGGTTGCAACAAACAATTTTAGTGATACAATTAATTTACAATGTATGCTATTTTAAAGATATACAATTTATAATGATAAATTGGCTATTGGACGGATACACATGTATCTTCTACTCTATGATTTAGTAAGGTAGGAGTGTGTTCTAATTTTATAGTAGTAGTAAAACATATCTTACTGCTCTGTTCCATATGCATTTATACCAAAAAGTAGTGACTTGCTCCTTTTTACTATTTTTACTGTGACTTTAGAATTATAGTAACATAATTCCAAGAATTAGTTAGTGTTTCTGTTTCATCTTTATTGTCTGGGCAAGTGAGCGCTGTTTACTGGCGATTCCTAGAGGGAAGTTTATTATTTACGACATCAGTAATTTTGCAGACAGAGATATTTTTTAGCCATGTCTTTATGGCTGAATTAAATGTAGATTTGCTCTTTAGTTTTCTGATTTCTAGAGGAACTATGTTGTATAACTTTGGGCCTATGTAAGCGGCATGCCTCTGCTGGATACCTTTGTTTACTCTAGGGATGAATATATGCTTGTTGGTTTTAGAGCGAGTGTTTATCAAATGGTAAGACGTTTGGATTGAGTAAATTTTTATTTTATTAGCGTGAATGGAGCGTGAAATAGCTAGAGCGTACAATTTTCTTATTTGTAGAATTCCCGCCTCCGAGTACAGTTCGTTAGTGTGGTAAGTGTGCTCTTTTTTATGTATTATTTTTAGGATTGTATTTTGCGCGGTCATGAGTGGTCGAATGTGGAAATCGTATGCTCCACCCCATGTTGTTATCGCATACTGAATTATAGATTGGACTAGTGCGAAATATACAATTTTTAGGGTTTTAAGCGATAATATATTTCTTAGAACGTATAAGTTGGGCATTATGCATTGGAGCTTTGTATTGAGTGACTTTATGTGCTGCTCCCATTTTAAGTGTTGGTCGATTTGAATACCGAGGTATTTGGTTGACTGTGTTTTCGTCAATGAAATGCAGTTGCAGTTAGCCTTTGTGGTGCATTTGTGTTCATGAAGTTGTAATTTTGATGTTATTGGTTGGGTCGAGTTTTGCGTTGAAAAAGTTATGTATGTTGTTTTCTCTTTGTTTAGTGTCAGTAGATTTGTGCCCAGCCATTTATGAATTTTGTTCATTTCTCTTTCTGCTAGTTCATGAACTTCTTGCCAGGTGCTAGCGGAAAACAGCAGTACAGTGTCGTCCGCAAAGGTGATAATTTTGCCGCATATATTCATTGAGCAAAGGTCATTTATAAACGCTAGGAATAAGATTGGGCCTAGTACCGTTCCTTGAGGTACTCCGTATTTAATTTCTCTTGGCTTGCTTATTGTATTTCCAATTTTTACAAATTGTTGTCGGCCCTTGAGGTAGCTTTTTATTAAGTCTAACGGGATTCCGCGTATACCGATATTGTGTAGTTTGTTTAGTAAGATACGATGAGATATGGTATCAAAGGCCTTGGCTAAGTCTAGAAAAATTGCTAACGGCTTTAGGTTTGTATCAAGCATTTTGTGGATTTGAGAGGTAAGGCTGAGTGTTGCATCTTCCGTGCTCATATTGGCTCTGAAGCCATACTGGTTTGGGGAAATTAGTTTGTTTGATTCTAAGAAGTTATTTACTCTGCATTTAATGCATTTTTCATGGATTTTCGATAAGTTGCTGAGGAGAGAGATGGGTCTGTAGTTGCAAATTTGCATTCTTGGCCCTTTCTTATGGATTGGTTTAATATGCGCAGTTTTAAATATTTCTGGATAGATCCCCGTTTCAAAACTTTTGTTTATTATGTGTGTTAGTGGCATTGCTAACGAGATTTTGTTCTGTATCAGAATGCGTGTACTTATGGCATCAGGACCGGTGGCGGTATCTATCTTCATATTATTTAGGTGTTGAATTATTTCATTTTCCGTAGCTGGATACATAAATATAGTTTTGGTTGGGGTTTGGGTTTGGGTGTTGTTTTCGTCTGAGATTGTTGGGTTCTGGTTATAGGTTGTTGATATGTCTTTTGCCATGTTTTCTCCTAGGTCTGAGAAGTAGTCTATGAAATTGTCTGCTATAGTCTGGGGGTTTTCTTGGAAATTTATAACTTCATCTCCGGAGATTATTTTTTTGATTTCAATCGATTTTGGTTTTTTGTTAGAGATTTCGTTTATTATTTGCCACATTTTCTTTTTGTCTCCATTACTTTCAATAAGTTTTTCTTTGTAGTATTCGTTTTTTGTTTTACGAATAAGCAGATTTAGGTAGTTTCGGTATTTCTTATAGTAGTCTCTTAATACTAAGTTGTTTGGGTTAGCTGAGGCTTTGTTGTGAAGTTTGTCTCTGGTTTTAATTGATTTAATTAGCCCAAGTGTTATCCAGGGCTTAAGTTTCTTTTTTTGTTTATGATTTTTTGTTATTGTTGTTACATCATTAATATGATTTTGAAGTACTTTAACAAGAGAGTCAGCCGATGTACTAGGGTTATTGTCCATGATGACCGTAGTCCATGACTCAAGTTTTAGGTTTTGGTGAAGAGTATTATAGTTGAGTTTTTTAGTTTTATCAGTTTTGGTGGTTATATTATTTGTTGCGTTTTGGGTACAGGTTGGTTTATCTACAATCATGCCAATGCATGTTGCGTAGTGGTCTGTTATTTTTGTTTGTAATAAAGCACATAGCGCTGTCGTTTTGCAGTTGCCAGGTCTTTGAAATATGTGGTCAATGCACGTGCTAGATGTGAGAGTTTCTCGCGTTGGTTCTTCAATATGTTGGGTGAAGCCCTGTGCCAGAAAAGTGTTTAAATATTCATTTGAGAGGGTTGAGTTTTCTAGGGTGTTTATGTTTATGTCGCCTATTGCAATATTATATCCTTGGTTTTTCGACTTAATTTCGTTTTTCAATTCATTTATGAATCTTGCTATGTCCCCCGAGGGTGATCTGTATATTGCTAGTATTGAGAACATTTCTTTGTCTTTGCTAGTTTTTATGTTTATGGCATTAGCTTGGCTGAAGTTTTTATTGTTATGGCAGACTACGGAGTCAAATGACAGGTCCCTGCTAAGGACTGTCATGCCATCATGCGATGTTAGTTTGTTAGTGAAATTATGTGTTGTATATCCTGTTAGGTTTGTTTGGGTATTGTCGAATTTTAAGTGAGTTTCTGTTAGTATTATTAAGTCAAAAGGTATGTCAATGTCTTCAAGAATTACAAGCAGTTCATCAAAATGAGATAAAATGCCTCTTATGTTAACATGGAAGATTTTTAGGCCGGTACAGTATTCGTAAACTCTATGTAGTTGTTGGTTGTTAGAGCAGATAATAGCTTTGTTTTTGTTTTCAAATATAAAGTCACAGTTGGGGTCAAAGTCATCATTCATGTTGGAGAGCAGTGATAGAGTTTCAGTATAGATATGTAATAAAAACTAATCCTAGTTACTATTTGGCTTAATGCCTTAATACTAATGCTGCTAAAAAATGTAGCAGTGCGAGTGAGAAGTAGGAACACCACCCTACTTTACCCTAAAGTTATATTATTATTATAAAGGAGTATATTTATTCTTAGCTATTAATTACATAAGATTCAGATTCAGGAGACGCGAAACAGTGTATTCAAACTAGATTGCTGCTAGGGACTAAGCTTCGGTAAAAGTTATTAAAATTAAATGAAATGAAGTTCGGAAAGCTAAATTAGTTTTGAAGTGTGGTAGCTACTTTTACGTTGTTAGACCTGACAAGACAATTTAAATTTTTGCTGCATTTGAGGGAAGTATTTATCAGACTAGGTGGTATAGGTTTCTCCTTTTTTTTTCCCCTCACGTTCGATTTTATAGATTATTTATTTATATTTATAAAATAATTAAGTTTTAGTTTTATTTTTTAGGTGACGATTTGGCGGGCTAGTTGCTTCAGGTCCGATGTTGACGTGATACGGAGCCTTTTCCCGTTATTTATTACAATTATCATGCCATCTTGGGTCCAACAGTGGCGTGGTCCTACAATGTTTTGTACATTTTTTAGGAGTTCTGTCCTCTTCCTAGTCAGAGATTCAGTGATGAGGAGTCCCGAGTCCTTGAGGCCCCTTTTCCTCCTCCATATCAAATCCCTGGTTTGGTAGGACAGTAGCTTAACGATTATGGGGCGCTTGTTGGTTGTCTTACCTTGAGGAGTCCCCAACCTGTGGCAGCGGTCGATGTCAGAGATGTGTAGGCCTACATTTAGCATTTCGTTCAGTATAGATTGTGTTATTTTGTAGGTGTCTTCCTCTTTTTTCTCAATGACGCCGTGTATTAGGAGGCAGTTTCTCCTGCCATATTGTTCAAGGTCATCTATTCGTAAGTCTTGTTCGTGCACCCAGCCCTTCATCTCATCGATTTCGTTTTTCATGGATTTGAAGTTCGCGCCGACAGACGATTCGAGTTCTTCAAACTTTCTAGCTATTTCCTCCCATTTCCCTCCTTCTTCTTTGCTGCTTGGAGCTAAGGATTTCAAGCTGTCCTTAAAGTCTTCTAGGGCCTTGGTTGTCTTAGCTTCGAAGTTTTCATACCTGGACTGGATAGTGTCAGGTGTAACTGTAATGACAGTTTTACCCGCTTTTTTGGAATCCGAACCTCGTGTCATGTTTGTTTGTTGTCGGCGTAGTCGTGTCAAGTGGCGTGGGCGTGTCCGTGTTCTGCCGCACTGCTACCACCTCTTACGTTGGAAAAAGCGGTTAGTTTCTGGCGCGCGTGATCGACCCGGTAGAATCGATTTTTCCTGGTGGAAATTTGACGCGGACCGAGTGCGGTTGGTCACAGTGACACTGAACACGCGATGGAATTCTAGGTTATAATTTACTAATTAGTTAATAATAGTTACTTTGACAGTCTTTCGACAGTAATAGTATTCAGTATTTGAATGAAGCTAGTATATATAGTAGTTACGTCAGATGTAGTTCCGTAAGTGCTGAGTGGCTATGAAACTTATTGATTGGAGTTTTACCGGAGCTTCCCTCGTGGTTTGTCTACACTGCCGCCATCTTTCTCGCCATACAACAGCAAGCAGGAAGGATGTGGGATTCCAAGAGTGTGATTCACAACATGCTGTGAACTAATTGGACTGGATTAAAACAACAACAAACCACTCATACGGACAGACGGACGGACGGACGGACGCCCTTGGAAAGTCCCGGATTAGTTTCGCGTTTTCTCGCTCGCTTGTCAGTTTCCACACCTCTCTACACGTGTGAATCACTATCACACCGCCTGCTATATTGTACGGCGCCCACGTGGCCACGTGATATGCGGTGGTGCGGGGCGACCGCAAACACTTGTTGCTGGAATTGGAACGAATTGGGACCGGAATGGTAGCACGGAAACGTTATAGGGCTTGAGGTTACGACGAAGTACACTCATTCTTTTTTATTTATTTATTTATTCTCAAAGTTTCAAATACAGCAAATGCCAGTTTATATTGAAACATATAACAACTTACAAAACAAAACAAACATAACAAAACAAAACAACACAACACAAGTAACAAAACGTTTGGTCTTATTATGACTGCTTACGGCTAATTTGATATCATTTTGAAGTACATTCGGCGGGGAAAATACATCAAGATTATAAAGGGGGTATCTCTAGGGGCTGGTCTTACAATCTTCTAATAAGAAAGTTATTTGTAGCAATTAAGCTATTGGGAGGATTTCAAGGGTTTTGATTGGTGGTCGCCATGGAGAAAACAAGCTTTTCGACCAATAAGTAGTTATTGGGACATTGTAAGACTGGACCTAAGAAAAAACAACTTTTAAAAAAGACTTATTTTTAAAGTCTAGAAACTATTTATTTAATTATTTATTTTTAACGTAAGTTTTCCCACGTACATTTAGATTCAGATTTAGTAGGTAGGTTTATAATTTAACAATACCACTACCCATAGAAGATCAGACTTGTGGGTGGGTAGTAGTTACCCTGGTAATGGATCTAAGACTATAAAAACTACTTTTATCATAATACAGGCAAACATGTGTTTAAGGATATTATAGATTACACAATTTAATTTACGGTTTAAGACATTAATTTGAGGTTAAATATTTTAATTATGCTGTTACCATACTGTTGACAGAAAAATAACTTCATAAGTGCTAAATTTAAATTTTTTTTAAATAAAGTTCGTTTAAAATTAAAGTAGGAGTACAAGAGTACTTTCGGATATAAATCATGGTGTTCTTGTTTATTTGTCGTTTTGGTTTTTAATAATCTATAAAGGTGTGGAGACTGGAGAGTGTACAAACTTATAGTTACGTTTAATAGTGTAAAGACGGCTTGTGCAGAGTACCTCGAATAGGTGCAGGTTCCTTAGCCTTTCCATATATTTATTTACAATCTATTATACTAATGTTGACTTATATGAATACAGAATATGTACAAAACTTAATGCAGAACACAAAACAAAACATAAAAACAATATATACATTGAAACAGACATAAAATCATATTGATTTGCTACAAGCCCAAAGTTGTAACAATACATACAAAATCTGTTTAAATTCAAGTTATGTTCTCTAACCAAAATCTAAATAACACTCTGGTACGGTAATGAATACGTTTTCAAACTTGTCATATCACTGCAACATCAGAGAAGCCATTTTGTACATGTGTACACAATGTTTTGTTAGACCCGTGCATCGAGCTCTCCTGTGCAAATAACACCACAGTTGCATCAACGCCAAAACTCGCCAAGGCCCTTCCATGTTTACCAGCGACGCATTGAGATGTTTCGACTTAAAGGTCGACTATCTTGAATCTGCATCTTATGGCTAGAATAAGGTGACGCGACATATGTTATTTGAGAACTCAAGTAGTGTACACACACATTCTTCAACAGACATACTCAGACACACAAAGATTCGTTCCTAGAACCTTTTTAGACAACGCACACAAGAAGAATTGGTGACGGATACAAAAACGCAAGTGTTTTTCTAAACAAATTTCTTCCATTTGTTTTTTTCAGACAAATACAATTGAAGTTAATATGTTTGACGGCAATATTATGAAACTTGTGCGCACAAAACATCAACCTCGCTAATCAACCTGATTTATTTTGACAATGAACTTAGCAGTGTGAGAAGGCGAAACTCACAATGAAGCAAGTTGAGTAAGAAAAGTTTGATTAATTATATTGTACCATACAGATCACCTGTCAATTACTAAGGACGCGTGGTTCGTTATTGATTTGCTCATTGAATTGTCAGGATGATTTGTAGAGCTCCGGCTTACGCCATTGGCTTGGTTTGACAGTTTTAGCGTTGAAATTACTTAGTAGTTGTAGTAGAGTTCATAGAAGGTGTCTCAACACTATTACCCTAATGTATACGTTAGCACAAGAAAGCCAGAACACCTATGCGCTATTTTATCCATATGAAAATATTGAATTTGGATTGGAATCATGAGCGCAAGAACTATTTTACAATAATCATAATTTAAATCGACAGTAAGTTTGTACCAGAACATCCATTAAAGAACGTTTCCACGTCTTTGGAAGATTTGTGAATTTAAAAGTAACTATATTAATACTTAATACATAAGATATAATACTATAATAGAATGCACAGGGGAAAATACTTATTGTCAATAATATTATAGATTTCATGAAAGTTGTAGAAGGAAATACTTAGCTAAAGAACTTTAAAACTCAATCTTTATGAATGGTGTGAAACAGAAATTAAAAAACGCATAAAATGTGCATAAAACGTTACATAAAGTAACGTTTAAGTTTGTCATTCGTTCGGGTATATAATCCTAAAGGCATTAGCAAAGCGTTACTAAGAAATCATGTTTGATAATTTATTTATCTAACAATGAAACTAAATTTGTCTCTTTTTGGTTTTACGCCTATTCATCTTTGATTGTCTGATTGGACACTTGGCACCTTCGTAATTTTTGTTTGAAAATTTCACTGTGTCAAAGTACGTTCTGCCAAAACAATAGCATGGTTTATATCAAATAATAATATTGCTTCCATCAACGCATTGCATGATAAATAATATTACCTCTTGTAATTTAAATGAAGGTCCTTTTTAAGGTTCATAGTGTCTAAAGTGAAAGCTCACATTATTCATTTTAAATTTTACTTTGTTGAATTTTACCGAAATTAAATTGATTCATTTTTTCCCAGAAAAGAAATTGAAAGATGCCTAGCGTAACTTATGCCTATCTACATCAAAACAACACAATCATAAAGTAAATTGTGTGGCAAACAAAACCATCGTAGACCCATTTCGGTCATGTTAAAGCGACCACTCCCATTCAGACCTTTCTTGCTCGCTCTTAGGTGTGAATTTCTTATGGTTATGCTAAGTTAAATTAGCATAGAAGTCGACTTCCGTTCTGTGTTGGGTTTTCTTTGCAGCTCACCTCACGGTATTGAATCAAAGTCGAGTAGATCAACCCTGGTCTAATTTCTTATGCCCACATTACACGGATGAAAACTTTCATCAAACATTGAATACGAGAACAACAGCTAGCCTCGTGGTGTGTTCATTGTCAGCAGATTTAGGGCGCATGTGCTTTACAACAATGCAAAATATGATCATTCAATAAGAATGATGAAAGTACTATTTATCTTGTGGCTATTTGAATGTCTATAGAACCCGATTGTTTTTGTTTGGAAGCAGATGACTTCAGACCGATAATTTCGTTGAAATTATGGTATTGTCAAATACAACAACATAACAGTTAAGGGGAATGGGTATTAAAACCGCCAAAATTAACTTAACTATAAGTAACAACAAACTTTTTTTACTTTTTATTATATCATGAGAATTTTTCCAAATGTTGAAAAAGTGATTCTGGTCCTGTCTTTGGTTTTGTATTAGATACACGGGTTTAAAAACATTTACAGTTTGTATCGTTACGATTGTTATTTTATTTATAATTTAATAATTATTAATTACCAAAAATAAAAGAACGATCGTAAAAACATTTAATTTTGGAAATTTTGAAACCCATTGTGCAGCTGATACAAAATCCAATATTTGGAAGCGTTCTCATTGCATAATACAAACCATTAATTTTGCGCAGTTCGACACCACACCAAATTCTATCACATCCACATTACGGAAACACAAGGGAGAAAATAATAATTACAACACATTAATGTGTGTATAAATTACAGCATAAATAAACAGAGAGGGATGTATAAATGTATGCACAACAGATGTGTTAGTTTTGGGAGCTTGGTCATCAGGATAGAATTAGTGTGGAGGACAATCATTCTGTAATACGAGACATGAACAAGGATAGTCTAAGGAGAAAGGATTTTTCAATAGAAATAGAATAGCTCCAGCGTACAATGAAAATTAAATTATCAGAATTATGTTTTTGAACAACTCATTGACTCCGAGTCAAACGATGATGCAAATCTCCCCCCCTCCCCCTCACTTCCCCTCTAATAGAGGCAATGCTTCTAGTGTGCACAGGGTTAAAGTGGCATGCATTGTAAAAACACCATTTCATTGTAATATTGATACAAATAATGCGATCTGAACAAAGTAAATTAAAACAATAATCAATCAATATAGTTTGGTGCATCACAATGACAACATGAACACGTTTAAAAATAAACACAAATAAAAAGTGTTTAGCCCCGCCCACTTTCCGTTCAAAGAAACAATAAAACAATATATTCCATCTTTTTCCGCCTAGAGCTCACATACATCAATACCCTTCGAGATCGTCATTGACGAACGAGGTCGCCCCGTATTGATTGAGCAGTCTCCCCCATGACTCGACGCTATTTAAATGTCACCTCACACAATGTATACAAGTGACCTGCCAACAGTTTTGAGGGCTAATAAAAAGTGAGTGAATGACATAACTTGAACATGTAGCAATATTCGTGTCGGACGCATCGGCCATGTTAATGTGTGGCGTGTCCTCGCGAGGCTGAGAGAAAGTGACAACATGGACGGGGTGTCCGGTAGGGGACGTGCCAGGTGGGGGGGGGGGGGGACACGCCGCTATAAGTAATTAAATAATAAATTAATTAATTAAATAAATAAATGAATGATTAAATAAACAAATAAATGAATGAAGAAATGAATGAATGAATGAATTAATTAATTAATTAATTAATGAATTAATGAATTAATGAATTAATGAATTAATGAATGAATGAATTAATTAATTAGAGCCTACCCAGTACCCACTCAGTCATATAACTGACTTTCAGTGGGGGACTTTAATTTAAAGCGACTGAGCCAAACCTGTATAGGCTCCGAACACAATCGACGAGTAAGCGATATAACCAACCAAAGATAGATATTTTTTAAATATGAAATATGTGAATCAGTGGCTGTACATTGCGAACACCTGCGGACAAATGTCAGAATCAACAAGGCTGATTCAGAATATTTTTGAATTTGTTGAATGCTTCGCTATGACACGGGGTGTCCGGCAGGGGACGTGCTGTGTGCTTGGAAGGGGGGGGGGGGGGTTGGAAAAAAGGCAAAAAAATGTTTTGTTCACACATTACGTCAACATTAATTGTGAATAAAGGAAAAATGTTTGGAAAAACATTTGGTTACCACATTATATTTTGGAAATATGAAACGTGGGTGTGGAAAATAAAACTACAACCCTAATAGTTTATTTAGGCATACCATGCATCACTACTTGTAAGACCGGTAGGAAGGAGTGTAAGCTGAAAGAAAATATTGGCACTAAGGAAAGCATTATAATTGATATTATATTTGCACTGAAATTTAATATATTTTATCATTTTTAACCATCAATTTCAATTCAAAGTAAATGCATAATTATGCTTGTTTACATTGTCTGATCATTTCGGCAACAAGGACTGATATTCAGTGAGGAACATATTATACCATTTATTATGTGTTTCATTTCTTCGACGGCTCCAAGTCACCATTTACTTATACACCAATGCAGTACCACATAGGCGTGCGCAGCGTCCAACATTAGACCCGGCGACCCTGTAATCTGTCCCCCGGTAAACTGACCCAGCGATAAACTGCGCCAATGTAAACTGCGCCAATTGTCCAGCTGCCTGACATCCCACGAAGTCCAAGGTTAGGGGGTCTGGTTGAAATTGGTACAGTTTACATTGGCGCAGTTTACCAGTGCACTAACTTGTATGGAGTGCACTAACTTGTATGGCCTAAAACGTGATTTTAAGACGCGACGCTTTCCGCTGTTATAGGATCTTTTATATAAAAGATAAATTATAAATTATTTGCGCAGCCCCTAGTGAAGTGTGCCTTTGCGTAAAAACGCACTACTGACAGTAAATTTTTTATTTAAAGACTTATTTACAGCTAAGTATAAAGTTAAACTGCTCTCGGCCCAGGCCGGGTCTAAAGGAATTGGAGTTCAGTGCGGCCCGACCGCCAAGCTGACACATTAGGTCCGGCCTGGGCCGAATAGGCCTGGGCCGTGCGCACGCCTATGCAGTACCATACAGAAAGATTTAGGACAATTTCCAAACTTCACAAACCCAAGCCCGAACCGGGAATCGAACCCTGAACCTCCTGCGTTGGAAACATGAAACTAATAACTATTATCCTGACTATTTCTTGCCCTTATGAGAACATGTCGGTAAAACCGTACCCTACTCTACCGACAGAGTTTCTGTGCGGCCGTCGGTCATGTGAGGTAGATGTGTAATATTGACAGACTGCTGTGATCTGCAGTCGTGTGGATTCAGGTGTGTTAGTGTAGAGGGACTGTTGAGTGTTGATACCGAGTCTGTTAACGCACAATTGCCCCAACCTGGACGTTTAGAAGAACCACAGATCAATTGTGCACTACAGCTGTGTCAAGAGTTCTCAAGACACAAATTAGCCTGTACTGGTTATAGGTAATATTATAAAATTGGGGAGAGGGGTTGGGGGGGGGGGGCAGTCGCCAGCGAGAAACACTATTGGTCAAGACTTATGTATTTATATATTTACATCAACATTTTAAATTTAACAATAAAAATATAAACATCAATATCAAAACTGAATACATGGTTTCAGTTTCAGATTTCTCATTTATTTGCAAATACGACAGATAGTATGTCAGGAAGCTTATTCATATTAAACATTAGTAGTTATGTAATGAAATAAGCCAGAACGTTTTACGGTGTTCATATTAGAATCTAAGCGTTTGTGGTCCGTGTCTTAAAAACGCCATAAAAAAAACACCAATTTGAATGAGGTGGTTGAACAATATCAAAATCTACAGAAAATCTTAAAATAAATAAAAGTGTTTGATATCGTTTGGATGAAATAGGGCAATTTTAAAAATATCGCGACACTGACATCAAATAAGTCTGCCAGCTACTATTTATGATTTCTCATTTTCGTTCAAGTGTTACAACGATTAATTATATAGTGAACACCCTTGCACCACTTTAGTTTAGCTCCCTCTTTCAACACTTCTCATAACTGGGAATTAATTACAATCATAAACGTTACACTAAACGAAACAAGGTTAGCAAAAACATATTTAAAATTTCGTTATCATCCCTTCTCTGCCTCGAAGGGTGTGCCAGGCTTTTCTCTTGAGATACACTCGGGGTCTACTGTTCTATAACGCGAATTTCTTGATCATATCTACTGAAACAAGGGATAGATACATTTGTTTAGGGGGAACTTCATTTATTCATCAGTTTATTTCTCAACCGTGGAGCAAATTTAGTTGCTTCACGTTTGAGGAAGGAAGAAGATTCTATCAAACATCTGCACACTTTGGTGAGTGCGCATATTTTTATTGCCGACTATATAGTTTCATCAGAATGTGTGTTTTATTGTTACTTACATAAAATGTTGTCCTATTCAAATCAGCAACCAAATACGAAAGTGATTTCGGTTTCTTGTAAAACGATTTCCTATGTTTCACGAAACGGTATCGTCCGTTTCATTTCACCTTTGTCTTATCGTCATCGAACATGTACGATAACTCTTTGTGTGGAGGGTCTGTGCTCCCTGTATCGTACGTCACATGTTGATACACGTTTTGGCGGCGTTCTTTAGCGTCGCATCTAGAATGTCTTACAGAACACGTGGCCAAGGAATGAGGAAGAAGAAGAAGATTCTCTAAACCGTCGCATATTCTTAGCCCCATTTGAAAATTCGATGCCTCGCTATTTTAAACTCTGATTTATTCCTAGCGAGACAAAGAGAAAAAATTCGTCCCGATGTAAAGGCGGAAGAGGGACATAGGACTAATGGTGCAGAGACAAGAAGATGGGCGATGAAAGTAATGATAATTGCTTTGAGGATGACTGTGAAGCAAGAACGAAGTGGACAATACATAAGTAGAGATGCGTGTACCACTTAAAGTGTAGTGTCAGAATTGCAAGATGTGATAGAGGAATCTGCAAGGGGCAGTAGAGACAGGGCAATGTCAGAATGGTAGAAGTGAGTGTGACGCGATAAAAACTAAGAGGAAACAAAAAGAGTAAAAAGAGAAATTATAAATGTGAGATTAGGTGACGAATATTTGAAGATGATTTTTTTTTGGTTCGATATTGCAAGAATGCTGATATCTTGCGAGGGTTGTTGGAAAGATTATAGAATGTTTATATGGAGAGACAAACTGGAGCACAAGTTCTCGTAAGTAGAGTGAAAAGAAGATGCAGGTTTTGGTCAATTTCGGTTTGGGAATTAAGAATGTTTCTTTTAGGTGAAAACTAGTAAATAGAACATTCATATTTTTTTTACTTTACTTACTTAATTAGAGGCTATGTTCAGAGTATATATATCATGTATTATGTTACTATTCTAACTTTTACTAGAAAAATACTGTTTCTGATAATAAATTGAATGAAACGAGGTGATATCATATTAACGATACGCTACTGAATAGGGGTTGGCAAAAAACAGCACAGCTCCAAACACAAAAAGTGACTGCCAACCTATAATAATAAAAGTAATTAAAAACTAAATATAGAAATTAACATATAAAAAACATAATACAACCTGGGAAAGGTGATAAAAACAAATTAATCCTAACAATACTACACCCCAAAAATAAGGAAATATACAAAACAAAGTACAAAATAGAAAATAGAAAATAGAAAACAAGAGTTACTATAAGATAATTTGAATGATATTATGATTATATAACACAAAACTGGTAAAAATAAAGTACAAAAAGTTATCACTGATGTGACAACCCCCCTCCCCCAAGTCTCCCATTGACTTTTTTGTATGTTTTGCGAATTTCACGATGTTCAAAATGTATTTTTCTTTAATTTGAACTAATCGTGACTATGATCCAATGACTAATGAAGAGTGTGTTTTATTTCTACATTATTGATTTTTGATTTTTGTTACCTATTTACTTTCAAAATCTGTAGTTACTGAATTATTTCATTAGTTAGTTAGATTTGGTGTTTACGATCCTAGAGAAGGCCTGTACAATAGAGGATCTAGTTTTAGCAAATGACAAAGCCATAAAAGTGGCGAATTTTTGGAAACTAGTTGTCTGAATTGTGTTCCGGATAAGGAAACGAACGAACGAACGTCCCATATTTTTGCCCCCCAAAAAATGTGGAAATATACTATTTATTGCGTATTTTGTTATGAAGATAATATTAATTAGAGCACCAGAAAAGAACGATAGGATCAGTTGTTTTTAAAATGAATTGATTATTTGGTGGTTATGTAAAATTTGTATGCTATACTATTTTTGAAGGTGCAGTAATAAATTACTTATTTCATTACGAATTACGATTATATGGACGGTAGAGAGTCTGTGGCTCTTTTGTATCGGAAAATCAATTGGCATTTTTCATGAATTTTCCCCTCAGGGGGGGGGGGGGGCGGACCCCATCGACACGCGCCTAGAACAATGTCTCTTTTACGCCCGACCCAAATGCGATCTATACAAATAATGACCTATTAATATTATACGTTATAGTATCAATTTTCAAATATTTATTGACAAACATTTGACCAAATATTACTGACGTCAGTAATCTAATATTTGATTTGAGGATAAGAACGAACCGGTTACAGAAACTTTGCACCGTTCTAAAGCAAAGCAAGATGGAACGGTTTCAGAAGAAACGGTCACCCGCCCACACCCTGACATCGACCAATGTTGCTTAACCTTCATGTGAAAACCGCATATTAAAAAGCGGTACAACCGTTACCTCTATCAACTACGTGCACGCGTCCAAATGATAGAGTTAACAAATGTAGTTACTAGTTACATGTATGTGTATTGTGTGTGTGTCTTAACAATAATTAATACAACATTATATGGTAATGGCGGGTGTACACTTAAATAATAACACATGGTTAGAAAGAAAATGTGTTCATTATAGTTGGACTTTACTTCACATGAATGCGCAACGTGGTTAATCGAGACGTTGCGTGCGCGATGTGAAGATAAAAAGACAAAACATGGCATTCAAAGATATAACCGCTTGGTTTATGAGAGTAGTGGCTAATTGAGCGTGCGTGGTTACTGTGCCAGGTAGACAATGACGCGCTTGCGCAATGAAACTAAAAGTGGAGAAGTAGAATAGAAAGGAAAATTTACAAGAGAGACGTATGTGTGAAGAGGAACGATAATGATGAGATTGAGAAGGCGATGGGTTGATAACGAAGTGATGAAGGAGGAGTTAACGGATTCAAAAAGACAAATTTGAAGTTTCGCGAAATGAGCTTACACCAATAAAGAATGGATTAAGAAGACGTGATTCTGTATAACAAGATATTTATTTATTTTATTGTAATAAAGCCAGTGTAGGGCACAACGCCATCTTTAGCCTGATGAGTGATGATCGTTGAATGATAATGAGGAAGGTAGGAAGGGAAGCCTGGTACCGGCACGTAGCCTACTCCTGTCGAAAAGTACAAAGGTGACCATCGGCTTTACGTTCCGTCCGAAAGGACGGTGTAACTTGTAGTGTTTCTTGCAGTGAATAACGATAACAAGATAAATGTGATGTGATATAAATAACGATAAATGAGATTGCAATGGACAAAGTTTTGGTGGAAGAGGTGATAAGGTACTAAAGATGAAGATATTAAAGCAGTGGAGACGACGGAAGTCGTGATGAAGAACTAGAGTTGAAACAGATATTCTAAAACTTTGGTTGTCCACACATGAAGATGTTAGTGAAGATGGAATCATCACAGTTGGGTGGAAGATAATGGAGGAGGTTGTGCAGATGGACCGATATAGTTAAGAAAGCAGCGGGAATTAACGGAAGAGGTAATAATAAAGAGATTAAGGGCAGAGGTAAAAGAAGAGGAATAAGTGACCGAGGTAAAATATGAGTAATTAAGGCAAAAGGTTATAGAGGAGGGAGGAATTAATGGGAGAGGTAAAAGAGAAGGAATTAAGACAAGAGGCAATAGAGGAAGAATAAAGGGAAGAGGTATAAAAGAGGAGGAATTATGGAAGATGTAATGGAGGAGGAATTAATAGTAAATGTAATGGAGGAGGAATTAAGGCAAGAGGTAATAGTATAGAGGTAAAATAGGAGGAATTAAGGGAAGAGGTAAAAGAGGCGGAATGAATGGAAGATGTAAGAGGTAACGAGGGAGGTAGTGAGCAATGAGGTTATTGAGTAGATAACACAGGTGGAAGTGTGGGAGGCAATGGCGAAGACGGAGGAAGTAAAGGAAGCTGCGGAGGAGACAGGACTGGCCAACGCAATATCGCACGGGGCACCGGTAGATATCTCCCCCCCCCCCTCTCTCCTCCCTCGCTCGCGGTTGGTGCCGGAGAAAGAGCCGCCGCTTGGCGCATAAACCTCAAGTCATTCTCGTGTACACCGTGGTCAAGTCACGTCACATCGAAGGATACGCCGACCGCATCGACGATCCTCCACTTCTTCACCCGGAGGGATTTTACCCACTATGACGTCATCGCGTTTTACCGTGTTGTAAATATTTAATTTTAAATAAAGTGATCAGTGTTTTTTTTTTTTTTTTTTTTAATTTTTATCGCCTCTTTTTTCGGACCATGTGTGATGTAGTTGTTTCGAGAGGATTATCTTTGTGTCAGTGAGAAATTGGGGAACTTCAAAACGGAAGAACAGACAATTTATCAGTGTGTTCCTGTGGTGTGTTAAACGCTAAGGTAAGTTTGGAAGTGGTGTGAAGCCCCTAGGCTAGCTACACGTTGATCCGCTACCTAAAACCTTCGGAAGCTACAACGCGTCACGCACCTTCAATTAAATTTATAACACCACGTTCGAAACGCATTTATAAATAAACATATTCAAATACAATGACACGTTATAATTTATCACTATTTTAGTAACGCAGTTGTGCGCGCGGTACATTGGAGTGGAACCATTTACTGCGGTTTGCGTCAATGCGTTAACAAATTGTTACGGTGCTATTATAAGGGACAAGGGCGTTTATGTTTCATTTCCATATCGTGCAATACTTCCTTAAGACTGTGTGTTCATGCACCTTGTAGAACACCTGATTTTGATCTGTTACAATTGATTTAAAATGGGTTTAAATTATCCGAAAAGAAAAATCAAAATATGTCATCCTTACGAGACTTTAAAGCTCTTTCCTATGAATGTTTTTTTTATTACAATAAATATTTCCGTTTGGCAGATGTTCTAAATTAGGTGTAAAAGGTGTCCAGCAACATCACATTACAAAAGGTAATTAAGAACGTCTGAATTGAAGAAACATTGATTGGAACAAAGAAACATCTTTAAGAAAGTGCACTAAATTCTCTACAGGATGACATATTTTGATTTACATTTGGGACAGTTAAAATACATTTTAAGCAATTTTAACGGGAGTTCTGCAGGCTTGGTGGCCACACAGTCTTATCTCAATAGAGCACAGACGAATTACAGTGAATGTGTATCGGAACTAAGAGCGGAGATCTCAACGCTGGAACAAGGCAGCAAAAGAGACGCACATCTATTTGCACACGCAAGTTGGTGCCGGTCTTAATTTCCCAGTGTAATTTAAAATGTTAATTTTATTTAATTACAAAAGCGACACCGGTAGGTATAGTATCTTAATAGCTCATCTTGCTCAGTGGTTCGTCGTTTAGGTGACAGTAATTTCATGGGCAGAACTTCTAATTGAACACTATAACTAAATCGATCAAAATGATGACGTGCTGGGCAGGTGATATTTACGTTCATGACTTACTGGGCCATTGTGGACTGCTGAATGTAGATATCATTTACATCAAAATGAATCCCAATCAAGATTTACCAAGGGGTCGTTTTGGTCGTTATGTAGATACTTTGCCTTCGCCCGGCCGGAGTAGAATAATATCAGCACAGCTGCACAGCCTGTCATACGAGGCGATCTCACAGGCTGAACTTATATGATTTTGGTGTTCCTACATCGTTTATATCATAAATGCAAACATGGGGGTGTATAAAAAGGTTAATGTTTACTTGAATCGTATATACAAAATAGTTTCATGTATTTGAGCGCAAAGAGAAGTATTGTATTTGTTAGGTTTATATTTCATTCATTAAAACACAACCCAACCTTCGTTTACATAGTAAATATATCTTTAAGAAAACATGATACACTATAGTAAACAACTTTTTTTAAAGCGTTAACTGGGATCGTTTGATGATGGCTATATCGGTTTTTCTGATTCTTGGTATGTGACACGACACTGTGCACCATATACAGCATTATGTAATGATTACACATGTAAACACTGGCTTTAAATACGTCCAAACATAAACATGCCACCCACTTCTGCAAGAGTTGCCCGCTTTGCGGATGTTCATGTTATTATGTGACTACGCAAAAAGGACTGTCTACCATAAAGACTAGTCTATTTACGCCGGATCTATATAACCTTGTAAACTACGTCGTTAAACAACAATAATCATCGTTAACATCCCCATTGTAATGAAAAGTAATAAAAATAAAAACATGAACAGATTTGACTCGGTCATAATAATCTCATGTTAATGTGAGTTAGCTGACATCCATTACAATTATAAGTAGGCCTACTATTATAAGTACTATTCTTACATATTATTTGTAACATGTAGCGAATTTGCTCTCGTTTCAAAAACCACTTGTATAAACACAAGAAAAACTAAACGTTTGGTGAAAACTTAGGGCCAGTTTCAGCAAGCTTTAATCCGACGATTTTCTATTAATCGGAGATGAAAAACGGTGCCCAGTTTAAGCCACCATGCATTATAACCATGTTAACTAATCCGAGATTAGTAAATCGACCGATTAAAAAGTTTGGTGAATTCGGACCTTAGTGGTCGTCTCAAACGCCATTCCAAATTGTAATTATTCTAAAGTCCGGTCTTACAATGTCCCAATAACTACTTATTCGTCGAATAGCTTGTTGTCTCCATGGCAAGGACCAATCTAGGGTTGCCAACTCTCCCGTATTTCCCGGGAAATCCCGTATCTCACACTAATTTCCCGCTTCCCGTACCAACTCTACACGGGAATCGATTTTCCCGTATTTTGAGAATTTGTTATATAAAATACAAAGTTTCGTTAACTCCCGCCGCTGCCGCGTGAACCAGACATTTTCAATAAACTTGCACCACTGTCTCTTAAAAAAGAACTTAAGTACTGTGATCTTCAATCAGCTGTCGTGTTCTAAAGCTATAAGGGCACATTAATTTAGATGAGATGTATGAAGAGTTCTGTTTAAGCAAAGACACTATAGGGCCTAGTGTCTTCAGTGGAAAAGGGAGAGGTGGTCAATGTTAATGAAACATGGGTTAATATCTTTAAAGAATGTGGTACACAAAATATGCCTAATTTTGTTAAGTTGATTACTTTTGTTTTGAGTATGCCAGACTCAAACTCTCATGTTGAAAGAGTTTTTTCATGAATGGTCAATTAATGGTCAGACAACAGAAATCGATGTTTAACCAATTTAATTGAAGCCGAGTTGCAAGTTGTTGTCAATTATTCTCTTTCATGTCGAGAATTTTATAATTTTGAAAAAAAGGATAGAAAATTGCTGCGTGATGCAAAATCGCTTGACAAATATAAAAAGTAACAACCAAAACAGTTAATTCGGTTTACCCACTCAGCCATTCCCGTTTCCACATTAGGCCTAAACATTAATTCCATGAGAAAATGTATACCTTTAAAATGAATATTAAATCTCTTAAATTCATTTTCTGGGCTCTATTATAGCACCAAAAATTTTGTTTTGCCTTTGGTGGCTCCGACCCGCAACCTATTTAACTCAGGATTTAACGTCAATTTCAAAGTTCCCGTATTTCCACATTCAATAGTTGGCAACCCTAGACCAATCAAAACTCTTGAAATCCTCCAAATAGCTTAATTGCTACAAATAACTTTCCTTTTAGGAGATTGTAAGACTGGCCCTAAGCATGAAACTTGTAAACATCTTCATCTTTACAGAAAGGGTATTTGAAATCGTATAATTTGTGTATACAAGAACCTAGGAAAGAACTTCCTAACTGTCCAAAGAACGTTTCCAAAATGAGCGTAATGTTACACGTATCCTCCCTACTTTTATATTTACACGTATATTCCGACTGGTCCGAAGTCAATCAAGGGAGTGTACGGTAGTTGCTGTCTGTAATCGAATTGGAATTTCGTCCTCGCAACTGCGCACGACCAATCCGATAGCAATAATAGGCTCCAGATCGTTGCATGAAGTAGATTAGATTAGTTAGCCTGGAACATCATAGCCTCGGTCGCTCATTCATTCATTCATTTAGATTCCTCAGAACGAGACTACTTGCTCGTTGGCTTCGATCTACCGGCGACCTCTATTGGAATGAGTTGAGTCGTGAGCGGTGAATGAAATTATTATTTGCAATCACATCAAAACGAATATGTGAGTCAAGTAAGAAGTTAGATGCTTCTATGTTTCGCTTAACCGTTGAGTGAGATGTAATGTACCCTATATTACTCACTCAACGGTTTAACTTGCCGGTGGACGGATCTGAATGAATGTACTTCTGGTTGGGGAGCGGGCGTTCTATCCGGGGTATCCGGGCCCGCATTCTTACTAGAATTTAATAAAAAGTCGATTATCATCATATCTAAAATATATATTCCCCGTGGTGGCTGCCATATCTTGCCATGGCTGTCTCACCACTCATCAAGAGGGTGGCTTTTACGCTGTAGATGCTAATTAATTAAATAAAACATAGTTTTCAAAGTACTGCAAAGTAGTGCTGTGATGAGTGAGTGCTGTACAAGAAGCCAAATACATTTAGGGACACTTTTACCAAACTATCCGGCGATTTTCTATTAATCGGAGATAAAAAATGGCGCCTGGTAGAAGCCACCATGCATTTTGTATGTAATGTTTGTTAAAACCAGGGTCACCAATCCGAGATAAGTAAATCGTCCGATTACAAATTTTGGTGAATTCGGACCTTATTTTAAGAAATACTAATTAGAAGTGGAGCTAGTATTAAAACTTGTTGTGTGTGAGCTAATATTGTTTAAACATAGCTTCTACAAAATGCAAGTTAGTATTTTTATTTTGTTGTTTGACGCTATACCCAATCACAATAGTTCATACGAGTAAGCTATTTTCAATATATTCGGACTAGTTTTGTTACAAAGTAGTATATCAGTTACAGTGTTATAATAATATAAAGTATTAGAACACGTGATAAAATCGATAAACAGTGTTATTTTTTAAATCAAATTATAAGATGCATTTAATAAAAAGATACTTCTCTTAATCCTAGCCATACATCAATACATTCACACGTTTTCTAGTCGTCATAAGCCTCGTTGTATAATCTCAAAGCTCCATTAGACAAAAACCGAAGCCGCAAGATCATCAAACATCAGATTACCTGAGAGGTGTAAAAACGATCATCACGTTTGTAAATTGCAGCGTTTTGTTTTTGGATCCCTCATTTAGCTGAGCGCGAAAACAATTTAGAGCGTTTTTGTAGATAGACTGATTATATACGAGCGAGCGGGAGATGATCTGAAGCGCGGTTTCATGTTGCAGTGTACACCTTCGTTTAAGGGGAATCTGTAAGTGTATATATAATGCACATATACGTTACAGTTATGATGGTTAGCAATAATTGATTTTTAATTATAACCACTTGTGGATTTTAACATTTTGTACAGGTGATGATATATAAAATAGTAGCTTGTGTGTTAACCATAATATGGTCTGTTCTCATGAAATTATTACATTTTAAATTAAACAATGCATGTATAATTTTATGTTGAAAGTTTTGAATTTAATTTTACATATGCATATGTTCCAAAGTTACTTATGTATGAATAACATCAAAAATGTGTTTAGTTGAAAATATAAATGTATTGTATGGACCCAGTATGATGATTGCTGACGATTACTCATGTGGAACCTAGATATTGTAGTGACTCAAATTTAAATCAATCAATATATGTTTCTGTACCAACTATAGAGTGGGGTAGGGGGTGTGAGGTTAATGTGTAATTACAAATTCAAAGATGGCACATTTTTACTACAAATTAAATACACGTAATTCGTTGTTCTGGTGGGTTTGCTTACGTCATTAGCTTTGTAGCTTTGAAAGATGAGTAATATACCAATTAAGAGGTTACTCACAGATTTAAATTGAGACTTTGAAATCAACGAGGTACATAATGAACTAATTCCATAACGTATTTATTTACCTTATGACTGCATGTGAAATAAAGCATCTGATATTATGAAATGTAGGCATATGTAGTGTTCAAAATGGTTACAATACAATCCATCAGAGTGCTGCTATAGTTATCAATATACTATCTACAGAAACTAATATTGTATTGACACAAACTAATTTCAAATAAAAATTAATACACAAAAAGAATTTAACCATTTGTAGTTGTAAATTTGCTTACGATCGACTCATACATCTAAGTACGTACAAAATAAAATCCAGTCTGTCTACCTTTTTATGGGTCGTCTTATGATCTCGAACTAGAATTACCTTCCTACATATATAATTACTTTACTCCTTCCTTGCAGTTTATTATAGTTATTATAAGTAATATAAGACTAATTTCTGGCCAAGCCAAGGAGAAAAATCTAAAAATTGATCTTGCCATCGATAGGTTTCTAATCGCATACAAGCCACTAATTCCAGGCTAGTAAACGGAAGCTATATTCGTTACCTTGTATAATGAGGATAAACCATTATATAAATCTGTGGCTCAATTTCAATCGACCATGGTTCACCATTGTATTTTTTATTTTATTAATACATATAATAGATCAATCAATAACTATTTATTTAGACAGTGATTTTGTGAACTGTCTTCTTGAGACTACATGTGACGTATAATGTCAATGGAAAAAGTAGAAGACATAGTGAAACAAAAGAGTGACTTTAGTTGAAATACCATGAAAATCATGTTTAGTTTTAGTCAAGAGCACCGGTGTAGGTAATGATTGAGTCAAGACTCGGAGCAATCATGTTGTATCGTTACATTTTAGAGTTACATCATTATAATTGTTGGCTAGAGCATTAGTTTCCTTGTACAGACATAGAGAGGGAATTAATACAAATAGACATATTTTTTATTCGGGGTTTGCTTTTAATTTATTATGAGTTTATATTGATAGTAATCTTGGTTTCAATAGTTTTGATTGAGATTCGTGTATTAATATAGATGAGTGACCCACTCAACAGCATTACACATTGTTGCTTGGAACTATGTGAATACAAAATATAACATTAACAAACCATAAGGTAGAAACCATGGATCTCAGTGCATGGGCTGTGGGTCTCTTTGAATAATATAGACCTAAGCTACCAAAACAATTCCAACCGCGTAAACCATTGAACTCTGTTTAACTTTTCACATATATTTGAGCTAAAACTTAAACATACAACACTGCTTATATTAATGCAATACGTGACGTTAAATTTCTTTCGTACGTTTATCAGTAGCCCTGGCATTTATTGTGTAGCGCCTTCACTTTATATCTAGATTGTTACAGGTAGAATAACTGTTCGTTCATTACAATGATACATGATTTCTCGTCGTAATTCTCTAACTTGATTGACATGATGCAATTACGGCACTTACTGGGAGACCTGTTTTATTTATAAATTCTCATAAAACAAATGAAACTACTAATGCACTCACTACTCTAGTGCTGCAAATATGATGGAGTAGCTTCTAGCTTCTCTCGGTGGCATTGAACAAGAACCCGATAATAGATTGATGAGAGATAATTATGATTTAAAATGCCAATTAATCTACAACGAAATTGTTTATTATAAATTAGTCAAGGTAAGGTTATTGATTATGTTGCAGGTTTGTGTAGTATAGAGAATAATCGAAACAATTGTGAAGAGGCGCGTTGTATGCGTCATATTAACATTTATAACTGATTGTTAATGTATCAAATAATTATTTCTTACTTAGTTACTGACTTGGCAACATATGCGGTAATGATGTGATTTAACTAACCTACCTTGGAAGTGATGTAATTGGATTTAACGATTGATTTGTAGGAAAAGATGGAAAGTGCTTCATAAAAGGCGTTTCCATTCATGAGAAATGATTTCATCTAGATTCACTGAATTTCTTCTTTGAGAGTGAATGTTTGTCGCTTAGTCTAATCAACCCAATTTTATAAAACAAGTCAACAACTATACTAGTATGAGGAAAAATTAATTGAATTACTTTTTGCAATGTAGTGCAATGTAGGGCTGTAGTGAGTGATCATCATAGAGTCCTCTATAGTTAAAGTAATGACATTGAAATGTCGTCAAGGTGTTAGATGACCGTAGGCATGTAAAAATATTAAGATAAACATTTGTTAATTATAAAATAAAAACAAAGTGTAAACTAATCTCGTGTTCTCTTAAATTCAAGAAAAAACGGTTTTTTAAAATACACGTGCGGATACTCAGGGCGGAATGCAGAGCCGTTTCAAGTATGGGAATAACCGAGTCAAGTACGTGAATCGTACTTGACGGTATGCGGTAACAACAAATTCTCCTACTTAACCAAAGTTCACACCATTTAATTCTATTTAAATCGTGTATGTCTTGAATGAATAGAATCGGATGAAAAATGTATACCCTTTTTATTTGGGAGTAATAAAGTGTAATTGTCATTGCAAACATGTAGTGAGCTTAATGGTAATGGAATACTGGGAGAGATAGTTAAAACACCTTTTCATGCGTTTATTGAAAATGTTTACACCTGGAATACACCATAGATGTTGACTGCAATGAGTGGTTTATCAATATCATCCAACCTGCATTTCGTCACCGAACTTAAAATGTTACAGTTTTAAAAGCAAGTCCCAATATTTTGGTGATTTCAATGCGTGTAAGCGAGACATTTTTATTCGCTACTGAATATTCGTACAACATTTACAAATATAAGTAATACATTTTTACACAGCAAGATTTTCACTTGTAATTTCTACTGTTGGTGGCTGTGACTAGTTGAGATATGGCTACAGGTTCTGGAATGACATTTAAAACCGCGGGTTGTATAGGAAATGTGGGATGCGCTGCACATGGCGACTTCTGTAAAAGAGAAACTTACTTTTTGTCACTTGAGTTATAACTCATAGTTGTGTTCACAGGAGGAGTTCTTGTCGTCTTAATTTCACTAGCCAGACAGCCTAGCTAGGAGGTGATCATATACGTCATAACACGCTTGGAACTGTGAATTAAGAGGTAGTTATGGTACTCTGAACCAGATGGTGCGGGTTTGACTCCAATAACGCCACTTCTGGTTCAAGATGTCAACTCGTAAATACCACTGAGTAATGACACCATTCTTCGACTGTCATAACCCCTGACATACTAAATAACCTGAACAGGGTCACATTGTATATTAAAATTTATATCCTAGAAACAGTTTCCTGCCATACAGTGTGGTTTACAACCAGAACAGTAATGATCAAATAAAATAATCGTCAAACACCAATACTGAGATGGATATATAAACGGAAAAAATACTTCCACTTACCAGTAATATTTTATTTAAGACATTAAACAGTATCAATTCAAACAAAATACAATAACAATATGTTAGTGTATGTGTGAATGATTGTAGGCCTACTAATATGTGCGTGTTGTGTGGGATTGTGACATAGACATTACCTTAGTAAAGTTAAACTATGTAATTATCAAAACGACCACCACACAGTTTACAAATATTCTTTTAAGCACAACTACTAAAACAAGACTATAAAGACCGATGATTTTTTATTTACACCACAAAGAAAAGAAAACCTCGATCACGAATGTAGGTTTTAGTGTTTAGCTAAAGCGGTAGAACAGTTTACATCGACAACACTGTTTTTAATAAGAACATTCCCATAAGATTAACGTTGGGCTGCTATTATAATGATTAAATGATTTATTCAAGGTAGCTTTTGAATTCGTTTGCCACCATATGTTGCGTTCTCACGATAAGATAATAAAGCGTTAAATGATCAAAGGAGCAGATGATTAGCCAAGTGGAGTCATTGTTCGAGCTTCAACACGCTATATAGTTATATTTAAGTTACAGCTAATGAACTCTGCCTATACGTGCACTTGCTAAAACGTGAGGCAAGTTCTAATTTTATTAGCATTATATGTATTTTAATAACGGTAATTTCACTTTTATCGATTTATTATTGGGAGCATTATCATTACATTATCTTCGTAATTGTGTATTAAACATTTTAGATGGCAAAATACTGTTAAAAATACGCCTGTTTAGAATTGTGCATAAGAAACTTTCTTACGGTGTCCTGCCATTTTTTTTTCTTTATGCCACCATTTGTTCTGTTGTTCATGAGTTCATGACAAAAGTAAGAAATTATGATTTGTTTTATTTATTTTGAGAGAGGTATGACAGGCAAAGATTACTGAATCTTTGGTATAGCCCAGTGTGAGCTGAACGCGGCAAAGCGAGCAATACTAAAAGAGAGCTTATCTTCACAACGGTGCAAGTGTTGAGGAAAACCGAAATGTCTTTTCGTTGTTGATATTTTAGTTTCTTTTATTCACACACACACTATACTCTACATTTTGCATAATATGTAACATATTTGTTTTGCTATGATTTTAGTTTTCATGCCGGAATATAAACTTGATTCTAGCAAAGATATTAATGAATAAGGAGAACACTGAGATAGCAAAATTAGGAAATCAGTGTCCGGAAGTCAATCCGGTTCATGAAGTAATATTGTTAAATGAGTAGATCCTCTTGTCTACGGTCCCGAGATCGACTCCGATCATGGTAAGTGTTGAAACTATAATGTTCTCAATCGTGTCCGATAATTGCTTGTGAACTTCACAGCAACTTGCAAGGAATATAATAGCATCATTTGTTGCGCTTCAAGGAATCGCGGTTACAATACAGAATTAGCTGAAACGTTCAACAGTTTATTTCGAATTCCATTGCAATTTGTAATACCAACGTACTAGTAATGAATGCGTATTCTTGTAACAATAGACATGTCAACTTCATGAATATCTGATGCGATAATTACCTTTGAGCGGTTGGCAATGATAAATATCTGTATTATTCTATACGCTCGATTGACAATAATGAGTTATGCGTTGTGCGTTGACCGAATAGTGAACTGGTTTCTGTGATGGCTTCAATAAATCTGCGTCAGACAGAGCAAAACCATCTCTAGAACACATTGTGAATAGTAGTGTTAAGATAGTGTTATTGTTTTTGTTGACGCAACTCATCTCACACTATTGTACATAACGGTACAAATAAATGCAATGTTTTGCCGACTTCTTGATCAAGCAAAGCATCAACACAGACTACCAAACAAAAAAACATTTTCAAAATATTCTATCATCAACAATATGATGAATAAATTATAAAATTAAATAGATTGTTGTATTATGTTGCGCTGTATGCTAACGATAATCAATAATATTATTTTCTCCAATTTCTATAATAATCCAAAAAGTTAATCTATTTAGTGAAATCGTTGCGTAAAATTAAAAATACTGTACAACAAATTAATAATAATATAAAATTAGTTAAGTAATGATAATATTTAATAGTAAAATGATGATTTTACTATCATTGTCATTGATATAATACTCATATAATTTTTACTGTATACATTCCTTCAAATCGTACAAACCAACAGCGTAGTCCAAGACATTCCTGATCGATGACCCGTCTCAATTTATTCTTGGAGTTTAAAGGCATAAAACAGCAAGGTTATCAGTGCCTATAAGACCCGTCTCAAGTGATGCCCCATATAATGTAGGTTGTTGATGTAGGCCTACCTATGGAAGCCATTTATCAGAATATTATTATGCTTCGTAATATTGACTATAGTTTTTAATTTAGAAGAAGTATGGCGATCTGAATAACTGTGCTTGATCGAACATTAAAAGCTCCATTCACCTTTTAAGAATCGCTGACTCCTTTACTGAGCTGACCTAAAGTAAGTAATATTCAATAACGTGTTCCATTAATTATAAACAAAATATCGGAACGATTAGAGTGAATAACCAATGATAAATATACTTTTACTTTCATTATAATAGTTGCAAAATGTAATTCTTGCACCAGCATCGGTTGGTTGCTATGTGTTCGTTTTGAACCTTTCACACACCAAATAAATAATCTATCTGTAAACTAAATTAAGGTATATACATCTATTAAAATAATTAAAACGGATCATTTCAGGCGCCTTCAATGCGTGTGTTCTTGTTTTTTGCAATAATTACACCACATACAGTTCGTTCGTTCATTCCTTGCTTGCTTTCTATAAATGTAAATTTGCTCCGAGATGAGACCTTAGCGTTAAGCACGAGCGACATAAATGTCTACAGAATTAGTAACGGCGCATCTGTAAATAACCAAAGGCCTTCCTTTCCTTTTAATTCCTCATCCATCTCGACTTGAACTACCTCCGTTTATCCGCTAAACATTTCGTTAATAATTCTTCTTCTTCCCAAGTGAAGGTGGTTGTGGAGGCGAAGGCGAAGCGTCGTGGCTATCGTGTCCTTGTGGCTTGAATCGACTAACCGTGAGAACACAGATCATACTTACAGCCCGAGGGCCTAACTTTGTAAGTCAATATCTATTTACATTGAGATGGCTGTGAAGAGATTTGGAAGAATTCTAGATCGCGTGTCGAGAATGATCGCATGTGATCCGAACGTTCAGTTCCAACGAACGATCTAACCAATATGCGTTTCTAAACAATCCCACAAGAGTTGTCATTAAAACGATAATGAAATCCTGTGAATTTGCGCCACATTTTCTGTTCACAAGACACTGAACTACCCAAGTACCGCGCACATGTTAGTACTTGCTGTACTATTAGTGCCGCTGTGAGATCTGAGATCGAAATTCACGTGATTACCATTTACATGCGCGAGAAGGGTGTTCCTCACGCAATACTAAGATTTGATTGCTAATAACTTGCATGCTGCATTGCAATTTACTGCTAAGTATCGGACAGGGCGGAACCAAAGACAGACACTTTATATCATATACCTGTAAGCTAGGCGCAGGCCTCATGACCAGCCGAACACTTTCCAGACCGAGTAATTTATCGTTATGAGTGGTTGGGATATGAGCGATTTAATTTCTTAGAAACACTTTAATTAAAAATATTAACATGATGCATATACAGCGAATATTGAGTCATCGTAGCACCCAGACATATAAAAATGTGAATATGTTTCTAACTCTGCATATAATCTCTAGTATTGTGACTGATATTGGGGGGGGGGGGGGGGGGAGTAAACACGTCTTTGTAATTTTGGTGTGTTACAAAAAGTGTTGGAATTGTTTTTTTAATGCAAATAGCATTTAGGGATCATGAGTGGGAAGTTTTAAGTTGAAGACGGGAGGGGAGGGGAGGGGTAGCAACTAGCAACTAGCAACTGATGCAAAACCATCAAGCTAGTCTTCAATACCTATGAAATTGAAGCGTATTGTTCACACTGTAAACCTGTGAAATAATTGGCATTTATGAATTATAGGTAGCTTGTTTCACGTATGATTACTACTAGAAACAGTCGGTACAAATTAAATTTGTCACAAATCACATGTAATTGCCTAATAAATACAAGGAAAAAAACATCGCAGAATTTAGCTTGATTTAGCTTTTATTGTATATGTACATAATTTAATTATTTATTGATAAGTCGTTTTAATTGTATCAATTTTATTTATAACTGTGTGGATGCAATCTGACTATCGTTCATTGTTCTACGTAAAATATCATTCAAGTTTTTCAATCATGAATTTCAATCAATCATTCTTAGCACATCTTATCACTTAGCACGTTTTCATTTTCGTAACATTGAAACCAAACTAAAACCAGGATATTGAGTTGGGCTGTGTAAACCTTAAAACAATTAACCTCAACACGAAACAATTAACCTCATACTTTGGTTGATTTTTTCGGTCAAGATCAACGAATCGATGTGAGGTCATTTGTTGAGAGTTGTTGCGAATGTTGGTAGTTGGCAACTTACTGTAAACGCCGAAGACATTTTTACCAGAACCTTGAATATTCTGAAAGGAGAAGCCAATGATGCAACCCAGGGCCATCTGCCTATATAGCTTTATTTTTAAATTGCGCTTATTCTTTACTGACCTTGATAACAGATTGCAGAAGTTAACGGAATGCGAAATGAAATTGATTGCGTTCGTAGACCATTTAATTATAGGGTCTTCCTAGTCGGGTCTACTCAACTATTCATAGTTGTGTTTGTGAGCGAAGCTTTGTTTACGTTGTCATGCTTCGAATGTGAACCTGTAATTATCATGTAAAATGATAATGATGTCTAATTTCTACTTTTGGTAAGACAATTATATCTAGTAGAAAACGTGTTTGTTATCACATTCACAGAACACTTGATATCATAATATGGTTTCATGTACACGTTTGTAGAAGTTCGTAAAACTAGAAGGTTTGTCCCGACTGGGACTTGAACCCAGATCATCTTACTTCGTATCGCTGCTCCTGGACAGTGGATTCCAAAATAATAATTATAAAAAAGAGTTGGTGAGGAAGTGAAAGGGCAACATGGGGCGAATGTTTTCAAGTTTCATGCGAGTTTCTTGGATTCCCCAAAGAGAAACGAATTAGGAAGGAAGATACAGTGGAAATTGGCGAAAGATTCTTTAGTCTCATAATCATGCAACGAGGTTTATCTAGACTCTGAACAGGGTGTTTTTCCAATGTTCCAAAGACGTAGAAGAAACATAAGCGGCGGAAAGAAGACAAGGAAAAACGAATGGAATTCCCGGAAAATACCCAAAGAAGAATTACGTGGAATATTCTATGAGTCAAATGATGGATGATATTTTAAAGAGTTTGCACGACATCCCTCATGACAGTTTGCTCTTGGATTTGACCCAACTTTGTAATATTTGTTTTGTTATTATCCTGTGCCTTAGCAGTATACCACCTTTCTTTCCGTTACATTTCCTAGAAAATTAATCAACAACCTTTTCGAGGGCCACAGGTGGGTTAAGTGGCGTGTTTTTCATGGTTGCTAATCCAGGGTGCAATAAATAACCCCACTGTCGTTGGCGATCATGTCTGAGGAACAAGAAGGGTTTTGGTTTCCGGTCTATACACTGTTTGACAGTGTGGTATGACTGACACAAAATCTATGAATTACGACCCGAGTTCAACGCCCTATCCATCCCTAAATTCTGTCATGTCAATACCATCCAACCAATAGAGCTGACTCAGCGGTAAGACGTGAGAGTCCAACTCGGAAGGTCGCCGGTTTGATACCGCCAACTGGCAATCCTGACTGAAGGGTTTTCTTAGTGAAAAGGCTAACGCTGGGATCAAGTTCTACAAAATAGATCTTGGACGTACTTCGTTCTTACAGTAAATGCCTATTTGGTCACGTTAAGAAGGACAAGTTTCCTACGAAATGCAATTAAAACAATAAAAAAAACTAAAGTACAACACGAAATAATATATATTGACCCCGTTTCCAACATCAAATCGGGAAGGGTAGAAATACCTGTTATAGGGTACACAACAGCTTTACCTGTTGTGCCCCTCTTCAGGTGACTAATTGGTATAGGTATATTATGGTGTTTGGATAGTTGGGAAGGAATGTCCGAGAGCTGGTAGCATGACTCAATTGTATTCCCCTGCATGACTGAGAAAACCCTCGGAAAAATCCTTCAGCCAGGATTACCGGTAGCCGGAATCGAACCGGTGACATCCCGAATTAGAATATAGCGTCTTACCGCTGAGCCACCTCTATCGGTGGCGGTGCACCAACTAATGGATATTCTGCCGTATTATTGCCCGAATTAGTTTCGTTACGTCGTCCAACATAAGAAGTTAGTATTCATAGTTCCCACGTGACGTCACAGCGGCCATGATTGCGACACAATTGATGAGGACCAATCTTAGATCATTAGCAAATACTATTCAAATTTGATAAATAAGTCTACTTTACAATTTAAAAAGTAAACATAAGTAATTAGCCTTCAATTGTTAGTCCATGGCAATGTCAAAGTTTGATCACAAATGTGGCCGCCACGCGCAAAGATGTGACGTACGTGCAACCTATGAATTGATAATCGCCAGACTCAGTTTATGAGAGTGAGATGTGATTGATCAAGTAGAAAGTAAGGCTCTCCACATTTGATGATGATGATGGGTTTTAGATCTCATACTTTCTTTGACAACGACGCCTATCGAGACGATGAGTTGGTGATGTGTGGATATGGAAAGAAGCGACGCGACAGCATTACAAAGCAAACCGTGGTTTATCATAAACGTCTAATCGTCCATGGAAACCTGAAGGGAACTTACTACAGTATACATAGTATTACATGAGTTTCTACGGAGTCGGCGGTAGCCGGTAGCAAGCCATGAGGTAAACCGGAAGTGCTGGACTGAGGAGGTTGAAATGAAAGGGTTGGAAAACATGTGTGCACATTTATAAAAATATATATGGGAAAATTACAAGGTGATATATGAAGATAAAAAACTCCACATGGCATCCATGCTCAAGCCAGGATTTGAACCCAGAACGCAGATCATATATGCATAATATCTACTCGCGGTCTGAGTGTTAAGGAAGTATAGCCAAGAAACAAGAATTACATTTGGGAAATATGGTGGCAACTCGAAGATCAATGTGTGTTCGAGGCCTCAGCAGGGTGTAGAGGTAACACTAAACCCCGTCTTGAAGGGTTGAATGTGTGCGTGCTACCGTTGCCCGGGGGTATGCGTTCGAAGCCCGGTCAGGTGTCCTCGCAGGGTCAAGTTCTACGCTCACTTCTCGTACGTAGACCCACGTCTACGGGTTCTAGACCCGGTCAGGCGTCCTCGTAGGATCAAGTTCTACGCTCACTCCTCGTACGTAGACCCACGTCTACGGGCTCTAGACCCGGTCAGGCGTCCTCGCAGGGTCAAGTTCTACGCTCACTCCTCGTACGTAGGCGGGTTCGAAGCCCGGTCAGGCGTCCTCGCAGGGTCAAGTTCTACGCTCACTCCTCGTACGTACGCTCACCTCTAACCTCCTCACATAAACTACCGCAACGACATAAAACGTAATTATATCGCACCAGTAAAAGTAAAAGATGCAAAGAAATAATTATTTTTATCTCAAACTTGCGTTCGTTTCTGCGAGAGTGGAATACTAAGTTGGTTTCTCACCCGTCACCAGTCTACACTAGACTACACCAGCCTACACCTGCTGCACCTTGCGCACGTACAGACAAATTTCTCTAAAATTGTGTGGCATCGTAGATATATCGTATTTTATTTTTTATATGCGTGATAAAATTAAAATGTTCATTCCTATTACAACGGCATCTGGTTTCGGCGATAAAAATAAATTTAATTTAAAATTTAAATACATTACATATTTAATATTAATTAAATCTAAATTAATTTATTTTGAAAAAATAACAACCCGTTTTGTGGCAAACATTAAAATAAAATCATAATTTTAATACTTTACTTTTAATAGTACTTTAATGTTCTAAGTGACGTTTTGGAATTGCAACAATTTTTTAATCTGAAACCAATCAATACGGAATCTGTTTTAAATTAATAAAAGAAATTATTAATTTTGTAAGTGTATTTGTTTCTTAATTTAGTCAGAATAATCTGTTTAAATTAACTCTAAAATAACACTAATTTACAATTTTTCAAACTATTGTTCGATTAATCGTTTACACAAAAATCACAAAACAAATAATATTGGTTAGTTCTTGGACCGTAACTCAAGTGGCAATTAAGAGCACCGGTATCTAGAGCCGGGTGATCTGGGTTCTAGTCCCGGTCGGCGGCTCGGGAAAATGTCGACTTGCACTTACTGTTTGTATGCGTTTCCTTGTAACAGGTCCTTCTAAGAAACCGCGTAAAAAAAAAAAAAACACAACGACTGCAGATTGCACATCACATCATTCAGGTGGCAAAATAAAATTCCCCTGCGTCTTCACTCGAAATTGTACAGGTTTCTGTATCACATAGACACTTAAAGAGCCGAATGACGTACGACCTTTCGCCCCGATGATGGCCGAAGTAAGGGCCGAAGTCATCGTCCGGTCTACGAGGTCATCTTCCTCTACTCGACGTCTCTACTAAAGATGTCAAGTCTCTACACAATGGACGTGTTTTATTTATCACCTATTCACAAGCTGGAGTGTTTATAATTTGCTCAATGCCCGCGCATGAACTGTCGTAATTTCTCCACAAAAACCGGAATAATTGGATTAGTTGAGCGTATAGTCAGTAGTGACGTCATTGCATGGGTGTCGCATCTCGCTTCAAGTGTCGTCGCTGTCGGGTGGCGGAAGTTACTCAAACACACTAACTATAGTGTATTGCAATGAATCTGTGGTCCTAGGATCCCGCCCCCCCTTCCCCTACTTTACTCCATACCTCGAATCGCCGGCTCGAGCCAGCCGCGAGGGGTACCCCGCCGAGCCGGCGATTCGAGGTATGGAGTGAAGTAGGGGAAGGTAGGCGGGATCCTAGGACCACAGATTCATTGCAATCCACTGTATAGTGGACCCAAGATTACACCTGCTTTCGTCACATCCGGGGCAGTCGTAGCCAACCAGCGAGCTGCCCGAGACACACCTGCGCCAATACCGATCGCTGATTGGCTACGAACCCGTCGCCTGTGACGAAAGCATGTGTAAGGTAGTCTTCGGACAACTATACTAGTTTGTTTATCCCAACGATAACTGTGTCCATGCAGTATAAGTAGAATTTTATACTGAGATCGTTCAACCGGGCCTAGAAAAAGATCCCGAGTTTGAACCATCGAGCTAAAAGTCTTACGAATTAATTCTAGAACTGACCCTTTATTGAATATTTATTACCTAGTACTAATATTATCATATCGTGTATTTTAGGCTTTCGCGGCCCAGAATAATTTCTTACTAAATATTTTTATTTTTTCAATAACTACAGTAGTTCGTTTTTCTGTTTTTTAATTCTTGCTATTTTATGAATTTTTATTATCATTTGTACTTGTGTACATAGTTTGCTTAGTGCGCTTAAATTATTTTTATTATAACTTTAGGAAACATTCAACGATAATAATAATAATAAAAAAATATTGCTAGGAATATTTCAGGTATTTTGAATAGGCGTGGTAAGATGTCCCAAGTTAATGTGTGTGAAATTGTTATTATTGATATTAAACAATATAGTAATTATTATTTCATGTTTTATACATTGGGTTTTGAGTAACGTTATATGAGCGACATGAGATGCAGGCAAATTCTAACAAAAGGTATATACCTATACCATCATTACTCCCCGACGGAGTTCGAACCCCCGACCTCAGCATGGAGTTTGTGGTAAACTTAGGGTGACCATATGGTGGAGATACGAAAAGAGGAAATTTTGTCAAGTTAGGGTAACGCATGGAGTGGAGGGGGGGGGGGATGTACATTTTGTAGATGATTTAACTTGCTTTAACAAAAAAAAACATCGGGCTGGAAGCTGACCACTACTGGCAATTTTTAATTTTAAAGAAATCAAGGATACATACTTGCATAGGGGTAGAAAGCAAACAGTAGCATTTTACTTTGGCTAGTCTAGAAACTCATCGGATTCGTCGTCGTCTTCATCTACTTCTATGGCCCCTGATTGTGTCTCGTATTTTTCAGACGAAGCAGCTTGTTTCAAAAGGGCGGGCTTTGTCAAAACATAGTCGTAGAAATCTTAGCACTTGAAGTGTTTTAGATTGTATTGTAACATTAAAATACTTTTTACGGAATCCACAGGTACGCTAGGTACCGGAAGGGTATACTGTAGTCCTTGCATGCGCCATCGGGATCAAGGTCGATAATACAGTCGATGTCGATACCTATATCGTGAAGCTGCAGACGTAATAATATCCAACACTTGCAGATTAGATATGGATGGTGTAACTTTAATACAGTTTGAAAATATAATTTAAAAATATATATATATTTTTTAAGATTGAGTTGTTGGTGCATTATATCTAGTTAAAACCTCAAAATAGAGAAAACCCCGGACATTTCCCGTTTTTTCAAAAAAGAACCCGGACACGGACAAAGGAGGCAAAAAAGAGGACATGTCCGGGAAAAAGAGTACAGATGGTCACCCTAGGTAAACTCCAAACTGCGCTACGGCTGAGCTACCGGCGTCTCCGCTCATCTTCATTAGATAGATCTAGATCACAGGTTACCACGGCAACGCAGGGGGATGCCAGAGTAAAGTGTGTCCACGGGGCTCGAACCCCCGACCTCTAACACAGCGCTGCGGCTGAGCTACCGGCGTCTCCGCTCATCTTCATTAGATAGATCTAGATCACAGGTTACCGCGGCAACGCAGAAGGAGGCGGAGGTTCGAGTAAATTAGTGTGGTCGGTATTAAACACAGCTTTTCTGCCGCCTAATAATAGGGCGCCTTCCGTGCAACAATGGACTAACCGCTTACTGCCGTGACACACAAACGTTCGGATACGCAGAATCACTTGTAACGCTCTTTGTTGGACGAATATTGGTGTAATTGGCGCAACTGTCTCTTCCGGTGAATTGTGTGATTGAATCTTCCTTGTTTCGGGGTCCGGTAGGTGCGCCTTAGTCAATAGTCATGTTACATTCAGAGGTGGACTAAATCTTACAATGTGACGAGTCTGTGACAAATACCTTTGTGTTAGTAATGACAATAAAATATATATGTTCATTATATTATATGTCTGCAGACAAAGCTGTTGCTTTTTGACACAGAATAACAACAAACAAAACATTTAATTTCTTCACTCACAACGATATACGCATTTCAGTGGATAATTCTTGATGTATATTTATTTGTTTTTAGCGTCTTTCCAAGTTATACGCGTGAATTTATTTCACGTTTAGAACAACTGAAATGTTTCTTCTACACTTATAAAATTAAATAGAATTATTATAAACAAAATAGTTGAGAAAATATGAATACAGAAAGTCAGGATTGTACCGTAATGGAAGCAATGTATGTAGTTTATCTGAGATCTCATGTGTGTGATTGCCAGCATTACATCTACATGTTTCGGCCAAAGAACGTGGTGAGCTCGATACTTCATCACAATGGAATAACCGTTAAAATAATTGTTAACCCGATAATGGTTCATTGCAACTCGAGGTATGACGAGGTATTTGAAATTTGCTAGAAGTGTGAGAAAATCACTCCTTCATAATATATAAGCATAATGAATTATTTCTTTTCGAGATTTACTCCTGTTATGTAATCATTCAAATGTAATTTAAGTTAGTCCGAATCATGAGTGTATCGTTTTGACGGGCAAACAAGAAACTAGAACAAACCAATCACTCCAAATGTAATTGAAATTGTAAACGAGAATCAAATTGAATATGTTGTTATGCCCCGCGGTCACAAACAAAATTGACTCCCACACAATCTAGGCTCTACTACACTAGTATTTTCAGAACAAATTCAGCGTAAGGGTATGTTTAACATAACATATAAACTAAATTAAAAAAATAAATGTACAAAGTCTGCAAAAATTAAAGATAATGAATTTAAATGTGAACAAAAACAACTCCATCAAATTTTTCTCCTTGGAATAGCTGATAAATTTGTAAACTTGTATTATAACAATATATTTTCCCAAAAAGAATTTTTTAAAGAAATATCTTCATACTGAATGGAAGACAATCATACTTGTAATAGTTAAATAATGCAATATATTCCTAACTTAAAACATTAATATATAACCATGTTCATGTGCATGTCTTTGACACTACTCAATCCACGGAACCATGGTTGGCAACTTAATTTATTGTGACGAGAATAACACGCACAGATAATCTACTAGTATTGGGACATTCCCATACGATGCTGGTGGTCGCAAGGGAGAAGGGGGGGGGGGTACTAGACAACATTCCGCCTGCAAGCGCATACAACACTAGTGCAAGCGCGATCTGTTGCAGCTAAACCAATCAGGCTCGTCCGTAATATTGTAATTCCCACCGCTAAAACGGTTTTTGAACATCCGAAAACAGGCTGGCGGTGCATCTGACCTTCAAATCTTGTCATTTAATAACGCCCATAAATCTAAACGTCAACTTAATTCAATGAGAACTAGGTGTATAATTAAAATCAAAGACTGAATTGAATAATCACTTAATTAGGCTATTTATAAAGGAATGAGAATATAATTGGATCGAGTAGCGCGTGCTGTGCTGTGTACCAATGAGGAAGCGGTGCGGCTGGCGACTCTATCATCTATCTACTGCGCATGAGCAATGCTACGCCTATGTTAACCGCATTGGGGCAAATCCATTCAAACTGACCGCAAACCTCTCGATGCTTTTGAAATACGGCGCAATAGGGAAGTTTACTATGATTCTAATAGATTAGAATCAATCGTAATAAACAGTGATTTTCCAAATGCGGTGGCTTCTCTCCGACTCCCGGGCTTGTGTGGGGTGGGGGGTGGGAATCCCCACATCCCCTCCACTCACCCTTGTCCCCTGACCTTCACACCACAATGCGGTGGCTTTTCTCCGACTCCCGGGCTGGTGTGGGGTGGTGGGCGGGAATCCCCAACATCCCCTCCACTCACCCTGGTCCCGTGACCTTCACCCCACAATGCGGTGGCTTTTCTCCGACTCCCGGGCTTGTGTGGGGTGGTGGGCGGGAATCCCCAACATCCCCTCCACTCACCCTTGTCCCCTGACCTTCACCCCACAATGCGGTGGCTTTTCTCCGACTCCCGGGCTTGTGTGGGGTGATGGGCGGGAATCCCCAACATCTCCTCCACTCACCCTTGTCCCCTGACCTTCACCCCACAAGCTTACAAGATATTATTACCCAACTTTTATCTTGCGTGGTTTTAAATTTCCTCAGCGTTGCAGCCATACATTTCCGTATCCTGTTTTTCAACGTGTACGACTCGCATGCGAAATGACGGTTTTAGTTCATTGTTTTCGATACTTTATGACAATTTGTTGTTACAATTTTCTATTATTTGATAGGTATATATATTTTATCAATTTGGCACAATTTGTTATCATTATGTGCCGTATATATGGTATCGAACCGTCATTTCGCCCCACTGGTGCCCATTTCTCAAACGTGTACGAGCATTTCGCATGAGTTTTAATTATTTGTTTTCGATACCATATATAGAGATAGTTATACCAAATTGTAACAAATTTATAACACACATACCAAAATAAATATATTCAATTGTGATACGAAATTGCCAAAACATATCGAAAACAACTAACAATTAAGTAATAATTTGATCGTATTCAGCATGCGAGTCGACTCGTAGACGCTTGAGAATTGAGCCCAAGAGGAAAGTGTGACATTCTCCTAAATTGACATTGCTCGATGGATATCTCACGGTACTTTAGACCCAAACATGCATCGACTCGTCTCGATCACGACCTAATGTCTTTAATAGCCTCTTTAATTAACTTTTAATTCTACCCTGTGGCCCCAATCAAAAAAACTTGATTCCGGTCCCCTTACTTTCTCAGAATCTTATTTCATTCTGTTAGCTGGCAATCTATTTTAGAATTTAAGTAGAAATCAATATTTTTGTAGATGTTCTTCAAACAAAAACATCGTGTTGAAAAGATGTAAATTTGTTATGTAAATTTAATTTATTATTGATAATTGCGTTTATAAATAATAATTATTGGCGTATTTCAAAGTATGCCGTGTGCCTAATTTCCGTAAGTTTCAAGCTAAGTGGGATTTGAACCCGCGACCTTTGGTTTAGTAGGGCGAGCTCTAAACCAACTGGACTAACCGTTGACCCGACGGCTCCTATGCAGACTCAACTCTCACGATGTACCCAAGATCCACCACTGTACATGCATCTGCATGCCCATGTCATGTATACATGTCGAGCTTTCACGTCCTGCTGGCCCAAGACTCATATCTCGTGTTTTAGGTAAATTTAAATCACCTAATAGGCCCGCCGCCCTTAAATCTTACCTCCAGGACCTCCCTGGGCCCACCTCTAAAAAATTGAATCCCGTAGCCTTATCTTATTGGTCTACGATTGTAGCTTTGTGAATTTCGGGTAAATTTAGATCCTGCTCCCTTAAATCTTACTTTCTTTGGCTCCTATGGCCCACCACTAAAAAATTCAATTTCACAGATGCATCTTATTTTAACCGCGATTGAAAGGTTAATAGGGTAATTTATATAATTTTATGATCCACCCCCCCCCCCCCCAGCCTTGTTTCCTTCCTTCACGGAATGAAGTGTCAGCTGATAACACACAGCTGGAAATGGAGTTACATTTTGTTGAGGAAAGGCTTCCCGGGCCCACAACCAAAAACTATAATTCCCCATCTTATCATCATCTCACGATTGAACTGTTGCCCACTTATGATCGTTCCACTCTTTTAGGGCCCCTTCCCCCCCCCCTTCCACTAAAAACACATAACTAATACTAAACACATTTAATAACTACTAAACACATTTTAAATCCATAAAGTTTGTTTTTAATTCGGCCACCTTTCCGGCGCCACCACCAAAAAATACAATTCACCCATCATGCGGTAGTTTAGTTATTTTATATGACCCCACCATTCGCCTCTTCACATCTTGCCCCTCCCACAAAAAAAAAAAAAAAAACACTAAATTTTAATCTTTAAAACGCCATTTTTCCCATCTCTAATGAATATTGCCGGTGACATCTGCTACGTTCCGACGATGTAAAGATAACAGCCCACGAAGTTCGGAATCCAGCTCTTGTCATACGAATTTATGTTTACGCCATCCTAAAACAAGCTGTAAAATACTGACCATCATGGTTTCAGGTTCTAGAGCCATTTAGTTGTGGTGGATATACATTTACATAAAAAAAGATCAATTTACCACTTTCGTTAAATAATGACGTAGGATCGTAAATAAGTCCGCGTGGTTTTGTGTAAAGGACGCGATGACGAGTTGTTGATCACATTCAGCGTGGAAAACGAGAAAACGAAGAACGAACGAGAAACGGAAAACGAACGAGAAAACGAACGAACGAGAAACGGAAAACGAGGCGGATCTTGCGCACGCGCATTAATATCAGACTACATTCTTTGGCTTTTAGCGTTATCATCGCGTTAAATAGTGGTCAACAGTGTTGCTTTACACATTCACACTCCCTTTCATGCTTCGTTTGAGAAAGTTTGCAGAAGGTGATCTTTCCCCCGCCTCCCACCTAACTATTATTTCAAATGGAGTTCAAACTATATTGTACCTCTCATATTTAGTAATGGTAAATTCACATTTTATTCACGTAGGCTTTCGCGGCCCGGGTCAATCAATAAACTTGAACTTGGCTTTCGGGTATAGCCGCGTCGATTATCGCTTAAAAGCTTTTAAGCGATAATCGACGCGCGGCTATACCCGAGTTTATTGATTATGATGATATGATGGTTTAAGTTTATTGATTCTTTTTTTATGTTACAATTTTTTGTTTCACAATTACGAATGGGAATAGAAAATAGAAAATAAAAGTAATTTAAAGAATAAAGAATAAAAAAGATCATTATTTAATTAACACTGTGTTGCGGCGTGCGGTTATGTTCCGATGTCTTATATAGTTGACACATGTTCCGATAGAGTAATACTGGCGTAGTGGTTGTTGTTACTTGATGTAAGTGATCTTCTTACGCCACTGTTGCACTCACTATATTCTCTGTTATTTATGGTACCTAGTGATGGGTTGTAATAACATGATACTTGCAACATGGAGCGCGTTCTTAAGCCCATATTGCGCTTACCCCAGGAAGCGTTTGTTTGGTTTCTTGTTTCCTGTAAATCCAGGACATGACTGTACTGGGTAAACTGTTAGACTGTCGGGAAAGAAGTGGTTTCAAACTAATTCATGTACATAAAACGAGAAGATTCTAGTGAAATAAGACAATAACAAATCTGATCCCGACTTAGAATTGAACCCTGATAACCCACTTGACGGGCAATCGATCAGATCGGAGGTTGATATGGTTCAATTTCCTGCTACGCTTGAAATTTTAATTTCTTAGTTACATCCAAGAAAGTGTACGTCTCTAAAAGTAATAGAACCTTTATTGGTATTTGCAATCTGCAGCCAAAGCTGTTACCAATTGACACATAACATACAATATATAAAACAAAATTGAAACAAATAACACTGAATAAAACTCATATAAACACAAAACGAAATTGAGTATATAAATGGTGCCTAAAAGTAAATATATACCAGTGTAGCACGCACAGAACTATATCTTCAGTGAGACTTGAACTTATGATGATGTGTCAATCTAACTAGATACCTTCTGCATTGGAAGGAGTGATACACCAAAAGACCAACACGAATCCACTCGTGCTAACCCAGACATGTAAATAAACATATAAATGTCTTGGGTCCTTTTTGCGCTCAGCAATTGGTACCATACTTTCTATCTATACCGTAGCCGAGTCATCTCCTTTAACTATGTTGATCACAGCCATCAATAAATAAAGCTAAATATCAATAAGAGAAATGGTGAAATTTGGTAGTCGTCGAGGTATTGGTCGATAGGTAGTTCAGTGTCGGTAATTTGCGGTTGGCAAGATGGCTATTTGATTAATTAGCCGCCTGAGGATTCAGGTTTGAATCTTTGGTGGTCTCGCACAGATATCTATATCGTACCAACCGTGTTTCGGGATCATGTGTCGTGTATGACCGAGGTAATTGGGATTAGAGGTCACACTGTGATGGTTTGACCTGACGATGAGGTCGCTCGAGGCTTACCGAAATAATGTTTTGAATCGGACTCACGCGGTAATTTGCTATTGGTTGAGAGCGACGGACATACCGCGTCATAATAATTGACACCGACTGAAGAATCAGACTTTCGCTTTGTATTCAGGATAGAAGTGGCCCAGTGGTATAATGCGGGACTCTAATGACGGAGGTCATGGGCTCGATTCCTGGCGAGTATCTCACTGAAAGATTGGAGGGTTTTTCGTCAGTCATAAGGCGAACGCTGGGATTGAGTTTACTATTAAACGTATTTTCAACTATCCGCCTACCCGTATCACACAATACCCTTATCACACATGCACCCTCTGTAAGATATACCTTACTGTGATGTTGTCCTTGGTAGAAAAAGCCACCAGAATGAGTATATTTTCGATATGCACTTCAGTGGTTTGGCTTTAGGGTCGATTTTTCAGAGGCATGTGTAATACTATAAAGCGCAGATAATATATTGTGTTATTTGTGCACCTAAAGACATAGCATATTTTGTAAAACCACCTGTTCAGATAGGGTATACGACATAAGTTAAGAGTAAAGGTAAGAACACGTATATTTACTCTTACAACTCTAATGCATTAATTATTTCTGCGATATGGTTAGGTCTACTGATTGTTATTTCTCATCAACGTATGTTGCTTATTAATCCGTAAATTGGATTGAGCGAACCAATAATAGAGTAGATACATAATATGTCTCACAGTCAATCCCACTCTGTATTAACTTATGTAGGCGAGTGTATACCAAAATGTCACGAATCGAAAGCAAACTCAATTTCGGGAGTGCAAATCAGATGCTTTAATCCTACCCAGCAGTTTTCCTTGTTTGTATACAGTATTATTTTTGAAAATTATACATTGCTATTTTGTGTGCATGTTTAGCTACAACCAGTGCTACAAAGAAAATATGACCTCGCTAATGACCATAAATATGTAGAATATACTAGTGTAACAAAATTAATAAATTTTTATTTTGTTTATATTTTGAAATATGTTGCGTTATATTCAATAACTTCATGGACTAGTAATAAGTTGGATAAAATAAAATTATACAATTTAAGATCCAAAACTAGGTGCAACTATATTTCTAGCAAACGCTTAGTTAAAGTAAATCGCAGAAAAGCGAACAAGGTATAATGTTATGGACTTTTGAGATGTAATCAGGTTCAAGGTTTATAAGTAGTATATCAGTATTTCCATACATACTGATGTCGTACTGATGTCCTAGTGATAACTGATGGCCGTGCATAAGAGATGCACGTATATTACAGTGAAGATGAGCAACTTGTCGAGTACGGCCAAGTATACCAAGCAACCACTTCTAGGCCTCTCTCTCATCTCTGGTCTATTAACGGTGGTATAATTGGTTTTGTGCGGGGAGGTTGGTACTATAATATTGTGTGATCTTTATGTCTCCGTACACAACTCACGTAGCGGTTCAACAAAGTCAAGAACAATTTTTTGTGCCTATTAAATTTAAACCTGTGCTTCGTTCTCCGTCGGTGCGAGTTGTCGTCTCTCTCTTTCTCTTTCTCTCTCTCTCTTGGAGTTGTTCCCGTCTGCTCAAGGTCTGCAACTCTCTCGAGTTGTGTTCCGTGTCTTCTCCACCCGTAGGCGATACAGGGACCACGAGAAGTAAGACACGTCGCTACCAGCCGGCTACACATACATGCATGGACACCGCGTCCAACTCAATACATTTTATTACCGTTTTATTACGTTTTATTATAATAAATAAGTCATATTTAAAACGATAATAATTAATTAAACGTGTCAATTTACCGCGATCATAATTTAATATGATATTATGTAAAAGCAGTCATGGTTTTCGTGGCCTGGATTAATGTTAACAGATTATCGTTTTATTACGTTTTATTAATATTAATAAGTTATATTTAAAAATATTAATTAATTAAACGTGTCAATTTACCGCGATCATAATTTTATATAATATTATATAAAAGCAGTCATGGTTTTCGTGGCCCGGATTAATGTTAACAGAATTAAAAACTAATCGGGTTGTTTCGTTGACACTTAATTGACATGTTGATGTTTTTGGACCACTGCGGGTTCACAAACGTTGACATAACACACAGATGTCAAGTGACAACGTCGTGACGAAATAACCCGATCAGTTTTCAATGTATAATGTTTTGAGTTGTGTAGGTTTTAAAATGTGGTAAATGAAAACATTTATCGTTCAAACCAATCACTACATTTACGGCTTCTTTATTTAAATCAAAGTTTCGACGAGGAATAGCCCGTATTTTTCAAGATATAAAACAAACTAAATAATTGTTAAAATAATGCGTAAATAGTGATTGGTTTGACCGAAAAAATTTTCATTTACCATGTATAATATTTAGATAAGTAATAAATTGAGAACGAAGTCCCCGTCACGTACTGGTATGTTAAAGTATTTATTTATTTATTTATTTGCCTGTCGATTAATACATGGTACAAATATAGGCATCGTCAATCTTATAATATACATACCCAGTGTCTGGACTAGGCAATTAAACGTAATGTGAGATATTGTTCCAAGAAAGCGGAAAGTGAGGCTAAAAGATAATATACAATTCAATCCATGATATAATTATACAAAATAGAGATCGAACAAAATAATAATAGTAATAGTAACAATGCAGACAGTTTAATTTGTATCGCTGAAACACATTAGACACCAAGCGTGAGTGTGTATACAACTAATGATACACTAGATTCTGACAAACATGTCTATGCGTGACGGCCGTGTTTTTTACCAGGGGTTTGACAAAACGTAGGATTATATAATTCATCATAAACAATCTGTATTGTCAATAGTATTACACTGGTAAGAATGACACAACGAACGAGCGAAGCATTTCATCCAGAAGAATGTCCGTGTTTTCCATGTAGTGTAACATAACACCAAATCTTCGAATACACTATACTGTAACACAATAATTATAAACAACAAGGGATACTATACGCAATACAATAAAGATAAAACAACAAAGTCCCCCACTGCAAATCAGTTTCATAACTGAGTGGGTAGACTCTAAATGTGAATTTATTTTTATTTATTTATTTAAAGTAGTTTTGTTTTCATAGAAAAATAACAACATCCTATTGAAATATCAAATACAACAGAATACAAGTATACTATGCGACATGAATATATTCTTCTGGTTAGCTTTTTTATCGGCGTTGGAACTCTTTTATAGACGATCCGGATTAATTTCGGACTTGTAATTCCATCTCTTTGCGAACTTTGTTTTGCTATATTTTTCACTAAAACATGATTCGTTTCGCAAAACCTATATTGATTATTTTGAGTTTTTGTTAACTCGTACGTGCTATGTAAGCTAAAGGCTACCAACATATGACATAATATAGCTATGGAGTAATTTTGACACACACATTATTTGGAAGCATTTTGATTGTCAAATGCAGAATGCTGCCCATGAGTTGTTTTCCTCAAAACCATCAAATCTTCTAACTAAGATTACACACATTAAGATTGTCGGTATTACTATCAATAATTATTATGATATCATAAGAAGCCGCAAACAGGAGGAAGGAAATTACAGAATATAATGACATAATTCTATACAATCAAATAACTTTAATAACTTAGTGTTGGTGATAAGTGTTGTGACATAACAGAATGTTATCATTTTCTGCACAGACGAAATTTCTAGTAAGGAAACAGTAACATTTCTAATTTGCTTTTCATTATGAACGTACATCAAGTACATTTTTCATTTAAACGTGTTGAATTGAAATAGACCACCGCCTTGGTTATTTGTATTTCGTTTGTTATATAAGTTTTAACAACAATACGCTTTAGAATATTAATTATATTATCATGCCTGGCTATAAACTACCCACAAAAAAGTTTGACCGTCTAATATTCTTATACTACTTTCTTTCTATTTTTATATAATTCATAGAATTGTGGGCCTATTAAGTTAAAGCTATGGGTGTAATTGACATGGCATTACTTTACTAAGGCCAGTTTCACCAAACTTTAATCCGGCGATTTTCTGTTAATCGGAGATAAAAAATGGCGCCCGGTAGAAGCCACTATGCATTTTGTATGTAATGTTTGTTCAAACCATGGTAACCAATAACCCATCTCAAACATTGTCATGTGGTTTTCTAGTAATACACCCATTTGAAATGATCTTTATATTTTAGCCTTGTCTCAAGAATAATCACTTTAGTAACACCCAGACCTAGGCCCAGACTCAGTAGTTTCCGTGTGTTAAACATTTATAACATTATAATTACTGTAGTGGTTATTTTAGAAATTAATTATAACAAATTAACAATCCTGTATATAACAAAATAGAAAATATTTAGCGCTGTCTTTAGTGCGGATTAAACCACGCCACAATGGTTCCCAGTCCTCACTTCTCAACGCTGTGCAGATATGACTTCAAAAACCCTATAATAACGCGCGGTTTATCGCCTCTCGCTAATCGCTATAAGGTCTTCCCTTTCTGCTGTCGCTACTTTATTTGTATTCACAACGTGTTGTGTCCACCAATAACGCTCTCTCTGTTACATTGGCCGTGAGTTTACGATCACAGTCAAATCGGAACGCATAAAGTGTGTGTTTGTGGTTTATCCCCCTCCACCATCGGCATATCTGAAGGTTGAACGGTCATCCCGTGTTGAGAGAGAGAGAGAGAGAGAACACATCTCATCAATGCATACCGCGGATCTCTAGTTTAGGTGGGAGTATAATCTCTACGGACCAATTTTTTTTTTACCGTTTTTTGTAATTGGCCTTTGACATTTAAACCAAATTCCACTTCATCTAGTCTACTTTGCCTCTTCCCACCGTCGAGCTCAAGCTCGGTAGGAACCAGTTTCCACATGTAACTTATGGAAGAAGCAGAAGAGCACTTTGAGGTCAAATCTATGTTGAAATCTAGACTTCTTGACACACGATCTAACATAAAACTACGCTTCTTTTTACCTTACACGATTTCAAATTGAAAAAACGTTCTTTTTGGAAGTGTGACGCGGGAGAAATTTATCACCGAAGAATCAACAAGAGCAAAAACATTTGGTTCTACACGACGGACGGATGGCGGACGGTAAATCAGTGCCGAGTGAGACGTGTCATGTCATCATAACTAGCGAGTCGTGTCACGTGTCGTGTCATGTCGTCGTCAATAGAGCAACGTCACATGACATGTCGTTAAATGTACAACAGTCGTCAGTCCCATATCGTCAAGGCATAAATAAACACAACGATATCATTTCTTCGTAAATAGAAGAAGACCGTAATATGTCATGATGTGATGTCATAAATACACAACAATGGTATTTTTTCTTAAATAGAAGAATACAATGTCATCTTCTGCCATGTCTTTAAAATAATATACAACAATGTCATGTCGTCAAACGAACAACAATATGCATTGTCATACCGTCATATACATAAACAGCAATGACATTGTCATAAATAGAAAAAAGTACCCTGGCACACAGCCCTGATCATAAATAGAACAGCGAACCTGCCGTGGTGTCGTTAAATATACAACAATGATGTCACATTATGACACACTGTCGTAAACATACAAGTATCATGTCATCATAAGTATAGTAAGTCATATCAGATGTCCTTCGTGATAAGTAGAACAATGTCACACGTTGTATCTTCATTATAGAGCAATGTTACATAATTTAAAATTATAATATTGTTACATGTTCGTTTTCTTGTGAAGACCGCTATTCTTTGCCTCACCACTATAACTGTTGTATTCTGCATATTATCTAACCACAGCTGCATTTGCAAGGTGGTAATGTCTTCTTACTTCAACTACGACAACTGCAAGTGGCTATCTGCAACTGCAACTGTTTAAATTTCTTACTACTGCAACTGCAAGTAGTTCATGTAAAGCCTGGGTAGCTCGCAATAAGTGACCACGCAATGTTAACGTTATTTTAATGATATCTATTGATAACTCTTCAAGGTATTGGAAAAGTGACTCATACCGGATACTTAGTTTTATATCAGTTAAACAATTAATTTTAAAAAATTAAATTTTGTAATTGTAACGATTGGCATTTCTGTAATTAGTTATTAATTAATTAATGTATACAATAATTAATTAATTAATTAATTAATTACATAATTGAACATTCAGGATTTCTGTGATTAATTAATAATTAATTGATTAATTAATTAACATACAATAATTAATTAATTAATTACAAAATTGACGATTGTAACAATAATAAATGCAAAAGTTTTTTAATTCATCGTTTAGCTGATAAACAACCAAATAGCCGGAACTAGTCACTTTTTAATGCCTGGAAGTATATCAAGATATCATATCAATAAAAAAAAAACATTAATTTAGCAACTTAGGTTCCTTTTATCTTAAAATACAAAATACTTGGTTTCGCACCACCTTAACTACAACTGCTTGATGAGCTACAACTGCCACTGCAACTGCGAGTGTTGTGTTGTGTTGTGCTTTGATGTTAGTCTATGGCCGCATGGCTATGTCAGTTCGCCTGTCGAAGCGGATCCTGTTTCAAACACTTTATAAGCGTACCGTACAACCAAAGATTTGGTACAACTGCAACTGAAACTGCGAGTATTGTGTTGCGTTGTGATGATAGTCTATGGCCGCATGGCTACAACAGTTCGCCTATCGAAGCGGATCCTGTTTCAAACACTTCATAAGCGTGAAGCGTTCAAATTAGTCTCAGCTCTTGATTTACAAGACAATATATTATACGAGCTATACCATTATAAAATGCACTTGTTAATAAAAACCCAATCAGCCAAGTCTTGGAGGCGTTTATTCCCGGACCCATTATGCAACACTGAAGAAAAGTTACGTAAAGGTTTCAGAGAATTTATATATTTATTACACTCTTGTACTTTTCATCATTAATAATTATAAAGAAATTACCTAAAAAAATATCGATTCATATTGTTATCAACAACTTTATAGTAAAGATTAATGTTATGTAAACTTGTTCTAAACTCAGTTTCGTTGTAATTCCCTCCCCTCCTCTCCCCTTCCCTCCATTCCTCAACCCCTTCGAAGATTGGTTGCCTTGAAACATCTGTCTTATATCTTCTATTATCACAATAATAATAATAATACTAATTAGTATTGTTATTATTATTTTATTATTTTTTTAAAAAATAAAAAAAATGAAAAACGTAAAAATATATAAAAATAATAATAATAATAATAATAATAATAATAATAATAATAATAATAATAATAATAATAATATAATTAAATTATTATTATTATTATTATTATTATTATTATTATTATTATTATTATTATTATTATTTAATATGTCATGAAAGTTAGCTGACCCAGGCACGTAATCGAATTGTTCCATCTACAACATTCCCCGCAAAATAGAATATGGAGTGAATGAATTTTTCTGAAACGGCGTATTCGTGTAACGAACGTCCCTTCACAGAGCCTGGGATAATTAATTCCTTAAAAACAATATTATAATTAATGTTTTTGTTGTTAGTATTGTGATTTTGTATGCTTAAATATGGCACAGGAAAATGAAATATCAATCATTAACTTCGCTAGCCTTGCTGCTTATTGATGATGGTATTCACCGATGTTGCTCCGTCGTGTGTCCGTGGAGCATTGGTCCTGTCGAAGGTAGCCAGCGTCATCTCTGGTGTTACGGATGAACTAACATGATCGCAACAATCATCTCAAGGCTTTCAGATCCATGTAGCATTTCATACTCTTGAAACTATTTTTGATTTTCCTCCGACTGCATGGGGTGTATTGATAAATGGTTACTTTTGACTTTATTGTTTTCATAACTACTTTTTATTTATGATTTTTCTATCATAATGTGCACTATTGATAACACTTTGAAATTAAATATTCTATGTAACACCACATTATGGACACAAGTTGTTTTAAATCATAATCACAAAGAAGTATCATAGACATACCAAGTAGTTTTTATTCCATTTGAATTCATATTATTTTTCTCTTTTTGTCTTTCGTGTATTAAGAAGTATATTCTTGTTTTTGCAGATGAACCAGCAGTGCAAAGTATGCGGTGAGCCAGCGGCAGGGTTCCACTTTGGCGCGTTCACTTGTGAGGGGTGCAAGGTAGGCATCAATAACATGGCACACACTCCACTCAATACACAAGGCGGCATAGATAGATAATAATAATAATTTTTCGTAGAAAACCTGTCCAGGGAATTCATACCCGATCAGGCGCCGAATAATAAGGGATTGTGGTATTTGGAATTGTTGAGAAGGAATGTCCAAGGGCTGTTATTAGGACTCAATACCAGCATACGATTTGTGACTAAGGAAAACCTCGAAAAACATTCAGTCAGGACTGCCGGTGGCCGGTATCGAACCGGCGACCTCCCGAGTTAGAGTCTCGCGTCTTACCGCTTAGCCATCTCAACCACTTTGGCATAGATAGAGCTTTGTATAACTTCAGAACACACTAACACAACCACACGAAGATTATTATGTCAGTTGGGGAAATGTCTAAAACATAACACATTAGTTAATTCTCCTTTCTCCTCCCCCCACCCCTCCGCCAAACTGTGAACTGAAAAGTGATCAGTTAAGAATAATTTAATTAAGTTTTGTGTCGCGAATGTAAATTGTAATTTTTTCAATCGAGAAAATAATACACAATGAAGATTTATTCCTGATTTGGTGGAGGTGCCGGGTAAATATAAACTACTGTTTCAGCGCCTAAAAAGTAAAAGAGCTAGATTAAATTCCACATTATCATAATATCTATTAGATAAGTCAAATAAAATTGATAAGTTTCTTAAAAACCTGAAAGCGATACAGTGGTTAATTTTATTTCAAACAGAAATTTACAATAATTGTAAAGGGAATATGAATTGATGGCCTTGATGCTTTCTGTATATAAATAATAATCATAATACTAGCACAGATAACAAATTAGGCTCATAAATTTGTTATCTGTGATATAATAGTGTAGCTTGTTTTTTTAATTATTATAACTTATGTTGTTATGAAATATTTCTAGACCTGTGCTTTTACTTTCGGACTAGACACAACTCAATGTCTCACAGAGGTAACAACTTGGTTTTAGATTTTTTGTTTCGTTTTTGTTAACGTTGATTATCATCGTTTACACTTAATTATAAAAAGAAAGATATAATAGTTGGCGAAACTGACCTATATTGACAATTTTTTCTTCAATCAAAAGCATAAATCCTTTATTTTGTGTGTTTACCAAAATGTTTAAAAGCATTCAAGATGCGAAGGAGAAAAATATTTTTTCAAATTGGTTTTTCCTGTTTCTCGAAAAAAAAACGAAATCCGCCGGTTTCCAATAACCTGTTCCCATAGTAGTCTAGCCTGCATAGACTGACCCATGAAGCATTCTTAATTAATTCGGCGAGTGCTAAGTTTCAATTAATTTTAATTGCGACAGATGCATAGTCACGCACGTTTCAAGCCTACAATAAATTATCAAATTCTAATCTCGAGAATTTTAACTAAAATAATTTATTTCTTCTTGTCATTTAATTAATTTTGAATTTTTTTCAACCGTGTTTACAAGTTTTTTTCACGTTTGTTAGACAAGATTTCTGTATTTATTGCACTTGCAACTTTGCGTTTTATTTAATTCAGACGTCACAGCGGGTAGGACATTCCTCCAAGTATAGACTCGATAATATGAGAAAATCAGACATTTGAAATGGATTCAATATGTTAGGTCATGTAGATTGTCTAAGAAAATAGGAAAGCACATTAATTTTACAATTTTAAATTTATTTTATCTTTCTTCTTTGACTTTTTTCTTTATTTGTTTTCTTTGATTGCAAAATATTGAGCACTTGGCATAATTAATATACAGTATTTATTTAACTTATTTCTTTACTCTAACGAATTGAGGTTAATTCATTTCTAAATGCATCGCCCGTATACAATGAGATAAGGAACCAAAATCATAAAACAAAAACGTCCCAAGTAGTATAACAATCACATGTTGTACCAACTCTTTATTTTAAATTCTTGCACATGATGTGTTTTATTAATAAATTATGGTTGCACATTAGTTATAAAATTTATGTAAATTAATAAATAGACTATGAATAAATTAAATTAATAAATATACAATAAATCAAATTAATTTTTATCAAGAAAACACCCATCTTGAAATACTTGGACAGTCGACTATTTATTTATCTTTTACGTGGATCTTTAGACATCTTATAGTGTGATGAGGTGCCTTTAAAGGCTCCGAGCGGCAAAACTGGCTACTCTGACTTTTCATATAATATTTTAACATTCACCACAATCTGTCTCCAGGTTATTTACTACGTAATATATATCATTATCACCACCCAACAGCTTGGCTACCATATTTATAGGATATGTCAAAAACAGGCGGTATTTGATTTGAATACTCTTGTATATAAGTGAACTTGACCATAATAAAAACATGTATTTTATGTGTTGTGTACGATATTTATTTAGTTGGTATTCGAAGCATGGAATAACTAACGCGTTGTGCGTCACTCGTGGAATAATGTTAACTTATTGCTGATTTAAAAGATAAGTTTTAATATATTTTATCACAAGATTTTCTCAGCTCATTGCCCAAGATATGAATATTTATTAAAACAATATAATTCACACATTAAAGAAACTTTTACAGTGTAAAAAAAATTCCAAATAACACAATTCCTAGTTAGGCACTGAAGAGGGACATGGATTATCCTGTGTAGGTTTCATACGAAAAAATCTTATTACAATGAAAGACTGCCCAAGGATCTTATCGTGGTGGCTAGGTTTCTTTGCATGCTTTGCTTAATGCTTATCCCGAGAGTTAAGCCGGCGGAATTGCGTATGCTTCTGGTAGGGCCACCCTATCCAGACAGGTCGAGGTGAACAAGCCAGACGAAATGCAGTCCACATCCTCCTCTTTCCCTGTTTCTCCCCTTTTCGTCCTACTTGTCCTTTTTTTCAATCCCCCTGACGTCATATGACCTTGTTATCGAGTACGTCGTTAAACCACAAAATAATAAAATTAATAAAATGGAGTAAAAAAAAAAAGTACCGTCAGGTAGGACAATGTGTCAAAATAGTTGAGGGGCCAGATTTGGCCCACAGCATCAGAAATTGAAACCGCTTGCGTAAGAGTGACGTAATGCCGCGTGCGTAGCGCGTTACAAAATGTTCAGTCACCGTAGCAACGGACCAGGCGGGAGACAAACGGAGCGATAAATTGCCGCCGCTGCTGTATTACTATTAGATAACTCTGCTCGATGGCCGAGACGGAACCGCGATACGCAACGGTTTCACTCTAAAAGCGAAAACAAGGTTTTATCTCAGTATAAAGTGACCTCTGGAAAATATCATAACCTAGTTTTTCTATCTTGAGAATTAATAATTGAAAGGAAGTTGAGAACGGAAGTTTCATTGTTGCATTATTTTGTTTTATAGCTAGCCGAGTGTTTGGGTTAGCGTAGTACAATTACGAACTGCTGCTATTTAGCTTACCTTGGCAGTTTTCATGGATGGGTGAATTGCTTTCAATTAAATGATTCTAATTAGGTTCTTCCCGGCACTTGAATGTACACAAAACCGCCCATCCTAAGTAATTACTTAGTCTAAGTACTACACTGACCTTTGTCGTTCGTGTAAGAAACGAGTGATCGTCTTTTTTGAATGGTCATTGATTTGTTTACATCTTGCAATATAGAGTGCATCATTTAGGTAAAAACGAACTAGCCAGAGGCCCTATGCATATACGTATAATGTTGTAGATAAATATGTTTTTAAAGCAACAACTTGAAAGTATGCGTCTACAGAATAATATTAAAAATTTATATAGTTTACAACAAAAACCTGCATTAGCATGACTTGAAGAAGACATATTTATTAACAGAGGGTGAGGCCTAGAAGAGAGGGACTTCGTGAGAGTAGTGTACGCTTTCGAACAAATTTAAAACCCATCACATAATGTCTAGAGATACGTATAGCATTTTCATTTTTCATTTCACAGCACTTTCAATTGTCGCGTTTTGTAACCTAAGCGGTTTTCCCTTGTGTTAAAGGGATAGTCAGATGAAGAACTAAAAAATCACCAATTAGTCATTAGTCCATGAAATTCAGTTATGTGTAAAATACAATTGATATAGGTTGCTTCAATGCAAGAAAAAAAAAGTGAACAATTAGCTATTCTACTAGATTCCCTTCGGCAGCTCTTGCTGCATTTTTCTTCTAAAGCGTAGTGTAACTGTATCGGTTTTGAGGTCGCTGGCGCCTTCCCGATAGACAGAGGACTCATTGTGTTACACGAGACCAGCCCGCGCTCCGCGAAACGCTCGGCGACTGCGGACAGTACCGCTCAAAACAGATTGCAACTTTTCTACACATCATGTCACAAATAAATTAATTGCATGGTATGTAGTAGAAGTAAACGTTCGTACTAAGAAGCATGTTATCGGGTGAGAAACGATGCACATTAAACCTCTTGATCGATTTTTTATCAGTGCCCTATTTTAGCGGCGGTTTTACTTTCTCGGGGCAACATTTTTTTCATATGGGAATTACCATGAGAAAAGTTACTCGGTGCTACTTGGTAGCACCAAACCAAATAATCGCGTTTTCTTTAATTTTTTAACCGCCTGCTTTTAAAGTATGGTATCTTTTAGTCATGTTTTTTATATTTAAAGGTGGACATCTACAAATGGTAGTTCTTTAGTTTTTCACCCGACTATCCCTTTAAAAATACCAAAAGATAACAACATAAAATCCATAGTTTTTATCGTGAAGTCAGCATCGTCGATTGTTATAAAACGTTAATTCAAAAAATTACTTTTGTATGGTTTGCTCTAAGCCTACTATGTGGGTGAAACGAAATTACGAACTTTTTTTCGCAAAAAATTGGATTTTGAGCTAAATATATTATGATGAAATAAAAGGAAACGAACCGTATAGTGGATATTACATAGTTTGTTGTCATCACATATCACAGATAATCTACTTTATAGAAGTTATATTTTATGTATGTTTAGGGTCCTCGGACTCTTGAGAGCTTGTAGACAAAAATACACATGAAAATGAACTTTTCCCATTTATCGAGATTGCTTCTTTCACTTACCCTGCCTGTACCTATAATACTTCCAAAAATGATGTTAAAGTAATATTTGAACTGAAGTTGGTGACATGGCAACGAAACTCGTAGAAATATTGTTTATGCTTATGTAACACATCTCAATTGCTATTTAATATGTGTGTATAAAACCGGTATCTTAAGTCTTGAAAATAATCTTGTTGTTGTTGTTGTTGTGTTGTTGTTGTTGGCTTTTATAAATAAGAAAGTGTTTATACTTGAACACGGTTAATTATTTTAGAAAACAGTTTTAAAAATGAGAATATAACATCGTAAATTCATCGTCAGGAAATTGCAAGTTTCAGTTTTGGGAGGATTCTAAGATGGTTGATACGAAAATTCGAAACTTTCTAAACCCAACATACTCACCTCTCGGACTTACCCAATGATAATGAAATATACAGAGTATTTCGCGTCACTAGACCGTACAACGTAAACAACTTAGAAACCGACATACAAGATTTTTGAAGATACATGCGTAATTTGGTTTTTATTACAGTAAACTATGCGGTGTGGGTTCACGCACAATGCTGAAGTAATATCCTCTCAGAAACATAGTTTTAAACATAAAAACATCGCCGAGATTTGGAAACAATTTCAAAACTTCATTCAGAAATTAGGTCGCATGCTTTGTACCATAACAATTATATTGTGATTGTCTCAATTTAGCAAAACAGTCCCAAGATGACTGTCAGAAAATGCTAGCTTACCTTTGAGCAATTATTTACGTATTATTAATTTGAAGAGTGATTCACTACATTGGATACACATATACATTCCAAACTTTAAATTTACTAATTTAAACTATTATTCTTGCTTATTCAATTCAAATTTGTTGTTACAAGTATAAGAAAAAAATCGATTTACAGTTGGGAACCTAAAATTGTATTATTAAAATTATTGTAAATATTGAAGTAAATTATCGTTTAGTACTGGCGTAATTTGGTATAATTTATTGTTCTGTTGCGATTTATATATAGGTTAGCATCGGCTTCAAAGAACTTCTAATCTACAATCTTAAAATATTTACTTTACATACTTTGTATACAGTCATTTGGATTTATTTTGTATTGGATTACTAATGAGACATAATGTATAATATTGTTATTCGATGGGATCCGATCTCAGCTCTCCAGGTACAAGCGTTTTGTTCAACGTCCTCTATTTAGTTAGTTTTTTTAGTTTACAAATAGTTTATTCCTTCAAGCATACAATTTAAGATACATTATTAACAAAATCACTTTGAAAGAAGCCCACGTAGGGTAAAAACTTTGTGTGTGGGCTATCTTGACTGAAACAATAAAAAAATGCACACCAAAATAACAAAATACAATACAAAAATCAAAGTACAAAATAAAAAAATACATTGTACAATAATAATAACACAAAGTGTAACGCAAGATAAGACATCTGACCAGAATTCACACACAGAAATGAAGAAAAAATAAATGCAAGAAAAGAGAAATATTGAGGTTAAGGTCCCAGGAGTGCATAGTACTCTATTCGCCAGGACTCGAACCAGCCCCCGTGACCCAGGTCCCTGTTGCTACCACGCAGCCACGCGTGTGGGCGGGATGACCCACAAGTCAAGACATTGCGTTGTTCGGATGAGATGGATAATTAGCCAATATCAAATGCTTGGCTAACCATGGCAAACCAAGGCTCCCCCAGCGAAAGTGTTGCACATACACAACCAACAAACAATGGTAGCTAGCACACACGCATGCACGATGCATCGTGACGTCATATCCGGTCCACTGATCTACATGCCAAGCTAACCTTCAAACACATCTTGGTCTTACCTAATTACCTGAATTAATTACTCTTGGCGTTAGATAACGTAGGATTTATTCCCATGGAAGATAAACGGTTACTTTTGCTTTTTGGTGCGTTGCATGTTGTGTTGTGACGCACTTTCGCCTTCATCTGGCTCGCGTCCTACGAACTGTGTTGGGTAAGGGCAGCGACTGTGCACGCACTATTATGACAGGCAGGGCTGTTTGGCTGGGGGTGTTTGTTGTGACGCACTTTCGCCTTCATTTGGCTCGCGTTCTACGGGCTGTGTTGGGTGAGGGCAGCGACTGCGCACGACACGCACTATTATGACAGGCAGGGCTGGTTTTCGTGTTGGCAACAACAACAACAATAATAAAAATATTAATAATATTAATAATAATAATAATAATAACAATAATAATAATTTTTATCGTAGTTATAAATTAAACAACTATAATGTGTACATTTTATCAAACCGAAAACAGGGGACCTATACACAGACTTGCACTAGGGCTTTATTTCCCAGACCCAATGCAACCTTCAGATCATCCGTTGCATTCTTTCCACCCTCCTATATTATTATACCTCACTAATTATTGAAGAATGTATTATCATGGACTTCCCAGGCAGCGCACGAATTTTATGAACACGAGGCATGAATCTCCCTCCATCACCACACATATAAAGTCATCAAGTTATTTGTCGGCAATAAATCACGCGTCCAAGTTAAACTATATGCACGTTTAGCGCTCGACAAGTGACACAATCATGCTTCAAAGTTAAACTATGCACGTTTAGCGTACGACAAGTGACACAATCACGCGTCAAAGTTAAACGATGCACGTTTAGCGCGCGACAAGTGACACAATCACGTTTCAAAGTTAAACGATGCACATTTAGCGCGCGACAAATGACACAACCACGCGTCAAAGTTAAACTATGTACGTTTAGCGCGTGACAAGGGACACAATCACGCGTCAAAGTTAAACTATGCACGTTTAGCGTGCGACAAGTGACACAATCACGCGTCAAAGTTAAATTATGCACGTTTAGCGCGCGACAAGTGACACAATTACGCGTCAAAGTTAAACTATGCACGTTTAGCGCGCGACAAGTGACACAATCACGTTTCAAAGTTAAACTATGCACGTTTAGCGCGCGACCAGTGACACAATCACGTTTCAAAGTTAAACTATGCACGTTTAGCGAGATAAGTGACACAATCCCACGGAAAACAAATCAAGTATAATTATGTATAGCTCGAGAGTTCTAATCGTCACATGGCCAGTTTTACTACTGCCACGGTATAAACGAAATTATGCAACAGATAGGCAGAGAATTGCGTTTATTGTAAAGATGCATTCAATTCAATTACTATTTTTTATTTATAATAATAGTGTGGAACTATTACAGCCAGCGCAGTTGGCCGCGGTCGATTAGGCGTTGGTCTAGAAAACCGCGGTCTCGGCGTTCCAGGTTCGAATCCTGGCTTGGGCATGGATGTCATGTGGCGTTTCTTCATCTTCATAACCACCCACTCATCGTCTCGATTAGCTTCGTTACAAAAATGAGACGTTAAACCCCAAATATCATAATTATCATCATGGAGCCGTTACCTATCCAGTTGCTTACAAGAATCGTTGTCCATTATGGGAAATAACGCAATTCGTCGTTAATCTATAACGAATGTAAATTGACCTACACAATGTCAATAATATCATTTTGATATATGATTTTCAGAATTGAAAGAGGGTCGTAGTTTCCAGATGTTATGATAAGGTGCATTTGTCTCTGTTGTGCATTGTTGTCATTGAAGATCTAGAGGATCGTGATTAGCTCTATAGGGTCCTAGACCAATTCTGAAATTTCTACACATAATACATTATTCAAATTTTAATGTTGGAACGAATATTGGTGTTTCGTATCAAGGCAATAACTTAAATCTATCATAATGTATAAAAGAACAAAATTAATTGTGATTTTATAATGATGATTTATTATAATTATTGTCCAATTGTGTGAATGACTAGATCCTGTGATATATATTCGAGGTTGACCTCGAAACTAGAACCAAACAATAAATAATCGTAAACTAGCTAAACACCTTCACGATCGCATTCCTACTTCGTGTGAATATACAAACTATACAATGTGGCTAAAATTTGTTGTATCTTTTTTCAGAGTTTCTTCGGACGTTCCTACAACAACCTGAGTTCGATCTCCGAGTGTAAGAACAACGGCGGCTGCGTCATCAACAAGAAGAACCGAACCTCGTGCAAGGCGTGTCGTCTGAGGAAGTGTCTGATGGTAGGCATGTCCAAGAGCGGTTCTCGCTACGGCCGACGTTCCAACTGGTTCAAGATCCACTGTCTGCTGCAGGAACAGCAACAGCAGTCGCAACAGCACCAACAGAAACAGCACAAGAACAGCAATAGTGCGTGGGACGCGCATCCTGGTGTCGGTGTGATGAACCATCCGGATCCCAGGATACATCAGTTTTTGTCACAGCAACACGCTATGGGTCGGCCGACCACCAAAGAGGATCTCCTCTTCATGGGTCTGGACGAATACAAGAACTCCACATCTCCCTCGATCTCCTCTCCTGAGTCGCACAACTCTGACTCGTCCGTCGAAGTGTCGGACGCGAGACTCCGGGCAAACTTCTTCCGGCCGCCCGAGAGCAAAGACATGTTCCTCCCCTTCGCCACCCTCCCCGTCTTCCCCCCGCCTTTCTCCTTCCCTCCGATGTTCCCGCCGAACTACCTGTACAAACCCACCCCTATGATCACCACCTCCAACAACAACGTCGAACCCGTCGACGTGTACAGCAAGCGGTTCTTCCTCGACGCCGTCCTCCAGTCGCAGCGATCTCCCAACGTCAAGGAAGAGGACGAAGACACCGAGACGGAGGAAGAGCCGCATTGCGACCAAGAGAACCCGATGGATCTTTCCATGAAAAACTGTTTGATCCAAGAGAGGACCTTCCTCTCGGAGGAGAGTGACGAGATGACGGACAATGATGACGTCACTGTTGACAACGAGGAGGACGACGACAGTGATGCGGTTAGAGACGAAATACCGGAAGTGAGGAGTGCGCCGATGGACCTAAGTGTAAGCTTGAAGTGTTAACACCAACGTTATCGTTTCGTGCTCACTGAAGACAATTATTTCAAAGTGATCTACAAAGACCTAATATTAATTTATACATCGAGTTGTTGACGAAACGACAGAAACTTTTAGGCTGAGCTGAGTGGTCTCTAGTTTGTTACTATTTTCATTATTTTAGAATATAGATGACTATAATATATACATTTTTTATAATGGTTTCTTATCGAACCATTTATAAACATTTCTCTTGAAGTTTCTATTTTGTATGCCAGTGATCTTTGAACGTATGCCTGTTTCTCGTACGCCTTTGTGCAAACTTGACAATTTGAAGTCATAAACGCAATTGTCCATGACATCAGATAAGTGCAAGCTCTATTCTATAAAGTACCTACCTACTACAAGTTGATTGATGTAACAATAACAATTTGTTACCAGGGAACTTTACAAGTTTTGGTTGGATGAGTGGCATTGTTACCGAAATATTTCCCTATGGTGAAAATGGTAAAGGAGTATGTTACTACTTAAAAAAAGGTTGTTAGCGAGACAGTTACGGGGCAAGAAATGCAAAACGGAATTCTATGATCCTCATAAAATATGACACGATTGATGATATCCCGTAAGGAATATATTACGTTGTGTATACTAGTGGAATGTGGAGTTTCTTATTGGTAGGTATAATATCTCTTTCAAAGCGGTTTGCAGTTCCGATCAAGATTTTTAAATCTCCTGATATTTCAGTTCAATAAAAAAATAATCGTAAAGCAAATAGTTCATAAATAGTTCAATTTTAGATACGGGACAGCCTTTCACGATAAAACTTGTCAAGAGTCTAAAACTTCCTATGGCTAGCCTACTACAAAAGAATAAGCGAATACATTTTTCGTCGTACATATCTGAAATCTCTAAGCATAAGCATATATCTTTTTTAAGCCTTATCACTGATTAACTTGTCACAATTTATTTCAAAATACAAGACATTTTTTTATTGGTTTACACCAAAGTTTGATTAGCTCCAGCTATAGAAATTTACTTTCTAAATTTAAATTTACATGTTTCAGAAAAAAATCCTGCAAAGTGTAAATTAGTGTATGTAAAGAATATTTGTAGTAACGCAAGTTTATACGTGTTTGAGTGGAAGTAGTGAGGAAGCTATGGGCGACATGTTGTTATAACATGAGCAGGTGTACCAACCACTATGTTAGACGCTATAGCAGCATCGTCATCTCGTCTTCAGATCAGTATTAACAACCCAATACCAGTGTCACATGACTGCTTATACATTCCAAATTGTTGTTTCTATGATTCGGAGTTTACGAATACCAAAACGGTGGATGGCTTGAACAAATATAGAGATCGCTTGAAAATATGAGACAACACATTTCATGTCAAGTTGGAACGCCTATGGCGAGATAATTGTGCAAGCCTTTTTAAACGTAATTATGCAGCACCAAAAACAACTTTAAAGGCCTTTTAATAAGTAGCTGTTTGTTTTGAAAGGTGTTAAGACCTCACATTTTCCACAATAGCTGACGTAAATAAAACGCAATTTCTTTGCATTAGTAAAAGCATTCAATTTGCCATAGTCAGTTTTGCATGTGCAAAGCAAACTGACCTGCAAAACTGCACAGTGCTGGGCCGCTTATGGGAAATATTGTCGATTTGATCACGTTTTATTGTCCTTTGGCTAAATACAATGGGTTTTAAGTAATGCTGACTGTTAAAAAGCAAAAAAAGTGGTGTGAATCCAAGAAATTGTCTGTTTTCTGAAATTGTGTTAAACATCCCTTTTCCTTTCTATGTGTTTGTTCATAAAATGTTACCAACTGTGCAGTGCAGCAGTGTGTTCGGTGCTGTTTCGATGGTCAGTATTTACTTCGTCAGGTGTCTCACACAAATTGTCGCGGATTAATGTATTTCTGTGCAATATTTGTTATACTTTTCGGCATAAAAACTCTTAAATGGAAAGTTTTCGTGTTGGTTCTAAAATATTTGGGTGTAACAAAGAGTGATTATTTGGAGATTTTCTGTGATTCTTGTTTATTCGTCCTCACAAAGAGCATCAATCAAAACTGAAAATATTAATTGTATTAAATTTTGCACTTATAAATAAAATTGAGATACATGTGTGAATTGTTACTGGTCCTAAAATCACAATTTTCATTTTTTTAAATAAATTTATCTATTTTAAGAGTCGGATAAGATACCTTTTTAGCAATGTTGCCAGATATCCAAACGAATGAATAAAAGTACAATTATTACTTGTAAATTAATTCATAATTTTTTCATAATCGTATTGATTTTGTGAAGTGCACAACAACTCTTGTTGTCAATCGAATTCAATGAAACCCAACAGTAATGAATTTAAACCGGCATTTTTTTAGTGTGACACCTGTAATTTTAGTTTATAATTATTTCAATGTATATTTTTATTTATTATATCCCGATAACTCGGCCGCTATGATTAGGTATTGTTGTTATTGTTTTGTTGTTTTAAACATTGATTGGGACTTGGGCCAGTATTTTGTGTGTTCAAATGTTATGCTCGTAAACTGTAGGTGCTACAAAGCCACTCTATTTTGTTTGTTAATTAATAAGTAAATAAATAATGAAGGGTTTGTTATTCATTCTGTCCTGTGTACAGTTTGGTTACTTGTTCAGTAATCATATTTTTGAAATTCTTACAATTTTTTTTTTACAAAATGTCAACATTATTTTGTGTTTTAGTTTGTTTGAACAATGTTTCATAAGGCTGGGATAATATGTTTGGCTAGCAAACGATTTAAAACGTGACAGTGTCTGGGAAAAAGTGTTCAAAGTTCAGATCAAGGAAGTAAATTATAAACAAATTAAAACAAAGAGGTACAAACGTATAATGTAAAAAATATAAATTTTGAATCAATGGTAGGTGGTCGTTTTGTAACCACTTATTTATTAATTTGTGAAATAAATCAAAGGAATTGTACAGCATCTTGTGTGTTTTGCAGTGTTTCTTCATCCAATTCGAAAACCGAAATCCTTGTCTTCTTCCAGATATATAGACCCCTTACAAACTATTGAAAGCATCGGATTTGTATGTGTAGTTGAATCAATTTTAGTTTTGATTTTTTAAATTAAATACGTACTTCACAGTACTTTCGTTATATTAATTTCCAATAGTAGCGCTGTGAAAACTATAAACAATATAGTTCTCCATGTATTCGTGAAAATCTATTGCACAAGGAAACCCTGCAATATATTAACTGAGTTCTAAAATATTTATCTGACGCCCATGAACAATATAAAAAATGTTGCGCTTGAATAATACAAATATGTCTATTGAAAAGTATTTTAATTCTCAAAACTGTACAAGTTCAAAAGACATTTCTATATGTGAGTATTTTTTGTTACTAAGTATATAGGTGTTTCGGCCCTTTCAAATTCCTAATATCTAATGGTTCGCCTAAAATAAAAATTCAAAAAGAATTGTATTTTAAAAGTAAAAATTTAAAAATCACACGCTTCAATTTGTATATCATTTTTTAACTGGCGAAAAATTGTAAGCACATTTTTTTATAGATTTCGAAATTTTGTTCACATATATTAATTAAACTCGCTGGCAATTATTTCGCGTTGTAAATGAATTTCCATAGGCAGCCATATTTGTCCTTAGCGATCGAATCGGAGGGTTGCCAACATACATTTAACCAGAAATTTGTCAAGAAAATACACTCCATATTCATTTTCATTTCGCTTTTGGTAGGCCTATAGAGCAATTCTGACCATTCCCCACGAAAGAAATTCAATTCGACCACTGCGTGTACCCCTCACCCGCCTCCGCATGATCTTCCACCCCCCCCCCCCCCCCCCCCCCCCTATTGCATCTCCCCCTTGTTTCGTCAAGTAACTCGTAGCTCGTGTCTATTTGGTAACAAATATCACAGTCAATTGATTCCAATGTTTCCATTGAGTGGCTCTGACTTTCCTGCTCCCGAATCGTTAATTGCCTACTTGTTCCGATCCAAATACTGTTTGTAACGACACACCTCGAGCGAGAGCGAGAGAGAAAGAGAGAGAGAGAGAAATCTGAGTACACGGATGGATAATTCAACTCAAACATGAGATTATTAAAATAACATTCGCATAAGGCATCTATGCGAACTTGATCAACAGAGTATCTCGCCTCCAATAGCAAATATCTCCAAGATTTAAAACTAGCGCGTAATCCTGATTGGTGCTGCTATCATATGGCGTTTCCTCATACCGCTTACGTTTGTGCTGCCACCTTGCGGCCATTTGAAATACTAGATACCCGCTCAGTCTTTTCTTACTCCTAGCGCTATCCGCTCGTACCACGTGTATATCAAGCTGTTGATATGTGGTGCTACCTAGCGTGTATAGCGTCACTCGGGCGCACCGAGTAGTGCGCGAAAAGCGAATCAGCCAAACCGGGCTCAATAGCAAAGTAGTTTGTTTTATTCTTCTGTTATTCTTGCTATTTTATGATCTAATTTTCATAATGCATAGTATATCCAGAGCCTACATACATAATTATATTGTTCTTTATAAATGAGTTTTGTAACTGAATAGAATAGACATTAAATAAATAAACACATTTTTGTTGTTTGTGTTTTTTGCGATGTGCCTGTTGCCGACGGGTCCAGCGACCTAGGGGCCCCCTAGAGAATTTGTTCACAGATGTCTCAGATTTAGAATAGGAAAAAATACAATACGATCAGCTTAAACAACTAAAAGACAACGTGACAAACGTTGAGGTAATCTGGTGGCCGAAATAATCATTGTTCTTCTATATTTAGAGCGTCATGATGCTTGTAGCAACCGAGTAGTAGCAACCCTAGCAAAAAAAAAAAAATGAAAGCTCGGTTTGCACACCTATTTCAGATTTAAGGTCTTTATCTATGCTACCATTTTATGTTGTGTATAAACTTACCATTCTTATGTACATATTTATGTTAAGATATGAGAATAAAATTGATTTTTGATTTGATTTGATTTGAAATCAAGCCAAAAGCATTATGGCGTTTACACACTTTCCTAAGGTTTAAGATTTAAGGAAACCATAACAACGTTAGCTCTTATACCTAAAATTCTTAGCCCAGCCAATGAGAGGCGATGTTTTATAAATCCAACCAATGGTAGCGATCCTAGGTAGGAAAATAAAACCTTAAGTTTTAAGTCTCAAATAAGTGTGTAGTCATTGGGTTTGAAATATTTCAAACCCAATGGTGTAGTAAACCGAGCTTAAGACTCTGCAACGAAACTATACCTATATAGCAAATGAAACTATACCTATATATATATACCTATATACTATACCGCGTCTATAGCAACCTATTGGTTTGTTACAATTGGTTGTTTTGATGTTTGACTTTTCTTTCAAATAAATAGAAACAGAAGAAAGAAAAAAGACCTTACTCATGTCCCTTACCGACCTTGGGTTTACTCGGTATATTTACTTGTCTCATGCACTATCTCCCAAATGAAAAACAATTGAAACTTGAAAGTATTTGTAATTTTGTGTAGTGTTGTTCGTACATGAAGATAAGGTTCGGATGCAGACTCTCTACTTGATCTTACCTGACCACCAATCAGTTACTATGGAATTGTTTTATTACAATATTATACTGGTTCCATATCATTCGGCCCACAGCCCCAGGGGCCCCCATGGTTGCCACGTACCAGTTCCATACATGTTATTCCCACATATAAAATTAATCCTTAGCAACACCGGGCGCCCCTAGAGGTACGGGACACCCGGACGTCTATTATATTGTTGTTCACTAAAAGGCGCACTCAGTGCGAACTTCATTGAACACGCCATTAGACGTTGAGTTCCCGGATCGATGCGTGTGGATCTACGTCAGAATTACATTAATATTTTTTGCTACAGAATAATTTTAATTTGATCTGTTCTATCGAACTTTGCTGGCTTCAAGATATTTTATATACAAAATAACTAAATGTATATATTCGGTACTTTTCAATATAAATTTAACAAAAATCAGTTCTCAGTAGCAAGATCATACGTGCTATGCCCTGATTGGTCATAATGTCAATGTCTGAGAGGAAGGAGAACGCCACTGTACAAATAATTTATTGTATTTGCTCATAAATAGTCTGAGATTAAACTACCTATTTTCTAGTGAAATATTTTACTTTTTATCTTATGTCCACATTTCTATAACGTTATGTACATAAGTTTTTACTATCACGGTTTATAAATGTGTATTTTCAATTCAGTCTTACAGGTATTTAGTCTCTTAGTACATTAGCTAAGCTGATAAAAAAAACAAGCTGTAGAACATGTGAGTCTGAACGATTGTGGTGTAATCTGGATGTGAAGCGATAAAGGTGGCTCAGCAGTAACACGAGAGGACAGTTATTTATCTGTGACGAGAGAGTTTAATTCGGGAGGTCACCGGATCGATACCGGCCACCGGCAGACCTGACAGATGATATTTCCAGAGCTTTTCCTCAGTCTCAAGGCGAATGCTGGGATTGAGTCATACTATCAGCCCTCGCATACCTTTCCATGGGTTTTCCCTGGGCAGGATTCCTACGAGAGCATTGAGTGACTAATGCGCCAAGTTACTGTAGTCTCGCAAACATTGCCACCAAGGTAAATTGCATACAAGTAATTGATAAGCATCAAAAATCATCTTTCATTCTTTAATACAACAAAAACTTTTACCATCTAAACCAGAGTTTCTCAAAGTGTGGTCCGCGAGGGGTCCGCGAGCCCATACCAGGGGGTCCGCGGAAAAAACAATTATAGACTGCTGTTAATAAACGTTATTTTGTGTTTGAAATTAATGGCACTTTCTATATCACGCTACCTATATACGCTAAAAACCCATAATTTTATCGGTCAATCTCAATTGGCAGGAGTAAGCAGTGTAGCTGTCACCTTGACGTGAGACCGAGAGCGCGTCTACAGAGACTGTCGTGGGGAAGGGGGAGGAATGAATCACGCGGATGCGACCAAAACAAAACAGCCACTTGACTCACTCAGTATAGCCTACACTCACACAGTGACTAGTAAGACTAGTTAGCGTAGGTAGACACCACGCGAAGTGCTACAGTGCAGTGCTTTTGGTATATGCGTAATATTAAATTTACAAAATAAAATTACTAATATCAAATTGAGTGTAGGTCTCTAGTAATCAGCTATGAATCGTTGGTTAAACACGGGTACTGTACGTGCAAGTCAAGTGCCGATTGAAACTAATGGAGGCGGCAGACAGCCCCTTGTCCCACCTAACCTTGAAGAGCCGTCTTGCTCAAAATCTAGTGATAGTGCCAATAAAGCCAAAAAACGCAAATATTGTGATTAATATTTAAGCCTGGTATTTGTGCAAGCAGGTATAGACATTGAAACAAAACCCGCAATGTGTTTTGTGTTACGAAATTCTTTCCAATCAAGCAATGCAACCTGCTAAGTTGCGTTGGCATTCAGAAACAAAACACTCCGAGTTTTCTGGTAAGTCAATAGAATTTTTTAAAATAAAAAGCAATGAAAAGAAAAAGTCAAAAAATAAAATTGAAAAAATTGCAACAGGCACTATAAATGAAAAAGCAACCATTGCATCATAATATGCTGTTTCTCTGTTGATTGCTAAGTCGGGAAAACCTTATAACATAGGAGAGGAGCTAGTATAGGCCTAACGATATGGCGTGTATTGTCCGTATAACATCTAAACACCGGCTTTGACCGAGATTGATGACTGTTCAAACTAGTGAAATGTGATTAGGAAGACACATGGAACTACTTGACATTACGTGCGTATAACATGTTAACGTCGGTTTTGACCGAGATTGTATGATAGTGATACATTCAATAAAATAGGTATACTAATAATAAACAAATAAACAAACCCGAAAACATGATGTCATTGTTAATAATAACTTAAATTTCTCGTAGGGAAAACTGTAGGTACCTATTGTGATATTTTGAATTTTTGGAATGAATGTCCGCAAGGTAAGACTCATTCCCGGCATTCGCTTTGTGCCTGAGGAAACTCTAGGAAAAAACTTCTGTGAGGACTGCCGGTAGCGGGTATCGAACCGGTGACCTCCCGAATTAGAGCCTCTGTGCTAGCACTGAGCCATCTATATCGGTAAAAGTATAATAATCCATATTTTTAGGTTACTGTCCCCTTCAGCCTATTACACATAAGAACCATCTTAGTTTCGCGGGACTTGTACACAGTGGCGTAACTAGGAATTATTTCGGGGGGGGGTTATTAGGGAAAAGTGAGATGAGGGGACTGAAAGGGGTCTGGGGCGAAGCCCCAGCCGCCGGAGGCCATGTCGCCGAAGGCGAAATTTTTTTTCACTTCTATAATTATTTCGTGCCTTTTGGACTCAAAGAATACTACTCGAACCACTACTCATTTGTTTGCATTATATTGAAGTTACAGTGTTACAGTAGAATAGTTCTAAATAAGAATTGCATAGAAATTGTATTTTTAATGTTTTATGGTTGTTCAACATAATCTCAACATAAAGTGAAACATTGTGGTCACAAGTCACATACGTTATTTAAATTTTAATTCACAGACCGTGATATTGTAATATTAGATTAATGCATTTTTATTTATAGGTACCCTCACTTTTACTGGTTCGAGCGAAAGGTCTATTAGTTGTAGATGAACACATAAATAATATAATTGAATTATTGAGAGAAATTATATATCTTATCTAAGTGAAGTGCATGGTATGATAAATATAATGAAAATGTTGTTTGTTGCGATTGTTATACACTGAAGTGGTTTAAGGATCTTACAATATAGTATTAAGTAAATGTAGTATTAAGTAAAATCATTCTCGAGGTAGTTTCGGGGGGGGGGGTTTAAACCCCCTAAACCCCCCCCCCTTAGTTACGCCACTGCTTGTACACGCAACCTTGCAAGTAACAGTTTCATTGTCATCACTAACTTCAGAAGCTGTGTTTTTGCTGTGTGGGTTGTATTTATACATTTTTATTTTCACTTAGGTTAATTTGATTAAATTGATACATTTAATTTAATACAATACATTTAAATTAATGTATTAACTAAATTAATAATTAAATGATTATCGTTAATAAATTAAAATTAATCTAATTTATTTATACACATTCTTGACCAAGCAGTGGGTGAATACTCAACGTTACAAAATCCAATTTGATTTCAACTTCTTGAATGGTTTACCGTAACAATTCCTCATAATTTTGTCTTTGTTTATAAATCATGTGAATCAAGTCAAAGAGGAGTTTGCAACGTTGAGTATTTATATCCGCCTCGACGAAATAGTATAAACACTTAGATCTTATTTGTTTTTACCGCTCAACTTCGTGACATCAATTTCGAAATTAGTTGAAAATCTCGCCACTCTCGTCAAAAACGTACAGCGTTGCTGCAGCTGCCGCTAGCGGAAGTTCGACGTCGACGGAGCTTCCGCTTTTAGTTCTCGTCCATTCGTGATCAACTTGTAGTGAAGTGCAGACCTATTTTTCAGGAGCTTGGTAAGTTTGTGGCATTTTTAATTTATCTACATCACAGTCATCCTATAAAAGTTTACTAATATTGTCTGTTATTTAAATAGTTATGATATGTGGTTTGATTCTTATGTATACGTTTTCATAATTTAGTGCAAGATTATTCAGATACACTTGGATATATTTTGGATGAATACCGGCGTCGTTCATGCCACATGTTCATGGCGTGTGATATCAAAGTGTTAGGCCTACCATTGATTTCAGTGGCTTCAACAGTGCATTCAAGTTAATTATTTTATCAATGGTTCATATAATAATGCGTTTTGGTTTGCGATCTTTACATTCAACGTGTCTAGGTTTCGATATTTCCTCGTGGCGTTTCAAATCTGCTTCTAAGCTGAGAGGGACCTAGCCTAGCGGTGGCTTTAACAGTGCATTCAAGGTAATTATTTTATCAATGGTTCATATAATAATGCGGTTTGGTTTGCGATCTTTACATTCAACGTGTCTAGGTTTCGATATTTCCTCGTGGTGTTTCAAATCTGCTTTTAAGCTGAGTGGGGCCTAGGCTAGGCCTAGCCTAGGCCTAGGCCCTAGCCGTGACTGCTACGGTACGGTTTCTTCTCTTCTGCCGTCTTTTTAGCTTAGAATATGATTTACCAAGCTTTGCTGATGTATGCTCAGCCAAGGCTGGAGGGTAGGCCGAGGTCTAGCCTAGGTCTTGGCCAATTAGGCCTAGGCCCCCAGGCCTAGGCTCTATGTCAATGCCATAAGTTGTATAGTTAGGGCCTAGGCCCAGTTGAGATACCAAACTTACCCACTAGGGGCCTAGGCCTAGGCCTACCTAGGGCCTAGGCTAGGGGCCTAGCCTACATCCTTTGATAATGGAAGAACATGATGACAAAGTTATCCCTGTCTTATTGACTGTGAATGACATTGGTAAACTGATCTCTTCCGCAGGTTATTTGGTCTCTTGGTAAGGCCTAGGCTCTAGTGAGGTCCTCCATTGGGTAAAACTTATTTACAACGTATCCCAGGCCTAGGCCTACTCATTTGTACTCACCTTTTAAAAGCTTGAAATGTAACTTTCCCAATGTATTTGGGAAGAACTTTTGCTTAGCCTAACTTTTGCTTAGCCTAACTCTATGCGAGGCGCATAGAGTTTCTGTTTCGAAATACCGAATATAATTGTTCACGTGTCGTAACGTATCTAGGCCTTTATTAATATGTAGGTATAATAATGTATTGGTCACTAGCGGCCAATCGCTGTGCAAACTGATTGGCATCCTTTTTGGTATTCACGGAGTGAATCTAAAAAACTTTTTTTCAACGAAATGTAACAAAAATCACTTTTATATGTTACCTGTTACTGTATCTTTCCAATTATGTAAGGTGCATGCTTCAAATAGTACGTATTTATGTTTAAAATCAATTTAATTATGTTGAATTGGCTCGAGCCTATGCCTATGCACGCCATTCACCATTAGCAACATGCACACAGCCTACTGGATGCTACAATCAGCTGTTCTACGTTGATTTAGTAGCCAACGTAGGAAATGAAACCGAATATCGCCCGCAAACTTGAAGAAAGGGTAATTTATTTTTTGGGTATAAATTTATTTTAAAATAATAACCCTTTCTTCAAATTACCCCTTCTTCAAATTTGAAGAAGGGGTAACTTATCGAAAATACTGCGATTATTATACAGTAACTTATGTTTAAGTTGGTGCATCTGCTGATAACAAAGAACCAAAGCACTTATTTTGCTGCAGGATATTTCTCTTCATCCTAGTGTTGAACAATGGCGAATGGCGTGCATTGGCCTAGGCATAGGCTCTAGCTAATTCAACAGAATTAAATTGATTTAAAACATAAATATGTACTTTTTGAAGCATGCGCCTTACATAATTGGAAAGATACAGTAACAGGTAACATATAAAAGTGATTTTTGTTACATTTCGTTGAAAAAAAGTTTTTTAGATTCACTCCGTGAATACCTCCTTTTTGGCCAACCGTTGATACGAGTGATGGTGCTGCCCAGGGTGGCTGGTATTTAACGCTCTTGCGTTAACGCGCCGTAAACAAAGGCAGTTGGTAGGCTTGGATCGGCAAAAGCATGTAACTGCGGGGGTGCCTTTTGTAGGTCCAAATGCATTGCTATAGGCATGTTTGCTTGTGGTTTATATAGGCCTAGGCAACATTACCACATGTTTGTAATGCCTGCCAGTTCATCCGTTCCAATGTTGCAAGATTTAGTGCTAGGGTTTTGAAGTTAGTGGTTTAGTCTTAAGATATACCAAAGAACTTCTTGCAGAGATGGATGTATTAACATTTTAAATGCTCTTTAGAATTTGGTTATGTATGAAGGTCCTCCAGATTTCTTGCTTGCTTTGTGTGCCAGACTTACTTTACTTGATCTAATGGCTGTAGATCATGGACACTCTTTCGTACGACATTCAGGACTAAGTTGTGTGTCGCTTGACTTAAGTAAAGTGATCCGAGCAACTTGAATCCAGATTTTGTCTAGTTTTGTTCGTTTTCTCGTTTCCGATTTTCTCTCATTTGAAGTCTAGAGCATGGCAAGGTAAGTTACTTGTGCGAAGATGAGTAGTGTTTTGTCCGTAAATATACAGCCCAAGAAACCATTTTGTTCACAGAACAGTTTCAAAATTTGTTATTTAGGCTACTGTGAATTATTATTGAAGTTAATTCCGTAACCCGTTTTACCTCTTGGACTACTATAGTTAAAATGTGTTGATCCGACATTTGTGCTCCTATGTTTTGTATAGTCTTCGTTCTGAGTTGAGAGGGTGTTCAACACTGACCGCTGTTAGACAATGTTTGCTTTAGTGTTAGTAAGTGGCTAGTTGGTGGAAAAGGGTAGTCACAGGCATCACCAGAAGTAACTACACAGTTCATAATGGCCCAGCACGGTGGCCGAGCCTGTACCCGTGCAGAATGGGGGACAAAGACAGTCCGTAAACGTTTGTCATAGGGATGAGACGATTAAACGTGGGATTGAGTTTGGACGTTAAATTTTAATGCGCAGTTAAACGTTCTTGATGCAGTGTGCGCCTGGCCGCGATTGACTGAGTGGCCCGAAGAAGTCGAACGGGCCGATTGTTGTCGCGGGGGTGTTCTCGCCGTTGATAAGTCACTTTTGTGGTTTTTTTTGTCATCACATAGGCCTAGGCTATTTTAATTTTACCCTACCCCAAGTTTCGGAACATTTCGGTGATATTTACTGCATCGGTCGTTCTTCTCGCCTCCTTTGTGGGGGGCAGGCGCAAACGTTGAAAGGTGAATTTAAAAAAAAGGTTTAACGTTCAGGTTTCTAAACCGTGTTTGCCCATCCCTAGTTTGTCAATTCTTAACGTGTTCCTTGTTATTCCTATACCTGCTTCTAAAGTGGTCAGGGTAGCAAAGCAACTGCGGTTAACAATGTAAAGGATGCACTGGCCTCTCAACTCAGGACGAAGTCTATAAGCCTACTCGTGATAGCTGGGGTCTCATTGAACTACCATACAACCATATGCAAGTCGGCCCCAATACAGGGTCCGTAACAAATATGCTATCAACTACCACCCTCTGTTGAGGAAGAACATGATGACAAAGTTATCCCTGTCTTACTGACTGTGAATGATACTGGTAAACTGATGCTTTCTCTCTGGGTGGTAGCCGATTTGAAGAAAGTATATTTTAACCTGATTGAGCTAAATTATGGGAATTTCTATTTTTCCAGGAACTGTTTGCATTGTCTGGCTCGCAAATTGAGAGGATTGAGGAGCATGCTGAACAGAGACCGGCAACGTGAATCATTCCAAGCAGGTAAACCATTCTATCATTCAAGTAGGCCTAGCCTAGGCCTATGACCTAGCTTAGTCTAAGCCTCAAGTGCCATTTTCAGCATGGGTTCACAATAGAAGGGTTGACAGTGACAGTACCTTCAATATGCCTAAGAACAGATCCAAGTTAATGCAGGATGCATGTTGTACAAGTGGCCTGGGCCTCCAATGACTCGTTGAAGGCTTGCCTTATATTGTGGCCTTCCTTCTCCTCAAATCATTGGGATATAAATTGGTGCTTTATCCTCCCTCCTAGCCTTGCCATGACTGAGAGGGCCTGGAAAAGAACTTAACAAAACTTACCATTGTTTAGCCCGAGCAAGAATTTCAACATAACCGTTCCATTGCAATTCTAGGTTAAGCCCTACCAATTTATTATACATCCTTACCCTTATTGTTTCAAGTAAGTGTTCGTTCGCCAGTATCAATTACCGAATTCGATCTTCTCAAAAGATTTTCTCCATTCCGTACATCCACGGGGATGGGGGGCGAGCGGGCCATTGCTGCGCACTTTGCTGAGCTCACTGGCATGTTTCAAATTGCGTCGTAATTTATAAGTGTTGTGTGCTATGTGCTGAGAGTGATGGTTAGTTAGTGCTGAAAGCAAGCCGTGAACATAATTCTTACTGCAACCTTGTACTTTTGCTCTAAGCGGCGCTTGATCGTAGGCATATTTCGCGCAGACAGAGGATCGAATTCGGAATTATTACCCCTGCTTATGCTTCCGGAAAATTTTGGTTTGCTTTTCATTTTGTTTTCCATGCTGTGAGTAACCAGGATGTTAAGCTATTTCACCGATTAATTATTACAAAGTAAAAGTTTTTTTCTTATCGAAAATATCATTCACAGGCCCAAAACAGTTCAATTTGTAATATTTGTGTAGACTAATGATGATTGTTCATGCACCACTCCTACGTAATCATGGGGATGATTTGGACACCACTGAACTTCTGAAGTTTGCAATCATTCTGAAACTAAGTCAAGTGTAGAAATGACATTCGATAAAACTTTCGAAGGTATTCAAATGATATGTTTTTGGCCTGTGCATGTGTCCGTGGTTGATAGGCCTAGGGTTTTCCGTGTTAGTCTAGCAAATGGAGATCAGGGTTAGGTCTTGTGCGGTTGCAATATCTTTTTAATTGTATTTATTAATGTTGGCGTAGTCCAGACGTTACACAACAGTTGAATATTGGGCAGGACCTGTATCAAATGAAATCTAGTTCGACTTGATAGGTCAGGCTTAACTCGCTCTTTTCATATACTCTTTTATAGGGGTGTGTGGATCCTGATTTTTGTTTTCGATTACAAATAGTAAATTATCCGTTTTTTGAGGTTTAGTTAGTTTGGACCTAGGCCTACCACAAGATCGCTGTCGATAGACTCTAAATCTGCATTCCTTAAAATAACGTTATGTCTACCCATCATTGCGAAGATCGTAGGCTTTAATCTTAAATCTTGTGCCCACTGAACACATTGCTAGAAGGTGAATATTGAAAGTAACAAAATCTAGTTAAATAGGCTGAAACTTCCAAACAAATTCCATTGTTGAGCGGCCTAATTTATATCGATCGTCTAATAAAAATCTGAGCTACTATTAGACTGTAGATTTAACTATCAATGTAGCCGTGACTATTGACATTGTATGTATCTTTGGTTGAGTCGACGGCGGCTTGTGGTCTTGGCATATGCACACCAACAAAACAGCTGGTGGGCAGAGATGCAGCGGAAATCTCGTGATACCGCAGTCGGCCATGCGCTCTGTAGACGAGCGGGAGCGGCTAGCGCACTCAATTTGAAATAACTGAACCGAAGCCTGTTCCAATTTATTGCGCACCGATTCGGTTAGTAAATATCCAAACCGAAATTTCTGATATCGGCACACCCCTACTTTTTAAAGCAGTTCTTGTTAAAGGTAGCCTACTAGGAAAAGCAGTGATGATCATTCTCGTTCGGATGATTCACGATACGTGAATGCTGATTTCAAATTATTCTTCTGAGCTTATTCTCAAGCTGGGTACCTACATGATATTTCTATGTTTATACTGTGAAGATGCGATTAGCTTTATATGCCAGTAGCTTGTGGAGGCTACTGTTCATTTAACTGATCTTGGCATTATGGCCAACGATTGGTTCTCATTCATAACACTCGCCTTGCTGGTTGGATTCCAGCACATTATTTGGCAGATCTTGTGTCGCCTAATGCCAGGATTGGTGGCAACCTATATGAATTAAAAGTTTATTTATTGATAATGCTGTTCATTCATTCCACCCCAGTTCCAGCTGCACGTAGTACTATTATTGCTGTGTGCTCGTTCTTTTAACTGGGGAGACCAATTGCTGGGCGCTATACTATCTTCGGTAACATGCTGAGATGGCACAAAGCTCGTCGACACCTTTGCTATTCGATTAGATACTAGTATTATTTATTATTGTGATTGATAACTGTGGATTTAGTTAACACGCATACTCTCTCAGGCCTAATATTCCATTAAGTTACGGATTTCCTCTTTTCTTGGCATCGCTCCACTCTTATTGGAATCGATGAATTTTATAAGAGGTATATAAGATGGCATATCGCCTTCAGTGCTCACACTGCTACGTCTGACCACTACCCTAAGATAAGCCTACAAACTAGAACTTAGAAGATGCATTAAATAAATAGTCGTCTTACAACAACTTTGGAAACGCTTCCGTCACATGTATGTGAGCGGCAGCCAACCAGCGGCCTTGGTTAATTTTAATACATGCTCGTGTTGACAGAGACAGTCAAGACTTAATTGATTGATGATGGAACTCGTTTTCCCGTAGATGCTGTACGACTACTATATGCCTAGATGCTTTTCTAGTTACCAAATGTCTGGAGTCATTTCCCTGTGATGATACCAATTATTTTGTTTATGGTTATCTACTGATACTATTGATGACTTCTAGCGAACTAGGGCTGGCTGAGGTTAATGACTTCACAATGTTCTTAGAAGGTAATCCCCAATGCCCATAATATAGTTTCACTTGGCCTTCTTTAAATCCAATGGTAAACCCCCAGTACATAATTTTCTATCACGACGCTAATAAATATGTTGAACATAACCACTAACTATTGTAAAGCTTGCAATGATGATGAATACTTAGGACACCTAACGAAATACATTGATTATAAAAAAGTTACATTCCTGAGCAAGCCTATTTTACATTTTTTGTGTTCTCTCACATTCTCATTTAGTTTTATTAGTTCTTATATTCTTTTTTGATAATCAGTTTGCATATTAAATGATTTAAATTTGTATTACTATTACTACTTGTACCTAGGCCTACTGCTTTAATTTTTATCAAGATATAATAACAAATATATCCATAATTTGCAAAATTCAAACACTGAGGAGGAAGAAGACTATGATGACGATTTTCTTAAAAGAATCATTCGCAGTTTCCAATTGAGGGTTTACGGACTCGATGAATAGCTAAGACGTCTGAGTCACTTGTAACTTGAAGTAGATAAGTTTATTTTGTTGAGAGTAGAATGTCCAGTTAATGCAGTGTAGTGCTTATTATTATACATGTTGAAATGCCCCAGTTTCCGTAATTACTTACTGTTCCAGTGAGTTCTTCCAACCTCTAAACCCCTTGAATATTGCCATTACCATAAACAATAGTGAAAAATTTGTAGAAGTGCCACATATAAAAGCATTGATAATCCCAAAGAGGAACATTGACAATGATGACAACTTTCTTTAAATAACCATTCGCAGTTTCCAATTGAGGGTTTATGGACCCAGTGAATAGTTGAAGACGTCTGAGTTAAATGTTCCGTGGGTGCTTCTGGCCTATAAAACAGGATTTGCCGTAGGATTGCCCATTTTGTTGAACGGAATGTGCCGATTCCATCTCAACTCGCCTTTCATAGTAGGGTTGGTTCGATCTGTAAGTAAACTATCCTGCTACTGCCAGTGATGATTATCCATAGAGCAAATGTTTATGATACACAATGAAGTTTTAAATGATAGGACTGAGGCAGTTTAATCGTTTTTATGTTGCATACAGCATAATTAATGAGATTTGGATCTTCCATTGCCCATCAAGTAACCACATCATACCTAAGAGCAAGTTCACTGAGGTAGATGATGATTAAAGCATTCTCAGATTGTCTGTGACTGATAACAACATTCATGTATTAGCTCTATCTGATGCCTCCATAATTCTTTGGTATTGCATTGAAAATGGCACATTTGTATTTGCCTCGGTAGGGCTGTTACGTCCTACGGGAGGTACAAATATGGTTATTTGAACGTACGTATCATATCCCAATTGACCAAAGCGTTTTAGGTTTCCTTTCCTTACATTTAGGGTTGAATTATATTTCCTGCACACAATACCACTGTACTTACAGTACTGAATGTACAGGACACATTTCATTTAGGATGCTTTTAGTCAAGTGCAAGACAAATGATGTCACAAATTTATCTCACGACGTTCTTCTGATTTGCCAGTGAATGATAGCATTTAATCTGATGTCTTTGCCAATTTAGAGTCTGGTATATGCTGAATCTATGAGTCAATATATGTATTGTCAATATATAATATCAATATTTTTTCCTTGTCTTTTCAGAATGCTGTCAATCCAGTCCAAGTGGGCCTCTCATCCTAATAACTTCCAGGTGAGAGAATCTACTGTAGTTTTTATAAATTTGGTGTTAAGAGCTAGGCCAAATTGATTTCTAATGTGTTCTACCTGTTCGTTTCTCATGTGTCGCATCACTGGACAGAACATTGTTGAAAATGATTAACAACCTTACTTCATTTTATAAGTGCAGCATGCTTGAATTGGTTAGTAGGCTTAATTAAATGATGACCATTGACGGGCGGACTGAAAAGTGTACAAACTTTAAAACCTTGTTGATCCGTCGTTAATCTGACAATTATTGCATTTCTTTGATTTTGTCCCTGTATGTTATGGCCTTGTAATTGATTCCGTTCAATTTTTGTTTGCAGTGCGTGTATTTGATGCTGCTCTCATCTAATAAAGACCCACCTGTCGTGAGCTACAATCAATGAGGTAAGGATACACACCATTGCTAATGTTAGAAATATTGCACTTCAGTGCATTGGTCCATAAGACTTGACCCATTTTAGGTTTGTTTGCTGTACTCTAACCATGCTACACAATATAATGGAATTCTATGTGCAGCTTATTGCCATTGTACTAAGGATTACAACTTTACCATGAGCTATGATGACACAGTTTCTATGAATAATACATGTTTAATTACATATACGCTATTCTGAGCTTACGGATACTCTGTAGATGTATTTTTATGTAGTCTCTTGCTCTATTCCATTCTAATTTTATCCTTTTTCCCAGGGCCTGTACCTGTGTGATGGCAGAGAGAATCTGCTCATAGACAAACTTCCTGGTAAGTTGCATCCCAATTACATGAAACATGTTTCCACTGCCATATATATTTAAATAGAGTATGTAGAGGTATGTGAAAATTGTCCAGGAACTCCCTCCGATTCCTGTACATTATCTTAGCATGTTAAAATGATCCCGGAGTTAACTCTTATCAAGGCACCGTCTAGTTATTGGTCAGAGAGATGGTTAATGCATTTCTAAGTCGAAAATAATTACATGATGGGGTGTCTTTGACAAGGGTGTTCGTGTAAGGTATATCGATGGCGATTATTACGTGAAGAAGAGTATCAAGGAGACATGCGAGTCTTTTAAAGCGGTTGATTCCGATTAACACATGTATAACGCATATGGATGATCAGGCTATGGAACATAACAGATATGCAGAAAAGACCGGTTTGAGGAGGCCTATCCTTATGCAGGTGAAATAAAATACATAATCTGTTTTACCAAATTACAATTAACGCTACTTATAGCTAGCTCTTGAACTGCCCTAATTTCTTGCGTCCCCATGCCCGGTTTATATTGTGAAAGTGGTTTGTGGGTCGAAGAATGTAGTCTAGTTTAGCCAGCCTTGAGAAAATTGAATTGAGTACACATGATGATGCTTCATAGTTAGGGACATTTGAACCCTAATGAAAGAAATAACTATCCTGATGTACTTCATATCTAGTTTCTTGAAAAGTTTATAGTTATTGTGAAAGTGGTATGTGGGTCTGGAGAATGTAGTCTAGTTTAGCCAGCCTTGAGAACATTGAATGAGTACAAATGATGATGCTTCATAGTTAGGGACATTTGAACCCTAATGAAAGAAATAACTATCCTGATGTACTTCATTCATATCTAGTTACTTGAAAAATTGTGACCCAGAGGCCTGGCCCACAATGACTAGCTATACCTATACTGGTATTCAAATAGAAACCGTTATTGTTCCCGTAGTACATGAAAGCAGTTCTTTGTGAGGCTAGAAAGTTGTGGAACGATATTTTAGGTTTCAAATCTGAGCTGTCCTTTGCAATGCTACTAAGCAAATAGTTTTTGAAATATTACGTACATGCTAATATGTAGTGGTGTCAAACTATTATCAGTTTTGATACCATGAGTAAATAGAGCCTATCCCCCGAAAGAAGCAAATTCATCATTTCATCAATGATGACTGCAGGACACAATCTTGCAGTCTGTTTATGCACTAGTTTAGAATCTCCGATACCTTTTTTTTTTGAGGTTGGGGGACGATTCTAACAACATGACTACTATACCAGGACCAAATTGAAATTTTCCACAGTAAAAATAGATATCATTGACGCCAATATAGCAATTGAGTTAAATATCGTTTGACACCACTATTGTTTAGTATGATCAAAGCAAGAATTAATATAGATGACCCACTAAATTAAAACCAACTATGTCATTATATTCCGTGTAATCTTGGATTGTATCAAAGTTATACCACAAGGTTATATACTCGTCGTACAACATCTTCGGTAATGCTTCCGTCACGGGTGGGCGAGCGGCAGCCAACCAGCGACTGGCAAATTTAGATACCTGCTCGGGTTGGCCGAGACCGTAAACACGTCATTGATTGATGACGAAAGCATTACCGAAGTTGTTTTGCGACCTATATCAGTAAGCTTCTCATAAAAAATGGTTGCAATCTGTAATTTTGTAGTCACCGAACAATGATGAGCAACATTAATTACGCTTATGAATTCTGTGATATAAGCTTGCCCTCTCTGAGTTCGTTAAAAGATTATGTATTTCATTTTTTGGTGTTAAAAGGACATGCTCGACAACTAGGTCGTGCTCCTATGAAGTCATCTGGAACTTGTCCCTTTAGTTCCTCTTATGACAGGCACCCCAGGGCCCAAATAGGTTCGGTATTTGTAGAGAGTGGGTTAAATTATGGCACCGGAATTTTTAAACCAGAAACTTGTCCCTAAACGATAACAGGCAGTTTTGAAATATAGACCTATGCCTACCCTAGTTTGTAAATATGTTTTCATTATCACATAGCCTAAAGTGAAATTTTGATTGAACTTTTGAACAAGTTGTAACTCTGGGATATGTAACTTCAGGGATGTCAAACGATATGAAATTACATATCGATAATCGCAAAAAAAAAAATTAAAAAATCGCGATATATCGTGATAATATCGCCATCAAAAAATATCGCGGCGATATTGCCTATTTAAATTAATATCGGGAATATCGTCACGATAATAGGCCTATTATGGGCCTATATAGTCAATAGGTATGGGTACATTGAGTATTCATTACTTTTTTAAAGTTTGTCTTATCGCCATCGACTTATTTTCGAGCGTAATGAAGTGCAAGAGTGGCTTGTGCGCTCCGAGCGTTGTTGGCGCTGGCTGATGAGTGGAAGGGGATGGGGGGGGTTCAATTCGTCCGAGCCGGCCGACTGGCCTCACCGCGATCGCGCGTCGCGGCCAACGAAGCGGGCAACTGAGAACGACAATACGCACGTGCTAGGGATAATGGGCCCAGTCAGACGGGCGGGCGCTGGCACGGTCGGCGGGTTGATGGGTTGGGGGGGGAGGGGAAGGTTAGGGTAGTGTCGTAAAGCGATCTTGCGCGGCTGTGTAAGCCCTTTGATGGCGGACCGCCCGAAGTATATTATTTACTGAAAGGTAAAGCTAAAGCTATGAGGGCGCTCGACGGGCACACAAATTCAAATATAATATCAAGTCATTGCCGACTATCGGCATATCGCACAGAATTACATATCGTACGATTATCGCGATTTGACCAGCCATATCGCGATATTATCGATATTTATCGATATACGAAACTTCAATGAAGGTCGGACATTTAATGCTTACCTTATGTCTGCCCTGTTGTACCATTCGCAGTTCGCTACAATTGAACCATGTGCATTTTCCTGTGTGCTAGCCAAAGAATGAGTATTTTGATTCTAACAATAGCATTTTAAATATTAGGTTCAATATGATTGCAAAAAGAGGACCAGTTTTTCTATTATCTTGATAGTAGTGATGTATCTCCGTAACTGCTCTCACTACTTATGAACCCTGACTTGTGTAGTTAATTGAATCATGTATTTAACCATACTAGGTATAGCCACCATTAACATATTATATGGATTTTTAATGATGATCTAAAATACATGAATCTGATGGCGTTTCATAATCCATGGAAACGTCATGTGGAGACAATCGAGGCATTTGTCTGAGAAAATCCATGTAATTCCCATTAAAATAATGCTAGATTCCCATTCGATAGCAATGTTAATATCGATAACCAATGACGTGCTTGTTAAATCGATCCCATTGATAATATTTAATTGACACGATATCGGTCCCATGCACATGTGGGTAATTGCCCAGCTGTACGAGTTGGATAAAATTAAAGCATTGGCAATGATGGTGTGGCGGGATAGCACTTCCTGTTTAATGAGAGTTGCAATATCTAGAAATGATGTTTTAGATTTATGGAAATTGTTGCGTTATTGCATACCTTATGAGGACCTGTTATCGACCACTTTAAGCTTAAATGCTCATTAAAATTTAAGGTTCCCACAACCCTTGACAGCAATGTTAATTTTTAATGATGACAACTATACATATTTCTGATGGTGTTTTATAATCCATAAAAACACTAAGTGCAGATAATGAGGCATTTGTCTGAGAAAATTGCTATGGTCCCAACTAGATCCTGATCCCAATTAATCATAAGTGGGCTACTTCTTATTTGGGTGTTTTTATATTTTCTAGAACCGGCTCGACTTGCTGCTTGGCTCGACTTGCTGCTTAGCCGAGTGAATCCAGACAACACTGCCAGGTTAGTCTTCAACATACCCTTTTGTTCCGTTAATCATGATGGCTGTTTAAATGTTACAACCCATGCAGATAAGCATTTACCTTGCCACTAACTTCGTTACCTTAAGGCTGGTCTACACAGATTTTTAAAACACGATTTAAGGTTTAACGCGTAGTCGTAAAGTTGGATCATTGGAAACACGTACTGGCGTTCACACAAAGTTTTAGTTTTAAGACGTTTTCATTGTTGTTTTTAAAACCGTCTTTAAACCTTGTGCATTATGTCTTCTAAATCTGTGTGGACCAGCCTTTAGCCGTCAAGTCTCGCTTTTGGCCCTGAGGTAAATTTATTGATATTTAGAAAAACTAGATCAGGCAACCCTAATTTTAAAATTCATCGAGTCTTTCCTGTAAAATATTGAATTATATGTACAAAATTGTCCTTTCTAAAGATAGAAAAGGTTATGCACTACACAGTGACCTTTTTGAGCAGAAAGGAAGATTACTGTGACAATTACCAAGCAAGCCTATGATTTGATGTATGCAATGTATGACTGCGTCACTACACTAGAGAAAATTAGTCGCTAATTTTAATGCTGCTTTTTGTGGGTAAGGCACACGAATAACTCGGGGCTGACATCGATTTATGTAGTCTTTTGGACAGGCCCTTGATTTCATTACTCAACGTTACTTCTGTTTGCACACATTATGGTACGAAGTGATGCCATTCTATTTGGTATTCCTTAGTCACGTGTGCTATATGAAACTCTGCTTGCAATACATGCCTGTGAAATATTGGGTGTGGTACTGTAAGGCAGGAACAATTACAGTACTATATAGTTTTCTCTGGGATTTTCTGGATGGTGGCTGTTATCTGTGGTTGGCACATTGTTCAAAGTACTGCCATTATTCATATTTGGTATTACCTTTTACAGTGTGCTATAATAACCCTACCTAATTGCAACGCAAACCTACGAAATACTAGGTATGCTACTTACGGTCAGGGACATTGACTGTGCAGTGGTAGGCATCTTAGACCAGTTCTGAAATTGGTTATTCAATGTACCCTTCTTAAAAGCGCTTTACTGTTACACAACATAGCAGATGAGGTCGTCAAATGGAAGGAAGATTAAACTCGACACTAGGTGAGGTTGCACATAAATATAATGTCGCAACCCCAATTGTGTTCGAAACATCCTAGCCATGTATAACAACTTTATAACAAAACAAGCGTATTAGGAAGCTGTGGTTCAATATTCTATCATTTCAATGTAGGTCCACAATGTAAGAGTCAAGAATTGTAAGATAATGTGGAATAGCTTGTAACTTGACCTCCATTTAGTTAATATATTTCTGTTGGATTATTTGCCAGTTTCTACACAACTATAAGCATGCACCATTGAACCGTTAACATCCATGGTATTTTCCACTGGTAGTACCGGTAATTTTAAAAAGTGCACTCGTGCAAGAATATCTTTCCACCCGGCTTGTGCTGCACTGGGTAAAGCCTGTCCTGCTTAAAGTAGAAACGAAACATTTAGAGCTAATGCCCCATGTTTGTACATTGAACCAATAATCTGCTTGTATAGTCCTCACATGATTACCTTTCTGATGCTTTGCAAGGAGCTCGTGGCCAACCAGTGAATCGCTCAAAACAAACCCCGCAATAGCAATGGCCGATTTGCCTATGCGGGGGGGGGGGGGGGGGGGGGGGGGGGGGCAGGCAACAAACCCAATTTCACAGGCCATTGAGCATAGCAGTAGAATATGCCATTAGCGTTCTTGCCCCCTTGGATCTCTATCACTTTGTTTGTTCGGTGCAAACCTTGGTGTATGTAGGAGTGGACCCTTTCGAAAGCGCTTTGCTGTTTCTTAAATAGCAGGCAAGGTCGTCAAACGGAAGGGAGATCAACTCTACACTAGGTGAGTTTGCAAATTATTCAAATATTTGCAAACCCAATTGTGATAGAAACACTCATAACTGTTCTACCAACATGGGACTAATGCATCTTTAATCGTGTGCACAAATGTGTTGTTTAATAATATGCCGGTATATCCTCCAGCTTTTTCTTTCGAGAGCCAAGCCTGTTAATTCCTCTGTCAAAATCTCTCTTAAGAATGTTAAATCCACATTTGCAGTATATTGCTTGGTATTCAGTCAGCTGCGTGTAAAGGAGTGACGGGCGGCAATAGCCATACACTGAAACAATGAAAGTCCTATATAGTTTTACCGTTTCATGTCTCTTAACAACACACAACATGGCCTATATTGCATACCTCGTCGAGATGTAGGCAGTGGAGCCAACAGTTTCTGAGTCTTTGGCAGTTTAAAGAGTTCATCAAAATATGTGATCAGGACATCTTCATTTTGCGGTTGTTGCTGGGTGCTTATGTCTGTACTGCTTACTTCTTTCTCTGAATGCGGTTTCTGTGACGTTTCATCTGGAAGCAGATTACGATGCAATTTGTTATGGAATTTTAGCTAATTTTTAATTGTTTTAATGGTTGGTTTGCTTACTTACGCTCACGACAGTAGGATACTCTGTAAACAGTTCTCATTCGATTCGCGTACAACCTTTTTATGAGTTCATCGGGGTCTCCACACCACTCGCTCTGAAATATCAAAGGTTGGTCATTATGTTCATGTTAAAAGCATTGGCAGAGGGGTCGCTCCACCGAAGTCTAGGATGTAGCAGGAAAGTTGGCTAACTGGAACCTTCTAGTAAACCCTTCACCATGCTGTGGCAATAGCCTATTGTAACTTGCATTTTTGGAGGACAGGCGACTAGCGCTCCCTGTGCCTTGGAGTAACTAAACTTAATAGCAACATGCGAAGTAAAGGGTAACGTTTTGTTTTCTTGTTTTAAATCGCCCTTTTATTTTACGAATAATGGGGGACTGTAAAGCGGGGTATGGATGTGCATTATACACATGCAAGGACTATTAATTCAACCCAGGAAGATACAATTAAATAAATTTACATGGCATGGTACAGTATTTCCTTCTAAGCTGTTGCAGAGCCAGTTTTAAACTCTTCAATATTTTACACTTTGTGACCAGGGGCCATTAATTGGTTTGTGCTATAGATGTACCTTATCTTTGGCCTCTGGATGAATGAAGTTATCATCTTGTGGACCTGATGAATATATGTCTAGTGGTAATAGCCTGAAAAGATAAATATGTACATAACAATAGGTAAGAGTAAGACTACTTACTGTCAAGTGTCAACAATAATCTATCTACTACTGTATGTACATCTGAAAAATTGTACCAGGGCTCAATAAGGAGTGTACTGTTAGCCTTTTCATAATCACATGTAATGGATCTGATTGTCATTAATTGTTGATGTTATATATAATCATATAACACCTAAAATTACTTACTCCTTCAGATACATCCCTAATTGCCAGTGTTAGTTAGTACAAAAACTTAAAAGGGTAACAGTACACACTACAAGTGGGGGTCACCCAATTTGGATTTGAAGTAAAGTTTGATTTTATTACAAACTTACTTGGATAATTACAATTCTAATATTTGCACCTTGCGGTAATCTTGCTTCTTTGAGGTTACAGTTTCTTAATGGCGGTTTAGCATTCATATAATAACCCTTCGTGGTTTGACAAGGATACAATTTTCCTTAAGAATAGTAACTTACAGCCCCTGTCGTTTGTGGCCTGGATGTCCTCTATAATCTGTTCTATAAACAGATGTAAACACTTCACCGTCACCCATGATGCAACACCGCTTTACTGGGAATTTTGTGAAACGAACCTTCTTTCTTCTGGCAGAAGCCTTAAACCTACATTGCCAAGAAACCAACAAAGGATCTCCAGATGTTAATCTACATTATTGTATGCCAACAGTTATAACTAAACAATGGATAGTAGACCCCTCCCTACCCCTACCTAATGCCCGGTTCGCATGTCTCGCGGTGCTGGAAGGCTAGGAAGAGTTTAGCCAAAGTTCCGATTGGTTACTGTGCGGCAATAGACGTGAGATCAATAATTTTGTTTTATATTACTGGCGGGAGACTCTCGGACTGTTTGTTGACCTTCTGTCTGTTGACCATAGATAGGCAATGCATGCCTAACTGTTTATTACTCCCCAGTCTCCTATTAGTTTGCCACTCATCAAGAGAGCATAGAGCGAAAGCATGATATGGGAAAATTCAGTCTTTTGCGATACCGATATTTCATAATGGTTCTTGTCCCTATCCATTTGCGATTTAGCGTACTTGCAACAGTTCGCAATCTCTTGATTATTGACCTCAATAGTCGAGCCCACCTCACGGTTTTTCCAACCCTAATTTGTTTCCTTCCTTTTGCTTTGTTTGCTAGATACATATCAATGAACAGGCCAACAAATACTGAAGGAAGTAAACTTTCAATTCAAAATAGACATACAGCATAGCATTTTTCTTGCCTGCCCACATAATATAACGTATGCGTATATTATTAGGGCTGCCCAACGATATCGATAATTCGATACAATATCGATAATAGATAAATAATTCGATATCGAATTAATAAATCGTACATACCACGCTATCGAACTTGTGCCTAATAAGCTAATTGATACAAAAAACCGATTACGTATCACGTCACGCCAACCACACCATCGTGTTTTGTGTGGATATTTTACAATTTGAATAGTACAACAAACAAATTGACACACATAGTAAGACATTTCAAAGCTAAAATATTTCTTTAAAGAATGACCTAGCTGGCCTGTAAATCCTAAAAACAGACGAGAAAAGTTTCGATGTGGCGATATCGATACGTCACTTGAAAACTTCGATATCGCGATGCGATATCGATATGATTTTTTTTATTGTTGGGCAGCCCTATATATTATTACCACCTTTCAAAACTATTGATGCCAGTTATTTTCTTATCTCATTATGTGTAGTAGTCTCCCCCCCCCCCCCCCCTGTAACGCTCCAGGACTCTGGTTCTAAGAGCTTTGGATTATTATACCAGGGGTATAGGAAAAGGTCTTTTTAAAACGCACGTGCCTAGCTGTACAATCTAGGTATGTGTACCTAGAAAGACAACAGTAGAGGCAGGTCTCAAGCATGTCCTGAATGGGAATGTAGGCCGACCCTAAATCTTACATGGCACTTGTTTATGTTCATTGGGCAGTAAGCCAATATCTAGCAGCCTATACTCTATAAGTCCTTTTTCATAGTAAATGCAAGCAACATTTTCAATATCTAACTTTCAGGGTTTGAATGTGTACATGTTTATTTCTTGCATGATATTTTTACTGAAAGGTTCATCCTGTTCACTCTATGGTGGTCACCTAATCAAACCGAGCCTTCTGCATATGCAGACTAGAGTCACTGGCGAGTGTTGTAATCGCTCATCAGCGCTAAAGGTACTCGGAGAGTAAAAGTCATCCTTATGCCCTGCGTTGGTTTCATATCTTCTTCAGGCACCGAGGAGAGAAACATTGTTTTGCAATTCTTTGCTTTGTGTAGTTCTCAAAGGTATTTTATTTTTAACAAACAAAAGAGCCCATTTCTGCTTCCTGTATTCAAAGCAAGTTCCGCAGAGATAAAGACAATCAAATGACTTGTTTCTCGTATTTGGAACCATGTATAGGCTGCACTTTCGATCGGTTGGCTGTATTTCATTGCAGTTAACCTTTGCAAGAGTGCTAGATTGATGTATCAGTTACCAGCTTGTGCCAAAGTGAATAATCTTGGGTACATTCTAGAACATTGCCAACAACAGCTGTATTCCACTACAATACTTCTATAATTCATGCAATATACTGTATCTTTAAAAAATGTGCAATAGGCAGTTTATGAATCTTATTCAATCATTGTCTGTAAGCCTTGTAACCTATTTCTTACTTTTGTTGTGTGTGACTTACCTAACATCTTTGGTTACAGCTGGTGTCACCAGTGTCTTTATTTACTTCATATTGGAACAAGTGTACATCATGATCTTCCAATTACCATGCCAAATGAAGGTGAGTTTTGAATGCAAGTTTACTAGTGATCTTTAATTCCTTGACCACACACTAAAATCACAAGTAATTTAGACTTTCATTTTTCTTTGTTATTGATGGCTAGGGCATAGTTGTGTTAACGCCCTCACGAAAATATACATGTAGAAATATTCATACACATTTAGGCTTGTCTCGAACCCCGCCACACCCATCAAAACCCAAACTTCATTTTTCCGGCTTAACAGAGGGGGAGAATATAACCAATCACCCGTGTTATTTCGTCGAACCTTTTTTGGGAACATTACGACTCGCTCGTTTTTGTCAGCAACGACTTGCAGAGCCAAGATGTCAAACTTGCACCTAAACATGCAGTATGTGTGCATCATTCCCCCCCCCCTCCCCTTTTTCTTTTACTCCAATTTTCTTAGATGAGCTGTGTTTTAAGATGAAAGTTGTGAGCTTATGAACATGATGATAGAATTACCGCCCCAGGCTGATTTGACTGTGAATGATTGGCATTTCTGATTCATAAGCTACAATGTACATGATTCTAGGGACTTTGATGGAAAAAATTAACCCAATAATAGTCATATTATGTTGTCATAACCTAACCTAACTATTAACAGCTGAGACTTGAGATCTCACTGCCTACCATATATGTTATTATAAGTTGTTCCTATGCACTGCAGACTGAGTGTAATCCTAGGCAGGCAGTGAAGCCTACTTCCGTTACGGTTGTTGAACTTGACAGTTGATCATGTACGAGCCGAAGTGGCAGTCAATAAACATAATCCACATGCATCGTGTGTCCGATTGATTTATAGAAAACCTATAAAGTTAACAAGTATGACTAGGAATAATAGGAATTTGAGTACTGTTTTCAACAATTTTTAAATGAAGAGAATCATATTCACATGCATAATCTTAATATGCAAATATTTTAACTAAAAATGGAAATAATTGTTGTCTTAAATTCAGGTAAATACGGTACTTCCGACTACTTATACTACTGCTAATTTTACATACAAATATAATTAAATAGTAGATATGTCTAAACTTGAAGTTCTTTGTGTGTTCACGCTGCACGCAACACACTAGGCTATAATTATACAGTACTAACAATTTTTAGTTTATCAAACTATGAGACTAGAATGTGAGACATTTTGAGGTATATTTTTCGAGCAGCGGCAATTTTCTGTGGGCTAGTGCACTTTTAGTAGACTACAGGCAGGCAGGTGGGTGGCTCTAGTTGTCATACAGTATTAGTTTTTTAGGCCCTTTATTAAAATAACATGATCCTTCATTGTTCCATTGCCATTAAAATAGAAAAACTTATCTTCAAATATTACTTACAAAGCATTTATATTAATTTTTTTTAAATTTTACTACTCAATTCTTAACAGGGCTGCTGTATATAATTCTTAATTTCGAGCCCAGATGTCTGTGCCCCCAAGGTTTGCCCCCACGCAAACCTACTTGTACTCGTATTGTTTCCTACCATGGTAAAGCTGTGAATGTTTATGAACGTGATGATAGAATTACCGCCCCAGGCTGATTTGGCTGTGAGTGATTGGCATTTCTGATTCATAGACTACAATCCACTGTACATAATTCTTATGGTGAATTCACGACCTTGCGTTGCGCTGAGCTGAGCGTTGGACTTTGTTGCGTTGCGTTGACTTCATCATCTGTTCACGACCTTGCTTTAAACTACAGCCTTCTCGACAGGTCAAACCGCGGATTCAAGGTCTACTTGATCTCCGATCAAGTGGACCTTGCGTGGATTGAACCCAAGGTCCGTCGATCTCCTGGCGGAGGTTCGGTAAACCTCAATGTAAAAACTTGGGAGTTTGACGAGTCCCCGCCGGGGGATTTACGGACCTTGGATTGAACCGACGTTCGAGAAGGCTGTGCTTTAAACCGAGTATCCTGGATCATACATGCCGCGAGGATCAAGAAGGCTTTGCTTTGCGTTGGAAAGTGAACTAGAACAATGTTTGCAGCATCGCACAGTTGTGCACTGATGATGCTCATGATTGGTTGCTAGGACTTCGAAGTTCAAAGTTGCGTAGAGCAACGCAAGGTCGTGAATTCACCATAACCCGTTGGTGGGCAAAGATGGGATAGTGCACTAGTTTTAAGTTGGGACTTAGTGTGTCACGGTGTACAATATAGTGGCGCCGCTTATTGTAAGAGATGAGGCAACAAGTAACGATCACTGTCAAATGTTCTTATGATGCCATAAACAAGCATATATCTGAAAAATCTTGATGATCCATAGGATACTGAAAAACTATCAAAAATGTTTCTGATGCATTTGTTGTTTCTAAACTTGCTTTCAGTGCTAATTGATCGATTCTTTGCAGGGTGTGTGGCTGTGTGTCCAGTACCTAGATGACGAGAATCCATACTCTACTCTTCTCAGCCAAAGGTGAGCACTCGCTGCCGATATTTTACCCGTGTAGGTCTTCAGAGTGCCTGTGCGCTTTCTCACTACCTATCTTCAAATCCTTTAATAGAAGTATTTGTTTGTCTTCTTTCAAATTGGCTATGTTATGAAGTAACTTTCTGTTTTGGATTTATTAGATGGAAATAAGATATCTATCAAATTTCAATGTGCCCCAGGAGGTGTTCTAATGATGTTAATATACAAGCATATGTCTGATACCTTTGACGATACAAGGATACTGAAGAACACTAGAAAGTATAAAGCAAATATTTACAACAGATTGTGTACGTGTAATAGCACCCTGTAACAGAATTACCTACCCACCCCGCTATGGCATCTAGAGAATTTAGTACCCTTTTTTTTAAATGTGTTCCAAATAGTTATTTCTTTTTTGCAAATGTTAATTATGTACTAATTGGAAATGTGTCTAGCAACTTCACTTATCACACATTAGAGTAGTAGTTTCGGTGTTTGGTAGCCCATTATTAAAGTTGCCACACAGCAACCTTTGTCCTGCTTTCATCACAGGCCAATCAGCGATCGCTATCGCGGGGGTTTTGTTTTGAGCGGTTCGCTGGTTAGCTACGAGCTCCTTGCCTCAGACTAAGCATTGGAAAGGCAGTCGTGCGACTACTTTACCCAATTTTACTACTAGTAGTTTGATTATTATAAATATTAACCTACTTGTACAGGGGTGCAAGCTAACTGACTACCTTAAAAATAATAGGGCATTTTCTGGATACTTTTTCTTAATTATTCACATAGGGCTGATGTACCAGGCGAGGTGAATTTTTTTTGACAATGCAATGAACCCGTTTTGTGTATGATTAAATATTTCCATTATACCAGAACTAGTTCTCCATTTATTCAGTAATTCTTAGCACTCATTTAAAATACTAGGCTCAATATTGTGTTGTGTACCACTAGTAGTGTTTTTCATTGGTTGGTGTACTAATGATGATTTGTCTCAGCTCACTTTGATAATTAATGTAAATAATGACTTACTGAGGCATCAACCAATAGCTGATGTTTTGCAGCTAGCTTAGTCATTTTATCTTTTGTATTTTCTTTCCAATTTTGGTGTTGCGATTGCTAACACCATGTTTTGTTGGTTATGTTCTAGATTCTGCACTACATTGCAGTCTAACCTACCCTAGTGGCGGCACCTTTATTTGGTAAGCATTATTGAATATTGATTTATCTTCTTGGTGACTGCTTATCCTTTTAAGATTTTATTTAATTAGGCCTATACTTTGGTGTTCCCTTACTTGCAACTGATATGACTAATTATTATTACAATGAGCATTTGATTAAGAAGTTGCACGTACTTGATTACTGATGAGATTGATCGCCACTTGGCGTGTAACAGTTTCGAATCTTGACTTAGCAGTTCATATACATGCTTTAATTTCAACTTTTATGTGTTTGGAGTGTTGTTGATGCTATCGATACATGAATACAATACATTCAAGGCAAGAGCAATGGATAATAAATACGGTTGTAAGACAAAGTGATGATAAAAACACACTTAGTTGATTAGCAATGAAATTAACCCTGCAGTGCTGATTTGTTTTACAACCAAGGACCAAATGTGTGTTCCCTTGAATGCACACATGATGTCACACAGCTACAATAAAGCCTATTTTTTCTAGATTGTTGGTGTCCACCTACTGCTGAACTGACCTGCTACACACCGAACATCCGATCGGAGTCATGCCGAGCAGAACTTTCAGGTAATTACTAATTACAGTCAGTTTTTCCGTTATACTGTAGGCACATTGAGCCTCTTTGGCAATAACGAGATGTTGCAAAGGAAAGCAACACTTTTTCAACTATTGCCATTTTGTAAATATTCGAAATTTGTCTGAACTAGGGATGGTGACAGTTTAGTTCTGAGTAATCATTGCCTATAACTGCTTTTGCAAGGGATATATTGGAAGCGTGCAACACACAAATAGTCTGGATTATTTACTATGTTATATATGAATAATGAAAAGTGGAACAAAAGCTAATGGAACTATCTTATTTTATTGATATTGATTTATGTTACCAGTTTCAAATAACTGTCACCATCACTAGTTGGCTAGGTGTTCATTTAGGCCGTATCTCAAAGCTCCAAGTATGGACTAAAATGTTAGTCAACTATTTTCGGGAACTAAATTAACTGCTAAATGCTAATCACTAGAGCTTTGGACATGATGACAAGATGATAGCGACACCTGTTGAAGGAAAATCTAACTAAATGCCCAGTGTGAATGGACAGTTGCATATTTTAAGATTTTAGGAAGCCGTGACCCTGCTGGTTGTTGTTGTGACAACTAGGTGTGGAAATACATAGGCTAACCTTTAAATCCAACGAAAAATACCAAAAATATTAATAGAGCCCACAGCATATTATTTAAATGACGCAATAAGCAATGTCTACACTGACATAAAGTCGGATATTGTAAAATAATACAATGTTTACTCACATTTGATGTGCACCTCAGCTTTGTCTTCAACGTCCTCGATCTTTAGACGTTAGCTGTCGAATGTAGTCACCACTTTCGGTTCCTAACAGCTATCGACTAAAAGTGTAACGACTTTGAGCTTTGGTCGCCTACTTATTACGTCACTTCCTCCAAAATAGTTGAATATTTCGCCTACTAAGGAGCTTTGAGATACAGCCTTAGTGTAGTTCCGACCTTGTGCTGCTACTGTGTGATGACTAAATATACTCTCGTACATATGATATTGATCGACCATGAAACCAACACCTGCAGTGCTGATGATAGCAGACATGAGAAATTTGCTTAGTTTCTTCTTTTTTTACTAGGGTCAATATGTTGTTAATCTAGGTGTTTGTTCCCTTTCAGTCGAAATGTATCCCTGGTAAGAGAAGTCAGATTTGTTGGTGAGTATCATTTGCTCTGGTTGAAACTAATAAGTTGAAACGTAATTGGCTAATTGCTTCTAGTGACGATGATGACCAAAAATCTTAAACCTAGCTCGCCGAAAAGTTTTGGGGAGAAACAATGATCTGAGTCACTTCTTATGTACAGTAGTGCATCTTTTTTTGTGTGTGCAAAATGCTTTTTTTTAATGTGCTTGCTTTATGATATCATTCTGTGGACTAGTTTGGTATGTGCTTCGATTCAGTAGTCTCCCTTTAATTCAAATTTCAATGGACCCTTAAAACTTCAATTTGAATTACGAAATTCTTCACTATTGTACTTGCACTATATTCAATCATCTGCTGGGACTCTTTTGAATTTCTCTTTTTTTGAATTAATGCGGGACTACTGTATTCTCTACAGCTACAACTAGCGTAGATTACTGATAGATTTTAGTATTTTCTACTGAAACCAGTTATTTGCTACAAAAAAACCACTGCTTCCGAACATACTAATGCAGTATTGGAGATGCTCGCTTAGCAATCGTATCTAATCCTTGGATGACAATGATGACCAAAAATCTTAAACCTAGCTCGCCGAAAAGTTTTGGGGAGAAGCATGATCTGAGTCATGCAGTTCACCGTCATTCAGAAGGCTTTTCCATCATCATGCTAGGCTAGCTAGACTTACAATGTTCTGTAGACTAATTTGCTATCGGCTTAGATATTCGGTTTTATGAGATAGGCCTACTCAACATCCCGTTGTCAAAAACAAATGGCTATTTTATGCTAAATCAAAACAAATTTGCCACATTTTTGTGGCGATTGGTTCATCCTACTTGTACCTTATATTTCATGTGCAGATGATGACGTTTATTACTTTCGTTCTCCTGAACAATAATGTTGAAATCATAGTATTCTGATGACATGAAGTATAGAGAAGTGTTCAGCCCTAAATGGCAAAACTGAATTCTTAATCAAGTGCTGATAGCCATGCTTGTCACTTTATTAGAGTCTTCAAGTTCCCATTTAATAATCTGAATGGGTAGGTATTTAGAATAAATACATACTACTTTATCGCAGCCAATGATTATTAACATAACCACCCCAGTCAATCTGACAATTACTGATGAGTGTTTTTTATGAGGTTGCGTGCTTTGGTTTTTTCAGGCTTGCCAATTTAACCTCTTGATATGCTGCTCCAATTAATTACTGTGTTCAGTGTTGTTAGCAGAGATTTGACTATGCTTTGAAATTCTGTTACAGGTGGAAACGGTAACGACTGAACCCCAACCATCTGAGTGCAAGATTATGAAATTTACTTCTAATGAATCTAATAATTAATGGAAATTTAATCTAATGGAATTACTATATAAATAAAATTGGTTTTATTTTTACACTAGTTTTTGCTTTGTTACAACGCTCATATCCCATTGCATTTCTTTTCCTTGATGATATCCCCCAGCCCTCTAGAAACTGAAGGATCTGATTTCGACTGACCTAGTTGTTGACACCATGGTTACTAAATCTGAGCACCTTGTTAACACTACGGCCACTAACGGCAATTTGGCTAACAGTAGTAAAGTGAAATTCGTATGTTTAGGAGGGCACTATTAAATTGAACTCAGTTTGCTGTTGATCACACTTTACGTTGCATTCTTAACAGCATTTAGGCCAGGTTTTTCAACGGTCATTAACAGATCTGTTAGCTGACTCCGTTATATGCATATGGTTTGTGGGTTACAGATTACGGACCATCAGTTAACGGAACCCAATAAACCCTATGCAGATAACGGCCTGTTAATGACTGATAGAAAAACGGGACCTAAGTAGCCTAACTTCTGTTCGGGCCGTAGTGTGAACAAGGTATAATGAGGTTGGTTAATTCATTACATACTCTTTGTAGTTTAGGTTATGAAAGTAGGTTCCAATTGGCGGAATGGTATATAATGTGAGGAAAGGATCCAACAGCTTACCTTCGTGTAGTAAGATGACAGATTTGAGAGTAAGCTGTTGGATCCTTTCCTCACATTATATACCTATTGTAGTTTAGTGTAGCATTGAACAAAAGTCATCATTTTATGTATAGATTGATTCCCTAGTATGTTATTGAGAATACCTGTTTATTTTATGGTTCTTGATGCCCTGGTCATGTGATGGTGATATTGCATTGGGTCGTCACAAGGGCCCCGGGCTGGCATGAATGTCGAGGAGATTGGAAAGTGAGCAAGATCATTTATATTTCAGCAATAGCATATATGAAACTACTTTCTCACAACATACATCATGGTAAATCAGCACATACAGTAATTATATCGAACTCTTGGTGGCCAGATCATATGGTACCTTGACATGCATAAGAACCTTTTGGAACCTCAAAAACAGTTTGTTATATAGATCATTTTGTTATAAAGAAGTTTCACTGTAGTATTGTTCATTTTCTGTGAATTCATGCAATACATGTGAGAAACTGTTGTGCTCAGATATGGCTAGTGGTAGACCCCCTAAGAACCACCCTATAAATCTGGTTGCCATTCAAGTATTATGGTGTTTTATTTTCCAAATAAAAGGTTCCGTCTTGAGAAGGATAGGTACGTTTACATCAAAAACCGCAGTAAATTGTCATACTTCAATTATATCTCGAGAATGCGCCACTAAATCCTAAATCTGAGTAATAAGCATGCTGTGGTTTGGTAAGCCCTGCAAACTGAATGATAAACGTATTTAACATTACAATCAATATGACTGATTTTTATTCCGTTCCATTAGTAATTAAGTAGGCCTAAGTATCACAGTCATACTGATTATAATGATGGATACATTTATCATTCAGTCTGCAGGGTTTACCAAACCACAGCACATTGACTACGTATATCATGCAATTCTAACGCGCTTGGGATGAAGGCGCCTTGCTTTCAATCGGGCCGAGTGAGGAATCTGCTCCGTATATCACGTCAATCTGAAGCGCCCTTATCTACACCGGCTGCGAATTCAGCCAATCACATCACAGGCCGTGCATCGCGGAGCTGCTTTGACGTGTATATCACTTAAATCAAAGTGATTTCTAACCTCAAGCGAGTTGGATCGCCGCCGCCTTGAGGTAAATTCGACGTGTATACCACACTCTGCAACCGATTGGAACCAAGGCGCCTTCATCCTAGGCGCCTTAAACTTGCGTGATATACGTAGTCACTGATTACTCAGATTTTCGATTTCGATATGCATTCTTGAGATATAATTAAAATATTAGCATTTTTTGTGGTGATGTAAACCTACTCTTCCCTCTTAACAGCAAGGTGCTGATTACAGTGGGTGTTCTGTGGATATGGACCTTGGTACTGTCATCTGTGGTACTGTTATGGTAAGATGACAAAGATGAATTGATGCTGGGGATCCTCGAGTACTGTTAGTCGTCGTAGATACACATCTCATTGTGTCGCGTGGGCTCAAAACGACCACTATTCAGGCCACTCTTCAAGATCGCGGCGTCGATGCCAGCACGAGATTCGGCGGACATCTTGGGAGTCCTGCTAAGGATCCAGGCCGCCTCTGGGAAACAGACCGACACCCAATAACTAAGTAAACGTTTTGAAAATCATGCATGCTTTTCAACAAAAATCAGTGTGCATGCAATAGGTAGAGAGCAAATGTTTTGTTTGCAAGCTGGACCCCCCAGTTATGCGACAACATAACAAATATGACTGATTACAAGTAATATATGAAATGAATAAATTATATGATTGTCGGGTGTTGTCACAGGGGTAAGGGGAGGTCACATAGCAATGGGAGGAGAGTGTGAACTAAGAAAATCTACCTCAACATTTTAAAATTAAATGCATTCAAAAGAATATACTTCATGGCAAATCTTGTTTGAGAAGAAGCTAATCAAGTGCCGATTTTCAATCAATTTTTTTTTCAATTTTCAATCTAAAAAAAATATGTATTCATTTTAAATCAAACTACAAGAGTTGCATTGTTTGTGGAAAGTCGTGGCTCACCTGCCGCAAAACCACCGAACTCCATGCAGGAGAACACCAGAGCGTAGTTCTCGTAGTCCAAGTCTACCACGAGATAGTTTGCCTCGGCTGAATCCATGAAACGACAGGAGACAGTTTTCAATACGTTTAGAAGAACGTGAAATAATCTTAAGTTTTAAAACTAAATATGTATTTTCATTTAGGTTCCAAGTTTTTGATTTTCTGTTCACTGCAATTTTATTTTCAAACTGCCTGTAGGGTTGCTGACCATACGGATTTAGACAACTTTGTCCTGAGGTGGGAGTTACGGCAATCAGGACATCATAATGTCCTGTATATTGTTGAATGGTTGCAGGATTAAATGCGATATTATTGTATTATCGTATTCAATCCAATCGTATTGAGTTTTTCAAATATTTTTTCGTTATCTGTAGACCCTGATACTGCTGATACTATCTGTCTTGTGTATTCCCCCCCCCATCATTTAAAAGATAAAGAAAAGTTGTTTTAAAGATGCAAATAGAAAACCTTTTATTCTCACGATCCGCTGTCGCAGAGTCACTTTATTTAGTCACCTTGTTCATGGCCTTTGTGTTGAGACAAACATGTAATAATAAAGTCAGTGGCGTAACGCAAAATGACGTGGCCCGTATGCAAGTTTTAGTTTTGGGGTTGAAAACTAAAATGTTTCCAAGTATAGTAGAACAATAATTATTTTTGGCACCAGATTAGGCTACTTACGTTCGTGATGTGGTCTTTTAATTGTGTAAGTGACGATTGTATTGTTTGCTATTTTGAATCTGAGAAATAGAGAATACGTTCTTATACAAATATTTATTTCAAATGAGTTGTCGAAGGGGGCCCTAGGTCGCGGGGTCTGTAAACACCGCATACCTTGCACTATAGGGAGTTACGCCACTGAATAAAGTAGCCTATATGTGTGTTATTTATTTTCCCCAGAAATAATTTTTTTTTAATATATAGATTACAAATTTGGAGTTGCATATAAAAAATGTATCAAGTTATGTGATTGTTCTTGGATCCACTATTTATATGTAATTATTCATGTACTGTAATTTTGCAGACCCGTTACCTTAAGTGTCGAGAACCAGCTTGGCTCAATATCTAGTTGAGCCAAATTTGTATTACAATATTTCTATATCTACATACATGATCCATATTCTGTTAAATAAATTTAGTGTAGTAAAACTTACGGAAACTGGAGCCAAAGGATACTGTTAGTCTTGCATGTCTCGTGTCATCGGCCCACTTTGCTGTTCCTTCAATGGACTGGTATGTTTGTGTCCTGGAAAGATATATACCATCGATGACCATACAAATAATGTTAAGTCAGGGTGCACAACTTGTGTAGGCCCCTATTCTACATTTGAAATAGTTTTTGAGACACCCCATACGTCATTTTGGCATATTATTTGAGTCAGATACGAAATTCACCTACAATTGATTTAAAAAGAAACATAATCAAAATTACTTTCACCTTGTATAAAATAGGATGTTGAATATTTATTTCGTTTATTTGAGAAAGTCCACAAGTTTAGTTGAAAGTTCACAATGTAATGAATAATTTATTTATTTATTTATTTATTTATTTATTTATTTATTTATTTATTTATTTATTTATTTATTTATTTATTTATTTATTTATTTATTTATTTATTCATTCATTCATTTATTTATATATTTATTTCTTTATTTATTTATTTCTTTACTTATTTATTTATTTAATGTCTATCCTATTCAGTTATGAATACTGATTTACTGATTTACTAATACCACATAGAAACAAATTATACACTTGGTGTAGAATATTCAATTACAATTACCTGTTGCTGAACATGCGGTTGAAGACTCGCACAAGTCCGTCTTTGCGCAGACTGTACTGCGCAGTGACGCACTCTGCACCCATCTCCCAGAACATGGGGTACCTCTCGATCTCAAACCAGCGGCCCAGATACTGCGCAAACAAACATTACACGGTTTTATTCCTATCTCCAATCTCTGCAAAACACAACAATTCGAACACTTCTAAATTAAAACAGCCGCTGCGAGAGATGGGTAAGTGTACGTAAACAGTGGGGTCAGCGCGTCGTAGCTCTTGGCTTTCACAAGAGCACTTTAATTGTAATTCATTTTTAATTAATTGTTGAATCAATCAACAACTGTCCCTGTTTCCAATTAAAGACAAAACCTATCGCACTATGCGTTGAAACAACTGCCGCCATAAACCGTAAACCTTGGATTTTCACATGGTGACAAATATATATAACTAATTATTTACTCACTAAAAATCTAAGAAGAAAATGCAGACGAACAGTTGGATTGATAGAACAAATGGAGTCCTACACTCGAAGTGACTACAAAGTGGCTCGTTGGTCCAGTGGTTAGCATCCCTGCTTCCCATGCAGAAGGTCCCAGGTTCAAATCTCGGTTCAGGCAGAAGTTTTTTTAACTTCTAATAAGGATTCAGTTCCATTATTTCTTGTCTTAGGAATAAGTAAACGGGGACTTTGGAGCAGTCCTAGCAACGAATCACTCAATAAATTCAACGTTGTTCTGAATCGGCCTTGTTGATTCTGACATTTATCCGCATGTGTTCGCACTGTCCAATCACTGATTCATATGTTTCGTATTTGAAATATCGATCTTTGATCATGGTTATCGCTCACTTGTCGACGGTGTTTGGCAGTGGCGTATCCAGGAATTGGGAAAGGGGGGGGTTTTCAACCCATATTATAGAGAGTGGAACCGAAACATAATTGGGGTTCCGGGGGGCTTGCCCCCGAAAAAAATCTCGTCAAGGTCATTTTAGTGCAAATCTGTGCGTTTTACAGCGGTCAACTGAAACAAGATTACTCAGTTCCTGGCAACACACTTGGTCATTTTTTGGTCACACACACGGTCATTTTCCATGTTTCCTTTGCAAAAGGGGGGGGTTTTGTCCCCCCCCCTCCCCCCCCCGTGTATACGCCACTGGTGTTTGGAGCCTACAGGATCGGTTTAGTCGCTTTAAATTGAAGTCCTCTACTGAAAATCAGTTTCGTTACTGAGTGGGTAGACTCTAAATGTGAATGTACTTATTTATTTATTTTACATTAGTTACATTCGTCTGTTGTTCGTGAGAAACTGCAAATCGATCCACTACTTGATTGCAAGCACATCCAAATTAGAGAGACGATTGTTGCCCATATTATTTCGTACTTGAACGTGATCTCTCGCACCCTGCACTAGAGGACGGCTAATAGTAAGTGGAATCACTGACAGTTTGTTAAGTTCATTAAATTACATCTTACATTACATACGTTCAGCACATTTGGTCATTTGACTGTCGACCTCTTTCGTGGTTTTGGTCTTCTTTTTCAATCCTTTTCAACACAAGTGGGAATACTTTCACACCTCAGCCTCAAAACTGTCTATATAAAAATGCAATTGACATGACAGTACTATGAGGGGGGGGGGGCAATTGCCCTCCCATGCTCCTCTTTAGCGCCGCCACTGGTAAAGGAGGCTCCCACCATTCACTTGGGTCCCAGGCCTACCTGATAGCCATACCGACGTAATACGCATGCCTGATGCTTTACGCCTTTCTTCTACTGTCCCTAATTTAATTATTGGAACATTACTTTTATAGCCTATCTATGAGATAGTGCAACGTTATACAGTGCAGCGAGTCCTGGCCGGATATTTGTACCTACTCTTGGTAGGTCAAACTCGGTTACAATACCAGCCTTTGGACACTATAAAAGTGTCCTGGATAGTTGTACTTACCCTTGGAAGGTAAAGCTCAGTGTTATAACTCCCGACACTTGAAAGTGTCAGGGATAGTTGTACTTACCCTTGGAAGATCGAACTCAGTTACAACTCCAACCTTTGGACACTTTGACCCCTGGGCCGAAACACAGGTCACAACGACCAACATGAATCCAATCAGGACTTCCATGTTGCTTGTGTAGCCCTACGTCTTGATCAAGTGACTGGACGTCGAGACAAAGGTTTTAGTAACCATAATACCATCGTTATGTAACGCCACTTAATAATATGTAATAATAATAATAACATATGACATGATTGTATAGGGCTGTGCTGTTTTATTAGAGTTTTAACCATTATATAAATCATTTATTTCTTCGGTTCACTCGCTATCTATACAGGGATACTCGTAACAATGAAATTCTCACAGAAAATGATGTATTTGATTATAAAAACAACAACTGCACAGTCATGTCACAGTTTAATAAATTGTGCATAAGGCGCGGACTGGCTAGGGATACCGGCAGGGGCGGACTGGGATAACAAGGCCCGGGATGCTGGGTTTCGGGGGGGCCCGCTCGAGGTGGCGTGGCGCAGCTGGGGTCTGGGGCGAAGCCCCAGTCGCCGGAGGCAAATACGCCGCAGAAGTAAAAACTTTTTTGGGGTTGTATTGAATTTTATGGCCTAAAATTTTAGGACGCGATTAACAGGCCACCCTACCAGTAGCAAATTCAATTATATTCAATTAATTACACTGAATATTTACAATGCATATTACAATAAATTCAATTATAATTTAAAAATAATACTTATAGTGGGTTAAGATTTTTTTGTCAATATACAGAGAGAGTATCTACAACATAGGAACTTTCTGGTGACAGCCCGGAGGGCCCTGATTGGCCCAGGGGTCCCTAGCCAGTCCGCGCCTGAGCGAGGAGATATAGTGAAAGATAGCGAGACACACGAGGTCGAGAGTTCGAGCCGTAGACATCGCGACGACTGAGTCGGATTAAAAGCACGCTTGGCTACATTGCGTACAGCATAGTAAGTGCGTGGACTAAGTGTATTGAAGCACTTCTCGCGGAACTTAATTGCATTTATTTTAATAGGATTGCCGAGTGCGTGTATTTAACATTGTTTAAGTTTTGGTATGTTGTTATTAGTGACGGTCGGGAACTGATAAAAGTATACCATTGGTAATCTAATATTTAAGTGGCGCTCCACTGTACGTCAGTACAAGTACCGAGTGAGATAATTAAATATAAGGTACTATCGCAATTAATTTCAGTGACAACCGCCGCTTATCATCGTCCCATATCTTCATCACCGCCCCCCCCCCCCCAACGATTCTCCAAGACATCGCTTCGAGATCGCCCACATCGCTATCATCCATCGCCACCCACCCCACTGGAAACATCGTTGACGACGTGCTGAGGAACCCGGAGGATGAGGGTGAGTACAAACAATCATCGTTTTATTTATTCATTGCACCATTGAACTGTTAATCACGGTCAAGAAGTTAAACACAGGCCTATTATCTAATCCTGGGCTCGGATTCACAAGAGGTCTTAACTTAGGCCAGTCCTAGCATTAGGACCACTACGTCATTGCTGATACGGACCTGCACATAGCCTCGACTCGACGTTGCTAAGAAACCCTAGTAAATAACAAACACTTGAGACCAAAATTTAGGCCCTGTCTGAGTTGCTCTTATCTTCTTCTTTGATGGTGGATACGTCTATGACTTCGAAGTGTGAGCATAAATAAATATCGTTTACTTACCTTGACATACACTAACACATTTCTCTGTTTTTAGAATGTGGAGGTATTAGAAAACACAACACTAAACTTTAAAACACCGCCTTGGAATATTGCAAGTTATAGTGATTTCCACGAAAGTGGCTGTGTAGTAGGCCTAGGCCTACCATGGATTTTTAATAGCACATACGGTACAAAAGACTTAGGACCGGTCCTAAGTTAAGACCGCTTGTGAATCCGGCCCTGGTTTTTATACCCCAGGGCCCGGATTCACAAGGGGTCATACGTTTTTTTATGGTCTTAACTCGAAGACCGGCCTAACATTGGACCTCCTGTAAAACCAGACCCAGATCACACGAAGAAGTTACTAATTCCAGGTGAGAACAAGGACACAATGAACATTCCAATAATATGTTTTAAAGTATGTTCTAAGATATTTTCCTGTATTCACAAGAGGTTCAAAGTTAGGTCGGTCTTAGAGATAAGACCAAAAAAGTGGGAGAATGAAAGTGGATATACAGAGACAAAAAGTGTAGACAACCTTCGCCATGTCCATTTTTTTTGTATATACATAAAAAGCTTAGATAGATTCTATTGTATAGTACCCTAATACGCACTACCGGTATATAGAAGTACGGTTAAAACATATTTACGTATTATTTGAGTAGGGCCTATAGACGTAGGGTAGGGGAACACATATCAACTCACTCTTTATTGATAATACAATACAAACATAATAGAACATAATAGAAAACAATAATTGTATAATTATGAAATTACCAACCGTTTATTGATAATACAATTCAAACATAATAGAAAACAATAATTGTATAATTATGAAATTACCAACTCACTCGTTTATTGATAATACAATTCAAACATAATAGAAAACAATAATTGTATAATTATGAAATTACCAACTCACATACTCGTTTATTGATAATACAATTCAAACATAATAGAAAACAATAATTGTATAATTATGAAATTACCAACTCACATACTCGTTTATTGATAATACAATTCAAACATAATAGAAAACAATAATTGTATGATTATGAAATAATTACCAACTCACATACTCGTTTATTGATAATGCAATACAAACATTATAGAAAACAATAATTGTATGATTATGAAATAATTACCAACTCACATACTCGTTTATTGATAATGCCATACAAACATTATAGAAAACAATAATTGTATGATTATGAAATAATTACCAACTCACATACTCGTTTATTGATAATACAATTCAAACATAATAGAAAACAATAATGATATAATTATGAAATTATTACCAACTCACATACTAGTTTATTGATAATGCAATACAAACATAAAAGAAAACAATAATTGTATAATTATGAAATTACCAACTCACATACTCGTTTATTGATAATACAATACAAACATTATAGAAAACAATAATTATATAATATAATAATAATGAAGTTTGGTATAGACAAAATATTAACAACTAAGGTTAGATTTTATTGTAAAATAAAACAACTCTGGTAGAAATACTTGGTTTTAATATCAGTACAATATGTCAACTCGGGTTTAAAAACGTACCTTCCTTCACATGTATTTTTTACTTAATTAGAACTAGTAAATAGGCCCTACATTCATTATAATTACTAATTACCTTACGAATGTACTTAATATTAATAACAGAGGGTGACAATAATAGATGGTTTATTTAGTTTATTTACACAACAATGTCTGCATTATAATATAAAAACAATTTTTTTTTTTTTTAAATCGGCCTCCTCCATCCCCATAGCCGTCCATCTCCGCCTCCACCGCAGAGCAAAGAAAATAAGGAGCAAACTAGTTTGTGTCTAGGGCGAGTCTATTTGACGGCCTGGCCAAACCTCATGCAGATAGACATAATACAAAAGTATAAAATTAAGTTTTAAAACTCATTCTTTGAACTTTCTAGCACGAGTGTACTGAGCACATTACTATTTCAACTCTACTTCAACAAACAACACACTCCTACTACTAACTACAGCTACCACACAATACTACTAACTACATCTATCACACAATAATACATACACTACAATAGCGTTGTGCTGCGTACACACGCAATATTTACTCGCGAGCTTAAACATGATACGAGTGTCGTGCAAATGTAGCGATCAAAACAAAAACCGCGCGTGTGTGCCAACGTTGACCAAACTAGTATTACATTAATTTTTATTTAACGTTTAAAACAAAACTAATGAACTCCTTGTACAATATTTAAATTGTTTGCTCCACCGTGTTGTTGTTCGTTTTAGGTCTTAACATTTTGAAATGATAAGCTTATAATATTATACATTAATTTTTCTATTTTTTCATTGATGAAAAATACGAGCCTCTTCTGCAGTGCTGTTTTCAAATCTAAACACAAAAAATAATGTAACATATTCTTCTAATTTGCGTTAATAATTAAAAGATATTAGGTTGATTCTTTACCTCTCTCCTGGTGTGGGATTAGGGCCTACTGCAACTCAAAGGTCGTTGATGGCGCATCGTCTTGAGGCAGCCTAACGCGTCGCTTGTAGATCTATTTCATGTAACAGAAGGACACATGAGTTACGTAAATGCTGTAAGAAATCAATAACATTGCAGTTAATATATTAGGTTGTTTCTTTACCTCTCTCCTGGTGTGGGATTACTGCAACTCAAAAGTCGTTGATGGCGCATCGTCTTGAGGCAGCCCAACGCGTCGCTTGTAGATCTATTTCATGTAACAAAAGGACACATGAGTTACGTAAATGCTGTAAGAAATCAATAACATTGCAGTTAATATATTAGGTTGTTTCTTTACCTCTCTCCTGGTGTGGGATTACTGCAACTCAAAGGTCGTTGATGGCGCATCGTCTTGAGGCAGCCCAACGCGTCGCTTGTAGATCTATTTCATGTAACAAAAGGACACATGAGTTACGTAAATGCTGTAAGAAATCAATAACATTGCAGTTAATATATTAGGTTGTTTCTTTACCTCTCTCCTGGTGTGGGATTACTGCAACTCAAAGGTCGTTGATGGCGCATCGTCTTGAGGCAGCCTAACGCGTCGCTTGTAGATCTATTTCATGTAACAAAAGGACACATGAGTTACGTAAATGCTGTAAGAAATCAATAACATTGCAGTTAATATATTAGGTTGTTTCTTTACCTCTCTCCTGGTGTGGGATTACTGCAACTCAAAGGTCGTTGATGGCGCATCGTCTTGAGGCAGCCCAACGCGTCGCTTGTAGATCTATTTCATGTAACAAAAGGACACATGAGTTACGTAAATGCTGTAAGAAATCAATAACATTGCAGTTAATATATTAGGTTGTTTCTTTACCTCTCTCCTGGTGTGGGATTACTGCAACTCAAAGGTCGTTGATGGCGCATCGTCTTGAGGCAGCCCAACGCGTCGCTCCCTCGTAGTTCTTTTATGTAACATAAGGACACATGAATTACTTTAATAACTAACCAATCACTCACAATCTCCTAATAAGAAAGTTATTTGTAGCGATTAAGCTATTTGGAGGATTTCAAGGGTTTTGATTGGTGGTTGCCATGGAGACAACAAGCTATTCGATGAATAAATAGTTATTTGGACATTGTAAGACTGGACCTAATTATCTGCAAGATGAGTATATTGCTTTGTCGACTGTAAACAAACAACCAAACCAAAACTTGTACTTTATATAGGTAGTTGAAATTGTTAAAGCTGTGAAATTAATTTAGAATGTGTGTTAATAATCGAAGTCAATATTAATTACATATACGTGATGACGTAAGAACTAGGGCTAGCATCTGTATGGGAAGGTATATTACTGTTATCTTCATTACTGTTGATATTATGGATAAATTGGGACCCATACTCATTATATAATTCAATTTTTAAACGCATTGTACCGTTCTTAATTATATTCTCAACATAAATGTCAACTGTATAGTTAAAAACCTAGATTCTAGACTAACCTTTTTGATTAAGTATGTCGAATAATACTTATGCATCGTAAAGTAGCATTTAGTTAGAAACTTAATTGCATCATGATAAGAAAAAAACGAAAATAATACAAAAAATTACTTAAGTTTTAGAAAGTACAGTACATAAATTAATGATATTTGCCAGAATCGTTTCCAACTATTTCTTTATCGTAAACTTATAGACAAGCCGTATTGAAATTATTCGTCCTAATTTAAAGAGGTACTCGTGCTGTGCCGCCTTACTGAAATAACAAATATGATCAAATCTACTAAATTACATGATGTTGTTCCTAGCTCATTAGACATCATATCAATGTAGGAATAGTTTTATCACCGTTACAACAGCGCTTGTATTTTGCAACACACTCACCCCACGCTGTCTTGTCCCATGCTGACGTCACGGCGGACTAGACGCAATGTACATGCGCGCTTTCTCTGCGAAGATCTGCCTCGTGGGTAGTGAGAATTGGAGGAAGTCTCGAAAATATCCAACGATGTCGTCTGCAACTGCAATACGAAGCAAAAGCAGAAACAACACGCACAAAAAGTAGGTCCCCCACGCCCATAAACTCACACGGCTGTTAGTTCAACGTACACTCGCGTAAGAGCAATGGCACACCCACACGGCTCTTAAGAGCGAAGGATACCTCTACGTCAGAAACCGGAGAAAAATTTCGTTTTTTAATTATATCTCAAGATTGAAACACAAATCGAAAATCTGAGAAACCACAGCGCTATGGTTTCTAAGATTAACCATTTTGTGTTTTAATCTTGAGATATAATTAAAAAATGAAAATTGTCTGCGGTTTTTGACGTAAAGGTATCCATCGCTCTTAAGTACAACGGACACACGTGAGAGAGCAGAGACAGACCCACACGGCTGTTAAGTACAACGGACACACGTGAGAGAGCAAAGACAGACCCACACGGCTGTTAAGTACAACGGACACACGTGAGAGAGCAGAGACAGACCCACACGGCTGTTAAGTACAACGGACACACGTGAGAGAGCAATGACAGACCCACACGGCTGTTAAGTACAACGGACACACGTGAGAGAGCAGAGACAGACCCACACGGCTGTTAAGTACAACGGACACACGTGAGAGAGCAAAGACAGACCCACACGGCTGTTAAGTACAACGGACACACGTGAGAGAGCAAAGACAGACCCACACGGCTGTTAAGTACAACGGACACACGTGAGAGAGCAGAGACAGACCCACACGGCTGTTAAGTACAACGGACACACGTGAGAGAGCAAAGACAGACCCACACGGCTGTTAAGTACAACGGACACACGTGAGAGAGCAAAGACAGACCCACACGGCTGTTAAGTACAACGGACACACGTGAGAGAGCAAAGACAGACCCACACGGCTGTTTAGTACAACGGACACACGTGAGAGAGCAGAGACAGACCCACACGGCTGTTAAGTACAACGGACACACGTGAGAGAGCAGAGACAGACCCACACGGCTGTTAAGTACAACAGACACACGTGAGAGAGCAGAGACAGACCCACACGGCTGTTAAGTACAACGGACACACGTGAGAGAGCAGAGACAGACCCACACGGCTGTTAAGTACAACGGACACACGTGAGAGAGCAGAGACAGACCCACACGGCTGTTAAGTACAACGGACACACGTGAGAGAGCAAAGACAGACCCACACGGCTGTTAAGTACAACGGACACACGTGAGAGAGCAGAGACAGACCCACACGGCTGTTAAGTACAACGGACACACGTGAGAGAGCAAAGACAGACCCACACGGCTGTTAAGTACAACGGACACACGTGAGAGAGCAAAGACAGACCCACACGGCTGTTAAGTACAACGGACACACGTGAGAGAGCAATGACAGACCCACACGGCTGTTAAGTACAACGGACACACGTGAGAGAGCAAAGACAGACCCACACGGCTGTTAAGTACAACGGACACACGTGAGAGAGCAAAGACAGACCCACACGGCTGTTAAGTACAACGGACACACGTGAGAGAGCAAAGACAGACCCACACGGCTGTTAAGTACAACGGACACACGTGAGAGAGCAAAGACAGACCCACACGGCTGTTAAGTACAACGGACACACGTGAGAGAGCAAAGACAGACCCACACGGCTGTTAAGTACAACGGACACACGTGAGAGAGCAAAGACAGACCCACACGGCTGTTAAGTACAACGGACACACGTGAGAGAGCAATGACAGACCCACACGGCTGTTAAGTACAACGGACACACGTGAGAGAGCAAAGACAGACCCACACGGCTGTTAAGTACAACGGACACACGTGAGAGAGCAGAGACAGACCCACACGGCTGTTAAGTACAAACGGACACACGTGAGAGAGCAAAGACAGACCCACACGGCTGTTAAGTACAACGGACACACGTGAGAGAGCAATGACAGACCCACACGGCTGTTAAGTACAACGGACACACGTGAGAGAGCAAAGACAGACCCACACGGCTGTTAAGTACAACGGACACACGTGAGAGAGCAGAGACAGACCCACACGGCTGTTAAGTACAACGGACACACGTGAGAGAGCAAAGACAGACCCACACGGCTGTTAAGTACAACGGACACACGTGAGAGAGCAAAGACAGACCCACACGGCTGTTAAGTACAACGGACACACGTGAGAGAGCAAAGACAGACCCACACGGCTGTTAAGTACAACGGACACACGTGAGAGAGCAATGACACCCCCCACACGGCTGTTAAGTACAACGGACACACGTGAGAGAGCAAAGACAGACCCACACGGCTGTTAAGTACAACGGACACACGTGAGAGAGCAAAGACAGACCCACACGGCTGTTAAGTACAACGGATCACACGTGAGAGAGCAAAGACAGACCCACACGGCTGTTAAGTACAACGGACACACGTGAGAGAGCAAAGACAGACCCACACGGCTGTTAAGTACAACGGACACACGTGAGAGAGCAAAGACAGACCCACACGGCTGTTAAGTACAACGGACACACGTGAGAGAGCAATGACACCCCCCACACGGCTGTTAAGTACAACGGACACACGTGAGAGAGCAAAGACAGACCCACACGGCTGTTAAGTACAACGGACACACGTGAGAGAGCAAAGACAGACCCACACGGCTGTTAAGTACAACGGACACACGTGAGAGAGCAGAGACAGACCCACACGGCTGTTAAGTACAACGGACACACGTGAGAGAGCAAGACAGACCCACACGGCTGTTAAGTACAACAGACACACGTGAGAGAGCAAAGACAGACCCACACGGCTGTTAAGTACAACGGACACACGTGAGAGAGCAAAGACAGACCCACACGGCTGTTAAGTACAACGGACACACGTGAGAGAGCAGAGACAGACCCACACGGCTGTTAAGTACAACGGACACACGTGAGAGAGCAGAGACAGACCCACACGGCTGTTAAGTACAACGGACACACGTGAGAGAGCAAAGACAGACCCACACGGCTGTTAAGTACAACGGACACACGTGAGAGAGCAATGACAGACCCACACGGCTGTTAAGTACAACGGACACACGTGAGAGAGCAATGACAGACCCACACGGCTGTTAAGTACAACGGACACACGTGAGAGAGCAAAGACAGACCCACACGGCTGTTAAGTACAACGGACACACGTGAGAGAGCAAAGACAGACCCACACGGCTGTTAAGTACAACGGACACACGTGAGAGAGCAAAGACAGACCCACACGGCTGTTAAGTACAACGGACACACGTGAGAGAGCAATGACAGACCCACACGGCTGTTAAGTACAACGGACACACGTGAGAGAGCAGAGACAGACCCACACGGCTGTTAAGTACAACGGACACACGTGAGAGAGCAAAGACAGACCCACACGGCTGTTAAGTACAACGGACACACGTGAGAGAGCAAAGACAGACCCACACGGCTGTTAAGTACAACGGACACACGTGAGAGAGCAAAGACAGACCCACACAACGGACACACGTGAGAGAGCAGAGCATCACCTACCCGGCGTTATGTGCTGACATCTCCAAGGCGAAGTGGGCACTTTTTCTTCTTGCTTTATAGGGTGGCGGCCGAGTTGTAGCGGGAGGGGTGGTTGGAAGTCTGGAACTCCAAGGTCTCGTGTGATGGGGCTCCATTTATTGGCAGCCCTCTTCGCGCTGTGTAACTTGCTGTAACAGGACACTTGAGTTTCAAACATGCTTGGGGGAAATTTAAAATAAGTTGTTTTATTAATAAAATACAAAAATTAAATAAATTTAAATAAATAAAATTAAAATAATTCAATATTAAATATTAAATAAATTTAAGACTAATTATTTTATACTGCGTAAATAATGATGTGTTAGGCCCTACTTATTTTTATATGTGGTACTAATGTATTTTGGACAATATGCTGTTAACAAGTGAAACACTTATAAGCCGATGGTCCCCTTGGTACTTTTCGACAGGAGTTGGCTACGTGCCGGTACCAGGCTTCCCCTTCTCCCTTCCTCATTATCATTCATCAATCATCACTCATCAGACTAAAGAGGGCATTGTGCTCTACACGTTGGTCTTAGTTACATTAAATAATAAACACACTATTTGTTTATGTTATTTGTATGTGCCTGGTTGTGACAAACATTTGAACTCTGTACGTCTACCGTCGTATCCACCCCTACCTCACCCCTACTGGCGAGATAACAGAGGAGCGGTATTGACAGCGCAGTACCCATGGTCTTGAGCTCGTAGAGTTAACAGTGTTGGCATTAGTTCGTTGACAATCTGCATCGAAGCACTAATCGCGACGACTTATTGCGCCTAGACTAGAGAAGGACGTTAAAGTGTGTGTTTTATATTTTGTTATAGTTATAGTCAGTGTATAATACGATTTTATTAGAACGGTCGGTAATTCGTAACACAGTGTAATCGATGTGTATTTAGCGTGATCAGTTTAATTGAAGTGTAATTAGTGTGACAGTCATCATTCATTTTATTGTTGTTTTCCTGTCCCATGGAAGGACAGGATGGCCAGTGTAGGGTTATGGGCATGCCCATACCCTCTTTAGCCTACAGGTACATACAGTGTGACAGTGTAATCAGCTAAGTCAGTGTAATCAGTGTAATCGAAGTGTAATCAGTGTGATCAGTGTAATTGAAGTGTAATCAGTGTGACAGTGTAATCAGCTAAGTCAGTGTAATCAGTGTAATCGAAGTGCAATCAGTGTGATCAGTGTAATTGAAGTGTAATCATTGCATTGTGTCAGTGTAATCGAAGGGCAATCAGTGTGATCAGTGTAATCAGTGTGATCTAAGATATAAGTAGGCTTCACTGTACGTGAGTGAGTTAATCCAGAATATCAGCAATTAGCTTCAGTTATCTATACACATCATCATCGCCAATCATCGCCCCATAAGTTTGCATTAAGCCCCCCCTCCCCCACCGATTCTCCAAGAATCGCCTACATCGCTACCACTCATCGCCGCCTATACCCCACTGGAACCATTGTTGATGCGTTGCAGGACCCAAAGGATGAGTACAAACACATAATAATTGGGTAATATTTGAATAACTTATAACTGATCCTTGTTTTTACTTCCTTGTTCAAGACCAAATATACGTGAACATAAACACAGTCGTGACCACTAAACTATATGCTGTTAACATAGCCTAATCAGCAAAATCCGTCAAGATGGCAACCTACAAAAAATTAATTAGTGAAAAAATCCCGTTTTATTTATTTTATTTCGTGCAATTATTAACAACATATCGAGAAATAATATACACAAATTCTAAATTCGTAGCTTAAACCGCCATCTTGTAAAAAAAATCATATGTTTATTATAAAGGTATTTTTTTTTTGTAAGAGTAATATGATATGCAAATGATTTGTTTGATTTACTAAAAAAAAAAAAATCACTCATCTGGCAACGCGGAGCGTTTTTCTAGTTACTTTCATTATCTACATTAGGGAGCTTGCAATAACGTCATTTCCGGTATCGCACGGTAGCCATATTGAGGTACTCTGTAAACATTTGTTTACGTTCTTCCGACACTTCATTGTTGCAATATTGCAGATGTCCTTTGACTGACACATCAACTGTTTTCAAACAAAGGTTCCGTATTATGTCTGAAAACAAAATAAGAACGCGTAAACTCTGTTTTAAGACAATTATTTGAATGTGTAATCATTTTCTTGGAATTTTACCTGCACGCGTCAATCTACAGTCTACGGCTTGAAACTGTGATATTTCCTGGATAATCTATGTGTCTTCTATTTACAGAACGAATGTTAACAAGCAAGTCACTCATTGCTCACTTACTCATTGCTTGTTTACATTCGTTCTGTCAACAGAAGACACATAGGTTTTCAAGGAAATATCACAGTTTTAAGCCGTATAGATTGATGTGTGCAGGTAAAAGTTCAAGAAAATGATAACACATGCAAATGATTGTCTTCAAACAGAGTTTACGCGTTCTTATTTTGTTTTCAGTCATAATACGGAACCTTTGTTTGAAAACAGTTGATGTTTTAGTCAACGGACATCTGCAATATTGCAACAATGCAGTGTCGGAAGAACGTAAACAAATGTTAACAGAGTACCTCAGTATGGCTACCGTGCGATACCGGAAATGACGTTATTGCAAGCTCCCTATAAACAAATAATATAAATGTAAACAGTGTGTAGGCCTACGTACATAAATAAAATGGCGGCTCATAATAGACAAAAACTCACATAAATGCTAACATTTTTCATACATCTTATGAGGAGTTTGTTTTTGTACTTAAATAAACTATAATGGACAGTACCTGATTAACAGTTTAATAGATTTATAATTTAAATTTAGTCGAAGGTTGACCTTATCAGTACAAAACTGAGATGACGGTTCGTAACATCAAACAAGAAAGATCACAATTTGATATTAAAATGTCTCATCCCTTTCATAAAGAGTGTTTTCAAACTAAAGAAACTTATGAAATAATGATTAGCAAGATAAACAGATCATTTTAGTAACATTAAGCTCTGCCCTAAACAAAAACTTATTTCCGGGGTTCAGCCTGCCGTAGGCCTACCAGTAACAAACTTAACGAACAAAGAACCTAGCAGTGTAATGTTAAATATCTCCTAGCGCGTGTAATTATTGATGTATTTTGTCCAGATATACTATAAATCCTTCATGTTCAAGTATAGGCCTACATCACACACAATCATGTTGGACTTACCGTCATTGAGTGCTTGACGCCTACAAGTTTTACACTACAGCGATTATTGTGAATCAGTTTTCGTCACTTTGAAGTAGAACTCTTTTCATGAATCAGAATTTATGGTTTACTGTCCATGATACAATTCTATTACTATTATTGCACCAAACAAATCCATCACAAATGCACTTGAAACGACGTTGTGCAATGTACAACCTTCCAGACAGAATGAGAAGCAAGGAGACAATATGGCGCTCAGCTAAAAAAAACGTGTAATTGCGCGGGAGTTGCTCTGATTGGTCTAATCACCTCACGTGGTCTGCAACGCGTTGAGAAGGCGGTGGGAAAACTTCTTTTTCGGTTCAGTCTTCAAAATAGCGCGCAAACCAATTAACTTGACAGGTATACCAACTACTTGAATATAGACACATTTCTAACCCTAGCAGGTTTACCAACTAGGCGACCAACTTTATGACTAACGTATTAACGACGTGCTATGATGATTATTATGATTGCTATATTTAGATGTCAACAGTATATTTCTATTTATTAGGTATAATGATATTTTACATCTTGTATTTCGTCAACAATGATATTAATTCTATGATCTATGATATATTGTACAGATGAAAAACACTTCATGACTTTCATTCCCGAACCAGGGTTCAAACCTGGAGCGGAGGAATTAACGCCTAACTGACTACGACCACTACGCAAGATTTAATTGTGAAATATTATTAGGAAATTGATTAAATTAGCTACACTTATACGTGATAATGTTGAGTTGAGTGAAGGTGTGTGTGGGGGGGGGGGGGGGGGGAATACTGATGATATATGAAGTAGGCCTATGAAATAACAAATGAATCACAAATTTTCGTAATTTTTACCGAGAGGAAAGTCGAAAATCATTAGCGAAATAATTATCAGTGTCGCTTTACGCAGGCTACAATAATAATGTTACCCAACGTCGCCCATTGCTTTCAGTTCCGGACTTTATTTCCAAACAGTTAGTAGCTTATTTATAAAATCTTATCTGTTTGTGGAACCCTCTGCTTGAAGAGCCGTGGCATGACTTGTGACAAATAGTTACTTTATAACAATCGAAAGGCCAGCGAAGACATAATCGACATGTTCGTAGAAAGTCTCGTTAACCACTATACTTTACCTACTTTGCCGTGGATACGAGTTTTCAGGTGACATTTTGTACGAATAGGGTTTGCCAGGTCAATGACACTTGTTTGTGTATATAAATTGTCTAGGGTAACAATATTCTGGTTTAGTAGTATTGACATATTGATGCGAAGTTAGTGGAAACACTCCACAGTGTACACTAAACTAATCTATAATAATATAACTTTTCGTAGCAATTTAGACTGTATTAGTGATGACATCAGATTAAATGGCGGACGAGCTATCTGACTCCAAACAACTTTCTGAAACAGGGGCGGACTGGGATAACAAGGCCCGGGATGCTGGGTTTCGGCGGGGTCCGCACGAGGTGGCGCGGCGCAGCTGGGGTCTGGGGCGAAGCCCCAGCCGGCGGAGACAAATACGCCGAAGACGTAAAATTTTTTTGGGGTTGCATTGAATTTTATGGCCTAAAATGCGATTTTAGGGTGCGATTAACAGAGGCCATTCTTAGCACTACCGGGCGCGTTATTCAAATTTTAAGAAAACCATATTCGAGATAGGCCTACGGCCATTAGTGTTACTGACAAGTACCTATACATACAAGGTATAAGTATGTCACTCGCAAAATGCTAGCGTGCGAGCGGATTTGACAAGGTTTCGGTATTCGGGCAAAATAATACTTATAAAGTGGGGTTAAGATTTTTTAGCAATATACAGAGAAGTACGTACATCATAGGAACTTTCTGGTGGCAGCCCGGGGGCCCGGACTGCCAAGGGGCGCTGGATGCGAGGGATGCGATCGCATCCCGGGCTCCTGAGCAAATCCGGGCCACCTGCCACCAGAAAGTTCCTATGATGTATATACTTATCTGTATATTGCTGAAAAAATCTTAACCCCACTCTATAAGTGTTATTTTGAAATTATAATTCAATTTATTGTAATATTTATTGTAATATTTATTGAAAATATTCAATGTAATTAATTGAATATGATTGAAATTATTTTGCTAGTGGTAGGGTGGCCTCTGTTAATCGCGCCCTAAAATCGCATTTTAGGCCATAACATTCAATGCAACCCCAAAAATTTTTTTACACCTTCGGCGTATTTGCCTCCGGCGGCTGGGGCTTCGCCCCAGACCCCAGCTGCGCCAAGCCACCTCGTGCGGGCCCCCCCGAAACCCAGCATCCCGGGCCTTTTTATCCTAGTCCGCCCCTGCCCTAGATAGCTTTTCTTTTTCTCTGCTTAAACTTTTCTTTTTTCCTATCTTTCTATAACCTCTCAGTTTTGCTTAATAATTGTGATTATTATTGTTCATATAACGTTTCTTTTATGACGTTAACCTCCTCCACAGTTGCGTAACCTTAGTACTCTGCTATTATCAATCACCCCCTCTCCCCTAGAGCCACAATACATCACTCGCGCTAGATGACTGAAGTCACTGTCAAATCAGTCGCGCTCGCCGCTCAGCGTACGGAAGAAGGTTGATGTGTCGCCGCTGTTGTCATGTCCAGGTAAGACTGCATCAAATATTGCTAACGGTTTACTTTGCATTCTCTCTATCGACGTGGCTGATAATTAATTAACACAACTAATTAAACGCCGTGCTATCAGTACAAGGAAAGTGCTGTTATAAGAGCTGTGGGACATCTAGTGAGTTGTCTGTACCAACCAGTCACTTGGTCCAAAGTGATAGCTGCTTCTGCGATCCAGCCAGAGTCGGTATTTAATTTTCGACGAACCTCAATGGGGTGCACGCGCACCTTGCAGCCAGTGTGGAGGACGCACCTGTGCGGGGGAGTCGACGGTCCGGGATAATAGGGGAGCATCCACTGTGAGGGGGTCATTCAAAATGAGACAAATTATGTAGAAACAGCTACAGTTAAAATATAGCGTGAAAACGAATAAACATTTTGTTTGAATAAATCGAAAGATTTTTTATTGGGAATTGGAAATTGGAAAGTGTAAAAAGAACATAAGAGTAGGAAATTTTATAACATCTTGTTCTTGGCTATTTCATAATCCCAAGTCTACAATTTTGAAGATTCCAAAGTAAAACAAGTCAAGAAAAATGCAAATAAAAATATTTTCAAAACAAAATTAAAAAATTGGATTTTTGTTTCAAATTGGAATTTTGTTACGAATCCAGATCTCAGTAAATTATCCAATAATAAAATGATTGATGTCTTATCACTTTAAGTTACCTACGTGTGTGTAAACAATTTGATCAAAACTCAGAAATTTTGTTTTTCCAAACTAAAGTTTTAAAACTGTGTCTTAATTACAAATCCAAAATGTGTTAAATAGTATACACCTCCCACACACTCCCCCAACTAAAATGATTAGAAAAAAATGGATCTGTTGAAAAAAAATTATTTGTTGTTGTTATCTATCTATCTATCCTCTATATATATATATAAACGAATGTATGTATGATTGTGTGTATGTCCTTTATACATGTTTGGTGAGTTCTTGGCGCACGCCCGCGATGGTTTCTGGATGATAATAGCCCCCTCCCAACGCCCCCTCACCCCCCACCACCCCCACTGAGACACCAACATGCAATAATGCTTTTCTAAACCATTCCTAAACCATTCATCCGACTGCGATAAAATTTTGGTGAGTTATAGTGTATGCACGCCCGCTAAGGTTTCTGAATGATTACAACCCCCCCCCCCTCAACCCCCCTCACACCCCCCACCCACACTGAACCACCAACATGCAATAATGCATTCTATTATTATTCATCCGATAGCAATAAAACTTTGGTGAGTTATTGTGCGCACGCCCGCGAAGGTTTCTGAATGAGTACAACCGCCCCCCCCCCCCCCCCTTTGTGTACCACCGGACGGTAAAATATATTGTGTGTCAAAAAGCACTTCAATAAACAGAATTAAAACATAAACACTTAATTTCTTTCAGTGGCATTGCAACGCATGCTGGGTTTGCTAGTTATTATTATACAAAATAAATGTTTTGTGTGAACCCCGCAGGTCCGAGGCCACGTCCTGCCCCCAGCGCTGCAGATGTACGGCTGCCCCGTGATCCAGAAGGGGCTGGAGATTGTGAAGGAGCTTGACGGTCACCAGATCTGGACAAAATAGTCAAATATTTTTATTTTTATTACAAACTACTCAAGTAAATGTATTATACTGTATATACAAAATACAATTCATTTTTACTCTTGTATTTTCAATACAAAACGCAATTGTATTTTGAAAAATACTCAAAATAAAATACATTTGCTTATGCTATAATATTATTAAGGAAATAAGGAACAGCCTATCATAATAGAAATACAACTTTGGAGTCTGGTGTTAGATGTGTTTCAGTAATATGGAGATATGAGGGTCTAACCCTTTGCTGTTCATTCTTTCGTTTAATATTATTATTGACATTGTTGGTTCATAAGAAATACATTTTGGACTGAAATAGGTGGGCACCAGAATTGGAAAATTGAAAAAAAAAAACAGTTTTTGAATCGCATGTAGCTTCAGGATTTGTGATGTTGAGTCTCGTTCAATACAGGACTAGACTGGAAAGGGTTAACAAGTAACAACATGTTGTCTGTGTTTGAAGGTGTTTGCGCTGTCGACCACCCGTACGGCTGCAGAGTGATCCAGCGCATCTTGGAGCATTGCACACCCGAACAGACGACCCCATCCTAGACTCTTTTCACCCAACTAAGTGAGAAATTATTAACACACTAATCACTAAACACTTACCAAGTAGTAGGATTTTGATAGCTTTCTTATCATTGTTGTACCATGCGGCTAATTTCTTCTCAATTTCTTTACTAAAATTCTGGACTTTCTGGTCTAAAACAGTCTAACTTCATACCTGGGATGATAGATAACAATATGTTTACTCTAGATTCGTGTATCCCCTTTTTATCTTACTTTAGTGTGTTTTGTACTTAAACAGCCGTAATATTCTACACTTTTTTGCTACAGGAAGCGATCACGTACACAGGCATACTTTCCACTTATCTTTCTCTTGGATGCACTTGACGCAGACACATACGTCTGCTTAGTTAAACCTTAATGATTCACGTAATGTCGACGAATTCAGCAAATCGCATCAAATTCAAAGCAAAATCAGTCGAATTAAGCAACATATTATTGAAAATGATATTTGTAACTATTTTGACTAAAATATTGATGTTCTTTAATCCAAAGCAAAGTAGCCTGTCTAAACAAAACATCTATGTATGTACCCCTTATATTTTTACATTTTACTCTTACCTAATATTTATGTTATGATAACTTTTAGTTAGATTTAGTAAGTAGTCTGTACCTCTCTACCTGATATGATACTTACTTCATTCTGTAAAGAGCCATATGACTCATAGGAATAAAATGAAAAAAATAAATACAATACAATACAATACATCTTATCAATATCCTGTCTTTGTCCAAACTCTGAGTTAGATAAACTATCTAGAAGATTGTAAGTTCAGTCTTTGACAAGAACTGGCCAACATAATATGTATAGCTGCAAATGATGTTCATTGCATTTATCTTTATTGATACATTTACACGATTTTTGTTTTGTGAGTTTATTACATTGTTTTCCTAGTATACTGTGTTTGTTAATCAGTTTTATAACATGAATAGGATAGACATAAAATAAATGAAACCAATACTGCAAGACCTTGTTATCTTTTATTGATGTTTTATTTGTATTGATCAAGTGCACAAATGCATAGTTAATAGAAAGGTTTATTTGTGAGTATATGAAGTATTTATATAATATGCCAATGGATGTTTATCAGTACTGGTAGAGAGTAAACATGGGATTGTATTCTACAACGTAACATTTGTATAAGATGAGAGAATATAATTGCACTCAAACAAGAAGTACACCAAAACAAATTAAAACTTTTTGCACAACCCATTTTTGCACAACCCATTTTAAGTGTAACTGATACCGTCTGAAATATGTAATGCAACATCATCCGTTATTTTTTTAGTAATCAATAATCACCATCCCTTCCAAGAAGTAAATAACAATGTACTTTCCCATTAATTTGAATCAATTTGTATGTTATTGTTTGTATCATATTATTTTATTTTAAATGGCCACTCATAATTTATTCAATGATGTTTTCCCTGATTAAGATAACTTTTTATTATGAACTGAGAATACTTGAACACTTGAACTTAAGAAAGAAAACTTGAGATTTTACACGGTTCTTTCTTCGTTATCAGCAAAACTTCGTCCATGGTAGCATGTAATTATTATCATCTTCAATCTTCAACTAGATTACATTTATTAACTACCTGTTATTACATGACTAACTCCCGTGTTTCTCCGACAAAAGATTCACACATTGGACCATGCACATAATATCGGCAGCATTCCAAGTTTCAACAATCACTTATCGAAGTTTTATCACAACCAGCCATTCCAATGCCCTAAACGTAGTTATATACTTGAGTCTATGTTTACGACATATTATTCATATCTAGTTGCAGAATTAGTTAGTCACATAACTAGCAAAGCATCTACATAGAATAGGGTTTGGTCGAAAGCAATGTGTGCTCTGTGAGAATTGAATAATATAGGACAGGCAATATCTATTCGGATGGTCGATGCTGAAAAGTGCTTTGAAGGAATGCCAAGGGGGTTGGACTGGAAGAACAGAAGTCTTATCTTTATTGGTTCTTCAATGCACAATGCGTCATCAACTGCAACGCGTCAAGTCGACTGGAGCCCCAACCAGACCTTCACGGAGCTCGAGCAATATGGAGCAATGGTTCTATATCTACTGATTTTAGAGATGTGCAACAATGGTGTTTAGAAAATTAAATTTCACGGATTGAAAACAGAAAATCGCGAAGTTTCGTTCCTTGTAATTTCAATAAAGCCACAAATATGCTTCCGTAAGAGTAAATAAAATATATGTGCATGTAAGAAAGGGCCAACTTTGCCGTATACACAGTCATGCAAGTGTCTATAGTTAAGTACAGGATCTGTTTCTATGGAACCAAGATCAACTTTGGCCAAGTTCAGTTGAACGACACCAACACCAACTTTTAACTACAAAATCCACTGCACGAAGAGCAAAATGTTTTATTGATAATGTGTTGCTTTATACGCCGATTTTCAGATAGTTTCAGTAATGATGTGAAACAGGATACACATTTAAATCCCATTTGTATGCGATTGCATCCTGTTAATGGCAAATATGAAGGATATTGAAGGAAGATTTTCTCATATTGGTAATAAATGTCAAAGATATTTACAGTCAATTGTTTAGCCATTGCCTACTGGATAACTTGTACTCTGCTTGTGCATAATACGTACAGAAGGCAGTGACAGAACTGCTTTGGAGATTATCATAACAAATCTGAACGGTGGGCATCGAGGGTTCTAGCCAACAATGCATTTGCAGTTTTTGTTTAATCATTTTTACATACAAATACATCTGTACTATGAGTAAACAAACATGTATACCAATCTTTACATGGATTATTTTAAATTAATGGTATTACAAAAGGCAATAAGTGGCATCGTAAGAAATTATTTTAATCTCTCTGTAAACAATAAACATGCAGTGACAATAATTTAGTATCCAAAACAACAAAAATGCAAAATATGTGAGAAATTAAATAGGTACAAGTTATTATATTTGTCAAATTGGTAACATTCAGGTTCTACCTACGTAAGTGTATGACGTCGTCGCTTAGCACGCTAGAGGTTTGGAGTTCGAGACTCACTCGTCACTCCCTCTCTTTTTATCCACCTTATTCACACAAATATATATGATGCTTTTTATATACTGATCATTTATTTATACTTGTCCAACATAGACGCATACACATATAACACACTCAATTTTGAGCTTGGTATATGATTGTAGTTTGTGTATCACATTCAAATCCATAATATGGATTCAATTTCATCACTTCGTAAACGGTGGCTTTGGAGCCACACCTATAAGCAACGAAGCACTCAATTCGAAGTTGTTCTGAATTGGCCTTGTTGATTATGGCATCTGTCCGCAGTTGTTCCCACAGTCCAATCACTGATTCATGTGTTTCATATTTGAAATATAGATCTTTGATTGGTTATCGCTCACTCATCGATGGTCCCCCATTTTCCCTCCCATTTTCCATTCCCCCATTGGCAACGTGAAGTCCAAGAAAGTCCCATTTTCCCAGGCAAAACGGTGTTCACTGTGAAGAGGTTTGTATGAGGAGTTCAGACGGCGATAAGAGGTTATGATATCAGCTCTCGGAAAAGTAAATTCTGCCACCACCGGGGTTCGATTCAAAGACCTCTGACTTACATTCTTGTGCAACAACATTAAATGCAAAACTTGTGAAAAAATTAAACCCCCCCCCCCCAAAAACACACCTTTTGTCGTTCTTGAAAGTAACGAGTTGTGGTTTCTCACATTAGGTCTATTTTTTTAAATAATTTATTTTTGTATTTATTTATTTTATTGGTGTTTTGTTACAATGCATTTTTTTACATGTTTGTCATTGGCCCCTAAGGAGTGCAGAGCATGAGTGCACATCATGGAAAGGGGCCTTTAGAGGAACTAATTATATATTATATTTGGCAGGCATTAAATACACTTTGTGGTTGTATGCGGTTATCTCCCGCCTAGCTTATCACCAGCCCCACACAGGGCAGACTACGTCACACGCGAGGGATGACTCAGTCAGTCAGTCTAGCTCAGAGCTTCGTACGGGTCGGTCGTGTTGCTGCACTTCTCGTGTCCAGGTAAGACTTTGCTTTATTTCAATATCTACTTAGCTGATTTTCTCATTAACACGGGAGTAGCAGCCCCAGTGGTGTCATACTAAATGGGGTAAATGCTCTTTCCAGGGGAAAATGCATTTTGTACATTTGTAGTGAAGGGGGGGGGGGGGGGGGGAGCAGGGACTGTCTAAACCCTGCGACCACACCCTGTCGACAACAGCTCATACCTTAAATTCCTACTTTTGCCACAAATTGTTTTTCTTATGAAAACGGGCATTTCCTCCTCTAGCAATTGTCAATTTTATCCATCATAATACTATAATATAATATTATCCATACCCTACTGGATTACTAACTATATAAAACATTTTTCAAATGTGCGCTAATACCAACGCTAATACACACATTGCACCCAATCAGTCCGGGATTTGTTCGTTTTCAGTTGAAATTGGTGGCAGTTTACGAGTTTTTGAAAGTGCTATCGTAGATCAGATATATTTATTTATGTCATTACTCATTATGAAGTGGGGTGTAATTAATTTTAAACACATCTACGTTAAAGAATCAGGTACGTGTGTCCTTGTTAAAAGATTTGACGTTTTGATTTCCTCATGCATACATAATTCATCAAAACACTCAATGCATCTTCAGATTGCTTCTAATAAGTAATTGTAATTGTCAACGCAATAGCTCAAGAAATCAACGATGACTCTTTGTTGACCTCCAAATACCGCCGTTCATTCCCGGCACAGACCAAGTACAACCTCCTTGGCACAGACCCGCTGACTGAGTGTTGACTTCTTGAACATGACGTGTACTCCAGATAAACATTGTATGCCGGTACCCTATGACACCGCTGCGCAGTCCAACTATCTTAGAACTAAACTGGGCGTTTTAATGTTTTTTAATCGCTGTCAAGAATGCTACAACACATAAAAAAAGTAGGTACACAGCTTCAAATCCGTATGCCGGTAAATAATTCCTAATATTAGGCCTATAATAAAATAGATTCTTACATAATAACCCTCGTGACAATATTAATTCACATCAAATTAATGTTAATGGTGTGAATGTTGACCGTGCTCTTTGATTTGATTTCATAAGTCTCTTCGTATTTGTCTAATGCGGTATTATTTCCCTAACGGAGGTACGAACCTGGATCAATTACTCAAAAAGTGTGGGGTGTCACGGAGTTTGGAAAACATGTGTGTATACGTTATATATTTCAGATTAATAATTTACTGAAGGTGGCGCGAAACATATCAGGGTTTGGTTAAAAATGATGCTTATTTGGTTAATGGGGTATTATTTCCCGCACGGAGGTACGAACCTAGGCAATTACTCAAAGAATAAGGGGCTTCACGTAGTTTGGAAAATATTTGTGAATAGGTAATATATTGCAGATTAATAATTTACTATACAGGTGGCGCAAAAAATATCAGGGTTTAGTAAACAAATCGTGCGCATTTGGTTATAATGAGGTATTATTTCCCACACAGTGGTACGAACCTGGGTCAATTACTCAAAACCTGTGAGGTGTCACGGAGTTTGGAAAACATGTGTGTATATGTCATATATTGCAGATTAATAATTTACTACAGGTGGCGCGAAACATATCAGGGTTTATTTAAGAAATGATGCGTTTGGTTTATGGGGTATAATTTCCCGCACAGACGTACGAATCTGGGTCAATTACTCAAAACCTGAAGGGTGTCACGCAGTTTGGAAAACATGTGTGTATAGTTTATATATTGCAGATTAATTATTTACTATATGTGGCGCGTTACATATCAGGGTTTAGTTAATAATATGATGCGTATTTGGCTAATGAGCTATATTTCCTGCACGGAGGTACGAACCTGGGTCAATTACTCGAAAACTGTGGGGTGTTACGCAGTTTTGAAAACATGTGTGCATAGTTTATATATTGCAGATTAATAATTTACTATATGTGGCGCAAAATATATCAGGATTTAGTTAAAAAATAATGCGTATTTGGTTAACTAGACCAGAGTTTCTCAAAGTGTGGTCCGCGGACCCCCAGGGGTCCGCGAGCCCATACCAGGGGGTCCGCGGAGCTAGCCTATAAGGCCTAAGGAATGGGAAAAAACAGTACTGTTATAGACTGCTGTTAATAAACGTTATTTTGTGTTTGAAATGAATAGCATTTTCTATATCACGCTATACCTAAATACGCTAAAAACCCATAATTGTATTGGTCAATCTCAATTGGGAGGAGTAGGCAGTGTAGCTGTCACCTTGACGTGAGACCGAGAGCGCGTCTACAGAGACTGTCGTGGGGAATGCGGATGCGACCAAAACAAAACAGCCACTTGACTCACTCAGTATACACTCACACAGTAACTAGTAAGACTAGTTGGCGTAGGTAGAAACCACGCGAAGTGCTACAGTGCAGTGTTTTTGGTATATACGTAATATTAAATTTACAATATAAAAATTAATAATATCAAATTGAATGTAGGTTAATCAGCTATGGATCGTCGGTTAAAGACGGGTACTGTACGTGCAACTCAAGTGCCGATTGAAACTAATGGAGGCGGCAGACGGGCCCTTGTCCCACCTAACCTTGAAGAGCCGTCTTGCTAAAAATCTAGTGATAGTGCCAATAAAGCCAAAAAAACGCAAATATTGTGATGAATATTTAAACCTGGGATTTGTGCAAGCGGGTACAGACATTCTTGAACAAAATCTGCAATGTGTTTTGTGTTACGAAATACTTTCCAATGAAGCAATGAAACCTGCTAGGTTGCGTAGGCATTTAGAAACAAAACACTCCGAGTTTTCTGGTAAGTCAATAGAATTTTTTTAAATAAAAAGCAATGAAATGAAAAAGTCAAAAAATAAGATTGAAAAAATTGCAACAGGCACTACAAATGAAAAAGCAACCATTGCATCATATGCTGTTTCTCTGTTGATTGCTAAGTCGGGAAAACCTTATAACATAGGAGAGGAACTAGCATAACGATATGGGCAAAACTAAGAATAATTAGCATATAATGCGTTCTTTTGGAGGTTAGGGGTCCTCGAAGACTGTAGGTTTTTAGGTGGGGGTCCGTGATTCACTTGACTTTGAGAACCTCTGGCGTAGAATATAGGTCGAAATAACTCAAAACGAAGGCCCGTGACCCCCATTTTTTATTTAAGTTAAATGAAAAGCACACTTACAGTAGTGTATGTTGTGAATTATAGCCAAATATCATGGTATATTCATTAGTCAGCCTCGCCGTGACGTCACGACGTGTTGCCGTAGTGGTTTTGCAATGTTATTTGTGTGTTAAGTCACGAATATCTCGAGAGCGAGTTACGTAACATCGTCTTTTTAATGCCTGTTTTAACCATTGTTTTGTAATCTACAATGTCATACATAATAAAAACATGTTTAATTTCACGTTAATCTACTGCACCGTGTTTTAGGTCAAGTGTATAGGTTTTCCAATCGTACGGAAGATAGGGGACAGCGTAGAATATAGGTCGATATAACTCAAAAAGAAGGCCCGTGACCCCCATTTTTGTTAAAATTTAATTGAAAATCACACTTACAGTAGTGTTTGTTGTGAATTGTAGCCAAATGTCATTTTTATTCATTGGTCAGCCCCGCCGTGACGTCACGACATGTTGCCGTGGTGGTTTTGCAATGTTATTTTTGTGTTTACACACCAATATCTCGAGAGCGAGTTACATAACATCGTCTTTTTAATGCCTGTTTTAATCATTGTTTAATTATCTACAATGTCATACATAATTTAAACATGTTTAACTTCACGTTAATCTACTGCACCTTGTTTTAGGTCAAGTGTATAGGTTTTCCAATCGACCGTACAATAGAAAAGATATAGGGGAACAGCGTAGAATATAGGTCGAAATAACTCATAACGAAGGCCCGTGACCCCCATTTTTTATTTCAGTTAAATGAAAAGCACTCTTTAAAAAGTGTATGTTGTGAATTATAGCCAAATATCATTATTTATTCATTGGTCAGCCCCGCCGTGACGTCACGACGTGTTGCCGTGGGGGTTTTGCAATGTAACTTGTGTGTTTCGTCACGAATATCTCTAAAACGAGTTTAATAACATCGTCTTTTTAAGGCCTGTTTTAATCATTGTTTAATTATCTACAATGTGATACATAACTTAAAAATGTTTAATTTCATGTTAATCTACTGCACCGTATTTTAGGTCAACGCGTATAGATTTTTCAATCGTACAATAGGGAAGATAGGGGAATAGCGTAGCCGTAGACTATAGTACAAAATAAATGAAAAAGAAGACCCGTGACCCCCGTTTTTAAATTAATTTAATTGACTAGCACACTTACAGTAGTGTATGTTGTGAGTTGTAGCCAAATATCATTATTTATTCATTGGTCCGGCCCTTCTTGACGTCATGACGTGTTGCCATGGTGGTTTTGCAATGTTAGTTTTGTGTTTAGTCACGAATATCTCGCTTTTTAATGCCTGTTTTAATCATTGTTTAATTATCTTATTAATATTATTAATTATTAATTAATATTATCATGTTAATCTACTACACCGTATTTTAGGTCAACGAACATAGGTTTTTAAATCGTCGGTACAATAGGGAAGATAGAGGAATAGCGTATAGTATAGTACAAAATAAATGAAAAAGAAGACCCGTGACCCCGTTTTTAAGAAAATTTAATTGAAATGCACTCTTACAGTAGTGTTTGTTGTGAATTGTAGCTAAATATCAATATTTATTCATTGGTCAGCCCCGCCGTGACGTCACGACGTGTTGCCATGGTGGTTTTCATTGTTATTTGTGTGTTTAGTCACGAATATCTCGAGAGCGAGTTACACAACATCATCTTTTTAATGTCTGTTTTAATCATTGTTTAATTATCTACAATGTGATACATAACTTAAACATGTTTAAATTCATGTTAATCTACTGCACCGTATTTTAGGTCAACGCGTATAGATTTTTCAATCGTACAATAGGGAAGATAGGGGAATAGCGTAGCCGTAGACTATAGTACAAAATAAATGAAAAAGAAGACCCGTGACCCCCGTTTTTAAATTAATTTAATTGACTAGCACACTTACAGTAGTGTATGTTGTGAGTTGTAGCCAAATATCATTATTTATTCATTGGTCCGGCCCTTCTTGACGTCACGACGTGTTGCCATGGTGGTTTTGCAATGTTAGTTTTGTGTTTAGTCACGAATATCTCGCTTTTTAATGCCTGTTTTAATCATTGTTTAATTATCTTATTAATATTATTAATTATTAATTAATATTATCATGTTAATCTACTACACCGTATTTTAGGTCAACGAACATAGGTTTTTAAATCGTACGGTACAATAGGGAAGATAGAGGAATAGCGTATAGTATAGTACAAAATAAATGAAAAAGAAGACCCGTGACCCCGTTTTTAAGAAAATTTAATTGAAATGCACTCTTACAGTAGTGTTTGTTGTGAATTGTAGCTAAATATCAATATTTATTCATTGGTCAGCCCCGCCGTGACGTCACGACGTGTTGCCATGGTGGTTTTCATTGTTATTTGTGTGTTTAGTCACGAATATCTCGAGAGCGAGTTACACAACATCATCTTTTTAATGTCTGTTTTAATCATTGTTTAATTATCTACAATGTGATACATAACTTAAACATGTTTAAATTCATGTTAATCTACTGCACCGTATTTTAGGTCAACGCGTATAGATTTTTCAATCGTACAATAGGGAAGATAGGGGAATAGCGTAGCCGTAGACTATAGTACAAAATAAATGAAAAAGAAGACCCGTGACCCCCGTTTTTAAATTAATTTAATTGACTAGCACACTTACAGTAGTGTATGTTGTGAGTTGTAGCCAAATATCATTATTTATTCATTGGTCCGGCCCTTCTTGACGTCACGACGTGTTGCCATGGTGGTTTTGCAATGTTAGTTTTGTGTTTAGTCACGAATATCTCGCTTTTTAATGCCTGTTTTAATCATTGTTTAATTATCTTATTAATATTATTAATTATTAATTAATATTATCATGTTAATCTACTACACCGTATTTTCGGTCAACGAACATAGGTTTTTAAATCGTACGGTACAATAGGGAAGATAGGGGAATAGCGTATAGTATAGTACAAAATAAATGAAAAAGAAGACCCGTGACCCCGTTTTTAAGAAAATTTAATTGAAATGCACTCTTACAGTAGTGTTTGTTGTGAATTGTAGCTAAATATCATTATTTATTCATTGGTCAGCCCCGCCGTGACGTCACGACGTGTTGACGTGGTGGTTTTGCAATGTTATTTGTGTGTTAAGTCACGAATCTCGAGAGCGAGTTACGTAACATCGTCTTTTTAATGCCTGTTTTAATCATTGTTTAATTATCTACAATGTCATACATAATTTAAACATGTTTAACTTCACGTTAATCTACTGCACCTTGTTTTAGGTCAAGTGTATAGGTTTTCTAATCGACCGTACAATAGTAAAGATAGGGGAACAGCGTAGAATATAGGTCGAAATAACTCATAACGAAGGCCCGTGACCCCCATTTTTTATTTCAGTTAAATGAAAAGCACTCTTTAAAAAGTGTATGTTGTGAATTATAGCCAAATATCATTATTTATTCATTGGTCAGCCCCGCCGTGACGTCACGACGTGTTGCCGTGGGGGTTTTGCAATGTAACTTGTGTGTTTCGTCACGAATATCTCTAAAACGAGTTTAATAACATCGTCTTTTTAAGGCCTGTTTTAATCATTGTTTAATTATCTACAATGTGATACATAACTTAAAAATGTTTAATTTCATGTTAATCTACTGCACCGTATTTTAGGTCAACGCGTATAGGTTTTCCAATCGTACAATAGGAAAGATAGGAGAATAGCGTTAATGCAGTGGTTTCTAAGCGGGGTACCGCTAAATGTTCGTTGAAATTGAAAAAATATTTTGTTGCTTACCATAATTTTTTTTACTAATATAACAGTTCAAACGAAAACATATTGATGCAACGTTTTGTTCTACATAATATTTACACACTCATCCTCGCCTCCCTCAATCCTGAATAAAAGATAATTCAACAGATTCATAAACAATTCAGAAAACGGGTTCAAATTTCTACTACAGTTTTCAAGGTCATATCAGCTGTGCGAGTTACGGGTTTCAAGAAAGAGAAATACCTATGTCAATTGAACAGGAAATGAGAGTATGTTAGTCCACTATCCTGCCACAAATCAAATACATTTGCAAACAACTTTAAAGCTAGATTTCACAACTTACCTCTTAATGAATGTTGTAATATCTAACCATATGTATGTGGTTTTATAGTACGGTAATTAAATCATTGAATTAAATTTACAAAGTGTTAATTTATTACAGTTCTTAAATCATTATTAGTTTTTAACGTGGCCGGGCTTAATTGGGGTGCGGGTGGGGGGGGGGGGGGGGGGCACGTGTCTTAAGGGGGGACAACACTGAAAATCCTAACTTCTGCTCTATGGCAACAATTAAACTGAAACTTGTAGAACACACCAAACACTTACCTAAAGTTATTAAATAATTTTTTTTATTTTTTTTATTTTAACATTTCTATTGTTATTGACATTGTTGTTGTTATTACAACAATGCACACCGGGAAAACGATTACATGAGAACCGATTGAGATAATCAACTTTTGTAAAGTGTTATTTGAAGTTATGCAGACAAGCAATGAAATGATGCATCACCACTTTGAACCTGTGTTTTTTATGATGGCTATACATTTTTTACTTCTAACATTTTTATAAAAAAATAAAAATAAAAATGTTTTAATGAAAAAAAAATACTTTTTACATAGATACGAACTTGGCCATGCATCATTTTATCTTAATGGCATTGGAGAACATACACACAAAATTAATATTATAAGATTTAGGGGACCAGTTTAGAAGATATGAATTTCTCCATACTGTATTGTGTAGGAAAAATACTTCCTGCAAAATCACAACAAAACCTGTCTTTGCTCGCATTTTAGGGCAAACACGCAGCGCATACATCCACAAGAATATAGATATGAGTATTTTATATGAAATATATAACTAATTTTGTGTTTTGAATCGATTGTTAATAGTTTAAACAATTAAATAAAAAAAATTGTAGATTGAAATTTTTTTGTTTAAATAATGAGATTTTCAGTGTTGTCCCGCCTTAAGTCAAAAATATTGGGTACCACTACTCTAACGCATGACTATCTTGACTTACCCACAAATAAATACCCACAATTAAGTATGACCAAAACAAAACAAAATTATTTCATGAATATCTGTTTTTCTTGTGATTTTGGGACTGGAGTCAACCCATTCCAAGGCTAGGGGGGAAGATGCGAACTACAAGTACGAGGCTACTGCAGCAGCGGT